>CM033631.1:1073545-1402688 GCA_019453435.1 Rhinogobius similis | reverse complement strand
CTGTCACGCGATGTGCTGTCCGCGTGTGCTGTCCGCGTGCAATGTCCGCGTGTCACGTGTGCTGTCACGATGTGCTGTCACGTTGGCCATATCCGTGTGCTGTCCGCAAATGTGCTGTCCTGCGTGTGCTGTCAGGTGTGCTGTCAGCGTGTGCTGTCCACGTGTGCTGTCACGCAGCTGTCAATATATCGCGTCGTGCTGTCACGCAGTGTGCTGTCAGGTGTTCAATTATCCCGGATCAATTGGTCCAAGGTGTGCTGTTAATCCAGGTGTGCTGTCACGCAGCTGTCATCGTGTGGCTGGTCCGATGTGCTGTCCGTGTGCTTGTCATCGCGATGTGCTGTCACGTCGTGTGCTGTCACGTGTGCTGTCACGCGTGTGCTGGTCATCACGCGTGGTGGTGACAGGTGTGGTGTCAGGTGTGGTGTCAGGTGTGGTGTCAGGTGTGCTGTCACGTGTGCTGTCACGTGTGCTGTCACGTGTGGTGTCAGGTGTGGTGTCAGGTGTGGTGTCACGTGTGGTGTCACGTGTGCTGTCACGTGTGGTGTCAGGTGTGGTGTCACGTGTGCTGTCACGTGTGCTGTCACGTGTGGTGTCAGGTGTGGTGTCACGTGTGTGTCACGTGTGGTGTCACGTGTGGTGTCACGTGTGGTGTCACGTGTGCTGTCACGTGTGCTGTCACGTGTGCTGTCACGTGTGTGGCCCGTGTGGTGTCACGTGTGGTGTCACGTGTGGTGTCACGTGTGGTGTCACGTGTGTGCTGTCACGTGTGGTGTCACGTGTGGTGTCCGTGTGCTGTCCGCGTGGCGGTGTCCGCGTGTGCTGTCACGTGTGCTGTCACGTGTGTGTGTGTGTCACGTGTGCTGTCACGTGTGCTGTCACGTGTGCTGTCACGTGTGTGTCACGCGTGTGCTGTCACGTGTGCTGTCACGTGTGCTGTCACGTGTGCTGTCACGCGTGTGTGCTGTCACGTGTGCTGTCCACGTGTGGTGTCACGTGTGCTGTCCGCGCGTGTGCTGTCCGCGTGTGCTGTCCGCGTGTAGCTGTCACGTGTGTGTCACGTGTGCTGTCACGTGTGCTGTCACGTGTGGTGTCAGGTGTGGTGTCAGGTGTGGTGTCGCAGATAATGTGGTGTCAGGTGTGCTGTCACGTGTGCTGTCACGTGTGTGTCGCGTGTGTGCTGTCAGTGTGGTGTCAGGTGTGGTATCCGCGTGTGTGTGTCACGTGTGCTGTCACGTGTGGTGTCAGGTGTGCTGTCACGTGTGCTGTCACGTGTGCTGTCACGTGTGGTGTCACGTGTGTGTCACGTGTGGTGTCACGTGTGGTGTCACGTGTGGTGTCACGTGTGCTGTCACGTGTGCTGTCCGCGTGTGCTGTCCGCGTGTGTGTGTCCGCGTGTGCTGTCACGTGTGGTGTCCGTGTGCTGTCCGCGTGTGTGTGTCACGTGTGGGGTCAAGTGTGGTGTCACGTGTGGTGTCACGTGTGCTTTCCACGTGTGCTGTCCGCCGTGTGTGTGTCCGCGTGTGGTGTCACGTGTGGTGTCACGTGTGTTGTCCGTGTGCTGTCACGTGTGCTGTCACGTGTGGTGTCACGTGTGCTGTCACGTGTGCTGTCACGTGTGCTGTGTGTGGTGTCACGTGTGCTGTCCGCGTGTGTGTCCGTGTGCTGTCACGTGTGTGTGTCGACGTGTGCTGTCCGCGTGTGCTGTCCGCGTGTGGTGTCACGTGTGCTGTCACGTGTGCTGTCACGTGTGGTGTCACGTGTGGTGTCACGTGTGCTGTGCGTGTGCTGTCCGCGTGTGCTGTCACGTGTGGTGTCACGTGTGGTGTCACGTGTGCTGTCACGTGTGTGTCACGTGTGGTGTCACGTGTGGTGTCCGCGTGTGCTGTCACGCGTCACGTGTGCTGTCACGTGTGCTGTCACGTGTGCTGTCCGCGTGTGCTGTCACGTGTGGTGTCCACGTGTGGTGTCACGTGTGCTGTCCACGTGTGCTGTCACGTGTGGTGTCAGGTGTGCTGTCCGTGTGCTGTCACGTGTGCTGTCACGTGTGTGTGTGTCATGTGTGGTGTCACGCGTGTGCTGTCGCGTGTGTGTGTCACGTGTGTCACGTGTGCTGTCGTGTGCTGTCACGTGTGCTGTCCGTGTGCTGTCACGTGTGCTGTCCCGTGTGCTGTCACGTGTGGTGTCACGTGTGGTGTCACGTGTGGTGTCACGTGTGTGTCACGTGTGTGTCACGTGTGCTGTCACGTGTGTGTCACGTGTGGTGTCACGTGTGGTGTCCACGTGTGGTGTCCGCGTGTGCTTTCACGCGTGTGCTGTCACGCGTGTGGTGTCACGTGTGGTGTCACGTGTGTGTGCTGGCTCCACGTGTGGTGTCACGTGTGCTGTCACGTGTGCTGTCCGCGTGTGTCACGTGTGTGCTGTCACGTGTGCTGTCACGTGTGCTGTCCGCGTGTGGTGTCCGCGTGTGTTGTCACGTGTGCTGTCACGTGTGCTGTCACGTGTGCTGTCACGTGTGCTGTCACGTGTGGTGTCACGTGTGCTGTCACGTGTGGTGTCACGTGTGGTGTCACGTGTGCTGTCACGTGTGCTGTCACGTGTGGTGTCACGTGTGGTGTCACGTGTGGTGTCACGTGTGTGTCACGTGTGGTGTCACGTGTGGTGTCACGTGTGGTGTCACGTGTGTGTGCTGTCACGTGTGGTGTCACGTGTGGTGTCACGTGTGGTGTCACGTGTGCTGTCACGTGTGGTGTCACGTGTGCTGTCACGTGTGCTGTCACGTGTGCTGTCACGTGTGCTGTCACGTGTGCTGTCACGTGTGGTGTCAGGTGTGGTGTCACGTGTGCTGTCACGTGTGCTGTCACGTGTGCTGTCACGTGTGGTGTCAGGTGTGGTGTCACGTGTGCTGTCCGCGTGTGCTGTCACGTGTGCTGTCACGCAGGTGCTGTCACGCAGGGTGGTGTCAGGTGTTGTGTCCGCGTGTGCTGTCACGCGTGTGCTGTCAGGTGTGCTGTCACGTGTGGTGTCAGGTGTGGTGTCACGTGTGCTGTCACGTGTGCTGTCACGTGTGTGTCACGTGTGTGTCACGTGTGGTGTCACGTGTGCTGTCACATGTGGTGTCACGTGTGGTGTCACGTGGTGGTGTCATCGTGTGGTGTCACGCGTGTGGTGTCGCGTGTGTGTGTGTCGCGTGCTGTGGTGTGGTGCGTGTGGTGTCACGTGTGGTGTCCGCGTGTGGTGTCGCGTGTGCTGTCACGTGTGCTGTCACGTGTGTGCTGTCACGTGTGGTGTCGCGTGTGGTGTCGCGTGTGGTGTCCGTGTGCTGTCGTGTGTTGTCACGTGTGTGTCACGTGTGGTAGTCGCGTGTGCTGTCACGTGTGTGTGCTGTCACGTGTGTCACGTGTGCTGTCACGTGTGGTGTCACGTGTGTGGTGTCACGTGTGGTGCACGCGTGTGGTGTCACGTGTGGTGTCACGTGTGGTGTCACGTGTGGTGTCCGCGTGTGCTGTCACGCGTGTGCTGTCACGCGTGTGCTGTCCGCGTGTGGTGTCACGTGTGGTGTCACGTGTGGTGTCCGTGTGGTGTCACTGTGGTGTCACGCGTGTGGTGTCCGCGTGTGCTGTCACGTGTGGTGTCACGTGTGCATTCACGTGTGTCACGTGTGCTGTCACGTGTGGTGTCACGTGTGTGTGTCCGCAGGTGTGCTGTCACGTGTGGTGTCACGTGTGCTGTCACGTGTGTGTCACGTGTGGTGTCACGCGTGCTGTCACGTGTGGTGTCACGTGTGTGTGTGTCACGTGTGCTGTCACGTGTGGTGTCACGTGTGGTGTCACGTGTGGTGTCACGTGTGGTGTCACGTGTGCTGTCACGTGTGCTGTCACGTGTGCTGTCACGTGTGCTGTCACGTGTGTGTGTGTCACGTGTGGTGTCACGTGTGTGTGTGTCACGTGTGCTGTCACGTGTGGTGTCAGGTGTGGTGTCACGTGTGCTGTCACATGTGGTGTCACGTGTGGTGTCACGTGTGCTGTCACGTGTGTCACGTGTGCTGTCACGTGTGGTGTCACGTGTGTGTGTCACGTGTGCTGTCACGTGTGCTGTCACGTGTGCTGTCACGTGTGGTGTCAGGTGTTGTGTCACGTGTGTGTCACGTGTGCTGTCACGTGTGCTGTCACGTGCTGTCACGTGTGGTGTCAGGTGTGGTGTCCGTGTGCTGTCGCGTCACGTGTGCTGTCACGCGTGTGGTGTCACGTGTGCTGTGTCACGTGTGGTGTCACGCGTGTGGTGTCACGTGTGGTGTCGTCACGTGTGGTGTCACGTGCGTGTGTCACGCGTGTTGTGCTGTCACGTGTGTCACGTGTGCTGTCACGTGTGTGTCACGTGTGGTGTCACGTGTGGTGTCACGTGTGTGTCACGTGTGCTGTCACGTGTGTGTCACGTGTGGTGTCACGTGTGGTGTCACGTGTGCTTTCACGTGTGCTTTCACGTGTGGTGTCACGTGTGGTGTCACGTGTGGTGTCACGTGTGGTGTCACGTGTGGTGTCACGTGTGGTGTCACGTGTGTGTGCTGTCACGTGTGGTGTCACTTGTGTCACGTGTGGTGTCACATGTGCTGTCACGTGTGCTGTCACGTGTGTGTGTGTCACGTGTGCTGTCACGTGTGCTGTCACGTGTGGTGTCACGTGTGCTGTCACGTGTGCTGTCACGTGTGCTGTCACGTGTGGTGTCAGGTGTGGTGTCAGGTGTGCTGTCACGTGTGCTGTCACGTGTGCTGTCACGTGTGGTGTCACGTGTGGTGTCACGTGTGTGTCACGTGTGTGTCACGTGTGTGTCACGTGTGTGTCACGTGTGCTGTCACGTGTGCTGTCACGTGTGCTGTCACGTGTGTGTGTGTCACGTGTGCTGTCACGTGTGCTGTCACGTGTGTGTCACGTGTGCTGTCACGTGTGGTGTCACGTGTGGTGTCACGTGTGGTGTCACGTGTGGTGTCACGTGTGCTGTCACGTGTGTGTCACGTGTGCTGTCACGTGTGGTGTAAGGTGTGGTGTCACGTGTGTGTGTGTCATGTGTGCTGTCACGTGTGGTGTCACGGGTGCTGTCACGTGTGTGTCACGTGTGCTGTCACGTGTGGTGTCACGTGTGCTGTCACATGTGTGTCACGTGTGCTGTCACGTGGTTGTCACGTGTGGTGTCACGTGTGGTGTCACGTGTGTTTCTCGTGTGCTGTCACATGTGCTGTCACGTGTGGTGTCACGTGTGGTGTCACGTGTGGTGTCAGGTGTTGTGTCACGTGTGCTGTCACGTGTGCTGTCACGTGTGCTGTCACGTGTGGTGTCAGGTGTGGTGTCACGTGTGCTGTCACGTGTGCTGTCACGTGTGTGTCACGTGTGGTGTCACGTGTGGTGTCACGTGTGGTGTCACGTGTGGTGTCACGTGTGTGTCACGTGTGCTGTCACGTGTGGTGTCACGTGTGGTGTCACGTGTGTGTGTCACGTGTGCTGTCACGTGTGTCACGTGTGCTGTCACGTGTGTGTCACGTGTGTGTGTCACGTGTGCTGTCACGTGTGGTGTCACGTGTGGTGTCACGTGTGCTTTCACGTGTGCTTTCACGTGTGGTGTCACGTGTGGTGTCACGTGTGGTGTCACGTGTGGTGTCACGTGTGGTGTCACGTGTGGTGTCACGTGTGTGCTGTCACGTGTGGTGTCACTTGTGTCACGTGTGGTGTCACATGTGCTGTCACGTGTGCTGTCACGTGTGTGTGTGTCACGTGTGTGTGTCACGTGTGCTGTCACGTGTGGTGTCACGTGTGCTGTCACGTGTGGTGTCAGGTGTGGTGTCAGGTGTGGTGTCAGGTGTGGTGTCACGTGTGGTGTCACGTGTGCTGTCACGTGTGGTGTCACGTGTGTGTGTGTCACGTGTGGTGTCACGTGTGGTGTCACGTGTGGTGTCACGTGTGGTGTCACGTGTGCTGTCACGTGTGGTGTCACGTGTGGTGTCACGTGTGGTGTCACATGTGTGTGTGTCACGTGTGGTGTCACGTGTGGTGTCACGTGTGCTGTCACGTGTGCTGTCACATGTGCTGTCACGTGTGTGTCACGTGTGGTGTCACGTGTGGTGTCACGTGTGTGTGTGTCACGTGTGCTGTCACGTGTGGTGTCACGTGTGCTGTCACGTGTGTGTCACGTGTGCTGTCACGTGTGTGTCACGTGTGGTGTCACGTGTGCTGTCACATGTGTGTCACGTGTGCTGTCACGTGGTTGTCACGTGTGGTGTCACGTGTGGTGTCACGTGTGTTTCTCGTGTGCTGTCACGCAGCTGTCACGCGTGTGGTGTCAATGCGTGTGGTGTCACGCAGTGTGCTGTCACGCGATGTGGTGTCACGTGTGGTGTCACGTGTGGGTGTGTGCTGTCACGTGTGCTGTCACGTGTGCTGTCACGTGAGCTGTCACGTGTGCTGTCACATGTGCTGTCACGTGTGCTGTCACGTGTGCTGTCACGTGTGGTGTCACGTGTGCTGTCACGTGTGGTGTCACGTGTGGTGTCACGTGTGGTGTCACGTGTGTGTGTGTCACGTGTGGTGTCACGTGTGCCGTCACGTGTGCCGTCACGTGTGGCGTCACGTGTGGTGTCACGTGTGGTGTCACGTGTGGTGTCACGTGTGCTGTCACGTGTGCTGTCACGTGTGCTGTCACGTGTGGTGTCACGTGTGTGTGTGTCACGTGTGGTGTCACGTGTGTGTGTCACGTGTGGTGTCACGTGTGCTGTCACGTGTGGTGTCACGTGTGGTGTCACGTGTGGTGTCACGTGTGTGTGTTTCACGTGTGGTGTCACGTGTGGTGTCACGTGTGGTGTCACGTGTGCTTTCACGTGTAGTGTCACGTGTGCTGTCACGTGTGGTGTCACGTGTGGTGTCACGTGTGTGTGTGTCACGTGTGCTGTCACGTGTGCTGTCACGTGTGTGTCACGTGTGGTGTCACGTGTGTGTCACGTGTGGTGTCACGTGTGTGTCACGTGTGGTGTCACGTGTGTTGTCACGTGTGTGTCACGTGTGCTGTCACGTGTGTCACGTGTGGTGTCACGTGTGCTGTCACGTGTGGTGTCACGTGTGCTGTCACATGTGTGTCACGTGTGCTGTCACGTGTGTGTCACGTGTGGTGTCACGTGTGGTGTCACGTGTGTTTCACGTGTGCTGTCACATGTGGTGTCACGTGTGGTGTCACGTGTGTGTGGTGTCACGTGTGGTGTCACGTGTGGTGTCACGTGTGGGGTCACGTGTGCTGTCTCGTGTGGTGTCACGTGTGGTGTCACGTGTGCTGTCACGTGTGCTGTCACGTGTGCTGTCACGTGTGCTGTCACGTGTGGTGTCACGTGTGCTGTCACGTGTGCTGTCACGTGTGCTGTCACGTGTGCTGTCACGTGTGGTGTCAGGTGTGGTGTCAGGTGTGGTGTCAGGTGTGGTGTCAGGTGTGGTGTCACGTGTGCTGTCACGTGTGCTGTCACGTGTGCTGTCACGTGTGGTGTCAGGTGTGGTGTCAGGTGTGGTGTCAGGTGTGGTGTCACGTGTGTGTCACGTGTGTGTCACGTGTGTGTCATGTGTGGTGTCACGTGTGGTGTCACGTGTGGTGTCACGTGTGGTGTCACGTGTGGTGTCACGTGTGTGTGTGTCACGTGTGCTGTCACGTGTGCTGTCACGTGTGGTGTCACGTGTGCTGTCACGTGTGCTGTCACGTGTGCTGTCACGTGTGCTGTCACGTGTGCTGTCACGTGTGCTGTCACGTGTGGTGTCACGTGTGCTGTCACGTGTGCTGTCACGTGTGTGTCACGTTTGTGTCATGTGTGGTGTCACGTGTGGTGTCACGTGTGGTGTCACGTGTGCTGTCACGTGTGCTGTCACGTGTGCTGTCACGTGTGCTGTCACGTGTGCTGTCACGTGTGTGTCACGTGTGCTGTCACGTGTGTGTCACGTGTGGTGTCACGTGTGGTGTCACGTGTGGTGTCACGTGTGCTGTCACGTGTGTGTCACGTGTGGTGTCACGTGTGGTGTCACGTGTGGTGTCACGTGTGCTTTCACGTGTGCTGTCACGTGTGGTGTCACGTGTGGTGTCACGTGTGTGTGCTGTCACGTGTGGTGTCACGTGTGGTGTCACGTGTGGTGTCACGTGTGTCACGTGTGGTGTCACGTGTGTGTGTGTCACGTGTGCTGTCACGTGTGGTGTCACGTGTGCTGTCACGTGTGCTGTCACGTGTGCTGTCACGTGTGCTGTCACGTGTGCTGTCACGTGTGCTGTCACGTGTGCTGTCACGTGTGCTGTCACGTGTGCTGTCAGGTGTGGTGTCAGGTGTGCTGTCACGTGTGCTGTCACGTGTGCTGTCACGTGTGCTGTCACGTGTGCTGTCACGTGTGGTGTCAGGTGTGGTGTCAGGTGTGCTGTCACGTGTGCTGTCACGTGTGCTGTCACGTGTGCTGTCACGTGTGCTGTCACGTGTGCTGTCACGTGTGCTGTCACGTGTGCTGTCACGTGTGGTGTCAGGTGTGGTGTCAGGTGTGGTGTCAGGTGTGCTGTCACGTGTGCTGTCACGTGTGCTGTCACGTGTGCTGTCACGTGTGGTGTCAGGTGTGGTGTCAGGTGTGGTGTCACGTGTGGTGTCACGTGTGCTGTCACGTGTGGTGTCAGGTGTGGTGTCACGTGTGCTGTCACGTGTGCTGTCACGTGTGGTGTCAGGTGTGGTGTCACGTGTGTGTCACGTGTGGTGTCACGTGTGGTGTCACGTGTGGTGTCACGTGTGCTGTCACGTGTGCTGTCACGTGTGCTGTCACGTGTGTGTCACGTGTGGTGTCACGTGTGGTGTCACGTGTGGTGTCACGTGTGGTGTCACGTGTGTGTGCTGTCACGTGTGGTGTCACGTGTGGTGTCACGTGTGTCACGTGTGGTGTCACGTGTGCTGTCACGTGTTCTGTCACGTGTGTGTGTCACGTGTGCTGTCACGTGTGCTGTCACGTGTGCTGTCACGTGTGCTGTCACGTGTGCTGTCACGTGTGCTGTCACGTGTGCTGTCACGTGTGCTGTCACGTGTGCTGTCACGTGTGCTGTCACGTGTGCTGTCACGTGTGCTGTCACGTGTGGTGTCACGTGTGCTGTCACGTGTGCTGTCACGTGTGCTGTCACGTGTGCTGTCACGTGTGCTGTCACGTGTGCTGTCACGTGTGCTGTCACGTGTGGTGTCAGGTGTGGTGTCAGGTGTGGTGTCAGGTGTGGTGTCAGGTGTGCTGTCACGTGTGCTGTCACGTGTGCTGTCACGTGTGGTGTCAGGTGTGGTGTCAGGTGTGGTGTCACGTGTGCTGTCACGTGTGGTGTCAGGTGTGGTGTCACGTGTGCTGTCACGTGTGCTGTCACGTGTGGTGTCACGTGTGTGTCATGTGTGGTGTCACGTGTGGTGTCACGTGTGGTGTCACGTGTGCTGTCACGTGTGCTGTCACGTGTGTGTCACGTGTGCTGTCACGTGTGTGTCACGTGTGGTGTCACGTGTGGTGTCACGTGTGGTGTCACGTGTGGTGTCACGTGTGTGTGCTGTCACGTGTGGTGTCACGTGTGGTGTCACGTGTGTCACGTGTGGTGTCACGTGTGCTGTCACGTGTGCTGTCACGTGTGTGTGTGTCACGTGTGCTGTCACGTGTGCTGTCACGTGTGCTGTCACGTGTGCTGTCAGGTGTGGTGTCAGGTGTGGTGTCAGGTGTGGTGTCAGGTGTGGTGTCAGGTGTGGTGTCAGGTGTGCTGTCACGTGTGCTGTCACGTGTGCTGTCACGTGTGGTGTCAGGTGTGGTGTCAGGTGTGGTGTCACGTGTGCCCTCCCAAAGAGCTGAAGAAAAGAGCGAGGGAGAGGGATCATTGGTCCAGTGTCAGAGGAGGGACAGGCCCGTCTGGAACAGGACACGTCCCGTTGGTGCAGGTAGAACACTAAACACTTGAAGCCCTGTCAGGGGCTTATTCAGCCAATAAACCTTTGCAGGAACTCAGTTTACGGTTCTACACGTGCGGCTCGGGTCTGTTCGGTCAATCATGCCTTTGGTTTGTTTACGTCCTTCTTCTCGATAATGATATACGTAGTAACGTCACTCAAGCGTGGTCTCTGATTGGTTGCCATCCGCGGCGGTCGCGGCGTTGGCCGCAGAAAGTTCAGCTTTGTTTATCTTCTGCGACAGTCGCCCCGGTTGCGCCAATGAAACGATTTTGCGGCCGCCGCAAAGTCGCTCTTGTCGCGTCGCACGACAGAATCGCAGGATTCGCGTCGCCCCGGTCGCCCTGGTCACGCCGCAAAATGGCAGGAGGCTTTTGTCGCGCGACACCATAGACTTTACATGTAAACTGGTCGCGTTGGTCGCTGCGGTCTGAACGCCCCTTTAAAGAGAACTCCGTGTCGCTCGGATTGTTGTAAAAGCATCAGGTGAAAATGACACGCAGCACTTTCATCTGAGCCTTTTATTCAACGAGAAGCAGGAAGTGCGCCGTTAGCATGCTAATGTTAGTTAGCTTTAGCGCTCTGGTGAAAAGTGCTTTAAACTCATGGAGTGAATATTTATGATGGACCGAATTAACATGACAGGCACATGAGACGATGGAAGAGTTTAACTAAAACCGGTTCTGTTTTTCAAAAAATCAGCTCAAGTCAAGTCAAATTTATTTCTAAAGCACATTTAAAAACAACCACAATGGCCCAAAGTGCTGTACAGACACAATATAAAATACAATAAGACAAAAACAGAACATGCAGAAACAAGCTAAAAAAAAAAAAAAAAGCAATACAAATGTTCTGCTCAGCTCGTGTTAAAAGCCTGTGCAAACAAATGGGTTTTCAACAAAGTCAACAAAGGTCCGGGGCCTTTAAATGTGGGCGGGGCTTTAAATGTGACGGCGACATTTGTAAAGACAGCCGTGTGAAATGATTTATTTATTTAATTTATTTATTTATTGTTTAAAAATATATATATAAATAAATATGTAAAATACAATTATTTGCAGCAAGTGTGTAACAAAGCAGCGGTTTGTTACCCATAGCACCTTCACTTCACTATAAACACTTTAAATTGCATTTGATATTTTAATAGCACACAGCACTTTAACCAAATTGCACTTTAAAAAGAAGACTATTGCACAAAACAATCTTAAATTTATTTATTGAATTAATGTCTGTCCTTTTAGTCCAACTTTAGATCCGGAGCACAGGGGCCCTTTAATTGAAGCTGCTGGTCCTGGCAGTGGCGGATCTAGGATTTTTTTCTTAGGGGGGCCAGGCAGGGGCACAAACTTTATCAGGGTGGCATGTAAAATAAGTAATTATATTGTAATTATGCTAATTGAAGTAAAGAAAAACACCTTTTCAGTTGACACATTTAGCAAAACACCACATTTAGTTAAGACAAAGCTATGTTAATACCCTTCCTAACTATAAATATTAATGTACTGTAAAGAGCACAATTAACACAGACTCAAACTGAGAAGAGCATTAATACTTTCTATCAAGAATATCAAAGTATATCATCTTATTTTAGAATCTAAATTAGAAAACTAAAAAGTAGAGGACAATGCTAGATACTAAAAAAAATGAGCAATGGCAGTGTACTGAGGAGAATATAATATTATCTGGAATAATATCACAATACTCCATAATACTTTATTTTGAATTTTATTCAAGTAATCAGCAGTGAAAACTACAACTGCATTTCAGCATTTGCATATTAAAGTGCTTTTTGGTCAACACTGTTGGATTAAAGTAAGTTACTAATATGTATTTTCTGTAAATAAATACAATTTTAAGTAATTTGGTAGTGTAATTAGAAAATGCCTGTAATAAAATGAAATTAGCAAAATAACAAAATACTCAAGTTACTTACTTTTTAACACCAACAAGAATATCTAAGAGAATTAAACCTTTCTCTGCAAGAATACAGATTAAACAAAGAACAATGTTATAATAGCAGTATACGTCTATTGCAATGGTGATGAGCAAACCGGTCAACAAAGTCATCAAGATTTAATTGCCTTGCTCTTCTCCTCTCAATACTGAGCACTCCAAGATTACTTAACCTGTCATCCATCATTGTTGTGCGCAGATGACTTTTTATAAGTTTCAGTGCAGAGAAACTGCGCTCAACTAGCACTGCTCACTGGCAAAGCTAGAGCTACTCTGCACAAGAAAAAAAGCTGATAGAACACTTCTTTGTAAGGTTCAATAAAAGTGGTGAAGTCTAAAATACTCAATATTTCAGTGCCACTTTTTAACTTCCTCTGCACTACCTTCTTTGCTTGGTAAAGTTCATGCTTGAGGTCATCAATGTCACAATCATAAAGACCACCAAAACGTAAAACTATGGCCTCTTCCAGAAAGTTTTTAGCCTTCGGGTTAAGGGCTTGTATCCCCTTCATTATGTCACAGTTGTTTTTACTGAAACGCGACTTCAGTTCAGCAGTCATGTGATCAAGAATGGGATAATAAACCGATATTTTGAACTTTTCTTTGTCCCCGTCTTTGCACATCCGGTTACCCACAGTGGACTCTACACAGTAAGAGCCAAGTCTGGAGCTCTCTTTTAGGGACCTTTTAGAAACAACCTCAATTGCAATATTACATTGCTTTGCCGTGTCCACAGTGTGTTTCCAAAGTTCTTCATAACAAGATCCAACTCTGCAGTCCTCTAGAGTCTCTTGCAGTGCATCGACTAGATCTACAGCCCTGGCAAGATCAATTGATGGAGCTTGAAGCATATCAGAAAGACATTTAAAGTCACCAAGTGTTTTTAAAACCACCAGAGTACCAATAAATGCAAGATCAATCTGGTTAAGTAAACCTCGTGCTTCGACAGATCGATCCCCACGCCGCTCAACATCAATCTCATGTAGAACACGCAACACTGCTGGTAGTCTGTCCAGAAGATTTTTGCAGGCTGAATAGCGACATGCCCACCTAGTATCACTCAGCCTCTGTAACTCTCGAGGTGCCTCTTTAAACATGTCCTTTTGTACAGACAACCACTTTGCATGCACATAGGAGCCTGACATAAATACATATAATTTCTGCAGCAATGAAAAAAAACAGTCAACTTCAGGCACAGCTTTCACAGAATCAACAATAACAAGGTTTAGACAGTGTGCATTACAATGAACATAAAAGGCATGTTTTGCTTCTTCTTTAATTCTAGCAGCAACTCCACTACACCTCCCAGACATTACTGATGCACCATCATATCCTTGACCAACAAGGTGAGACTTATAGTCCAGTCCATATTTTTGCAGAGACTGTATTATTTTCGCACTTAGGCCTGCCGCATCCAGTTCAGTGACTCCTCAAAATCTAAAAAACTCTCATGCACTGCCGCATCATAGTAATACCTCAACACTAATGAGAGCTGCTCTTTCTTTTTAAGGTCTTTAGATTCATCTGCAATTATTGAAAATACCTGGTTCTCTTTAACTTCTTTTATTATGTCATCACGGACCATATCAGATAAGCACTGTAATATCTCATTTTGTATTACGTGGCTAGTATATTTTGCATTTTGTTCAGCATTCATTTTCTTGGCCACCAGTGGATTATACTTAGATATTAAATTTAGAATTTCAAGAAAATTGCCTTTATTTTGAGAGTCTTCGGATTCTAAGTGTCCTCTTAATGCAATGTTTTGCATGGATGCAAGTCTAATAACTTCTGCAATACTTTTAATGTAGCTTCTATTTTCTTCAACTTTCTTCTTATAGCCTTTGTTCAGTGTCTTTTGAAGTGACCAGTCTTGGGATTTGTTTTTTTTGTATTCGGTCCATGCAAACATTGAATTGACATGAATGTCAGACTTCTCATGCCATTTAAACCCTCCATCCTTGTACATTGCCTTTTTCCAGTTTGCAAATCCTTCTTTAGCTGTGAAAGGACTTTCAGTTGCACCAGGTAAGCTAAAGTGCCTGCAGGCAAAGCAATGTGACGAGTCTTGGCTCTGTGAGTACTCCAACCATGTGAATTGTTTGTACCATGACCTGTTGAATGCCCTTTGTCTTTCCCCTTGAAGTGTCCTTGGAAAAGTCCTAATCTGCGGCTGAGTCGGCCCATCTGCAGGAGATTGGGAAATATCTAACAAAACAAAAAATAAACATGTTAAATTCATGCAAATACCCAAAAGTTGCCATATACACTGCACTTTAGAGGTGGAAAGAGTGAATCAAATCAGTGTTGCATGCCTAAATATGTACTCAAATATAAGAACAGCTGCCAAAATTGTACAAAAGAAAAAAGTAAAAATCAATTAGTAACTAGTACTTGAATAATTTTTCATGTGTAAAAAGTTTAATGGCATTTTGAAAAACAATTTTGAACAGTTTGAAAAATGAAATTATTTAAAATGAATTAACTTGTTTTAAACCACAATTCACATATTCACAAGCCAGGAGCAGAACTGACCTGAAAAGAATAATGGTATAAGATGTTTAAAAGCTCAAAATAGTCAACGTAGCATGTGTCCTTTTAAAATCCACTCATAATCTTTTCAATCACAGTAATGTGAATATATGCAATTATTAAGCATACCCAGTGGTTGAAGGGCTTTGGGTTTTGAAGTGTGCAGGGCGTCTTCTGGTGGTGGGGCGCCTTCTGGTGACGGGGCGCCTTCTGGTGACGGGGCGCCTTCTGGTGACGGGGCGCCTTCTGGTGACGGGGCGCCTTCTGGTGACGGGGCGCCTTCTGGTGACGGGGCGCCTTCTGGTGACGGGGCGCCTTCTGGTGACGGGGCGCCTTCTGGTGACGGGGCGTCTTCTGGTGACGGGCCGTCTTCTGGTGACGGGGCGTCTTCTGGTGACGGGGCGCCTTCTGGTGGCGGGGCGCCTTCTGGTGGCGGGGCGTCTTCTGGTGACGGGGCGTCTTCTGGTGACGGGGCGTCTTCTGGTGACGGGGCGTCTTCTGGTGACGGGGCGTCTTCTGGTGACGGGGCGCCTTCTGGTGACGGGGCGTCTTCTGGTGACGGGCCGTCTTCTGGTGGGGGGGCGCCTTCTGGTGACGGGCCGTCTTCTGGTGACGGGGCGTCTTCTGGTGACGGGGCGTCTTCTGGTGACGGGGCGTCTTCTGGTGACGGGGCGTCTTCTGGTGACGGGGCGTCTTCTGGTGACGGGGCGTCTTCTGGTGACGGGGCGTCTTCTGGTGACGGGGCGCCTTCTGGTGGCGGGGCGCCTTCTGGTGGCGGGGCGCCTTCTGGTGGCGGGGCGTCTTCTGGTGGCGGGGCGTCTTCTGGTGGCGGGGCGTCTTCTGGTGACGGGGCGTCTTCTGGTGACGGGGCGTCTTCTGGTGACGGGGCGTCTTCTGGTGACGGGGCGTCTTCTGGTGACGGGGCGTCTTCTGGTGACGGGGCGTCTTCTGGTGACGGGGCGTCTTCTGGTGACGGGGCGTCCTGTGGCAGTGGCGAAGTGTCTTCTGGCGGTGGAGAGGCGTCTTCTCCGTCACTTGAGCTGCCATCAGACTGTAGAGAGGGAATGCCTGTACACACAAAGGATAATTGAATCAATAATAAACACAGTCAGATAGTAATAATTTGTCTAATTATAAAGCAGAATTAGCAATAAATTGTTAGTTGCTTTTAAGTATTTACTTGTTGAATGTTGAGTAGAAGATGACGGTACTCCCTCATCTGCTGCTTCAATGTTGTTCATAAGCAAGGCCCCAAAACATTTCAATTAGTAACAATAAAAACAATGTGAGGATCACGAGTCATCTCATTTGAATGTAACAAAATACATAAAAAAAAATACATATTCCTGACAAACCATCTACACTGACAGACTACATACTTGTGTTTATAGCCTTGGGTAATTTGGAACACATCAGATTTCAATTAACCAGTCATCACATTCACTCACACAAACACACACACACACACAGCTGCTGACTTAGTCATCACTGTCACCTTCAACTGCTTGCTTTTTCTTCTTTACTATGAAGAAATTGTCAATTGTCTGAGGCCTTTTCATTTTCCCTAGTTTGTACGGTACACTGTCTGCCCCTGGGGAAATAAATCATGTATTGTTAAGAGGGTTATATAACATCACAAAACCTCAACAAGAACAAACAATCAATAAGGGGTTGGATGCATAATATATACAAATGATACGTTAGAATCAGTAATATGCGCGTGTGCGTCTTCTCTACACAGTTAGAACTTGTGGATTAAGCAGAACCGCACATATGGTTAGAGGACAAATACGTTCACCTACATGGCTATTACCTAAATTACACTTAGCTATATATGCAGCAGCTTCCGTGTTTTTGATCTATGGTTTTGTAGCGCTAAAAAGCAAGCACCATGCACTAGCCCGACTGTCGTTTAGCGAGGAGGGCAGGAGGCTAAAGCGAAAAGAAAGCTAAAGTTAGCCTAACAACCGGTCCGGGTTCAAAGTGTAACGTTACTTAAGTCGTGAAAAAACACAACCTGCAAGTCAATTACAAGTTTACTTACACTTGTTGTAGCCATCCAGCCGTCGTTGTGTCGTAAACAAATCCTCTAGCGTTACCAATTCCTGAAAAACGGTGCGTCTTGTGGCGTGGTCGTCGTTTCACTGGGGACTACCTCACCGGTACACCGGGTGCATGGGAATCACTTCCTGTGCGCCAACAGCAGCCAACCGCGTTTTCATTGGAAATACACATTTCCACATTTCCCTCTCTCTATATATACAAAACATATATAATTACCGTATAAAATTGAATTTATAAAATTTTACAATTATATACAAAAATATGTAACTTTCAGCAGCTTGAACAGGGTGGCCGGCAGGGTGGCCAATCAGATTGTAGGGGTAGCCGGTGCCACCCCCAGCCACCCCGGTGGCTCCGCCTGTGGGTCCTGGAGGAGAAAGGAGACGATAATTCTAATGGGATATGTGCAATAGTAATGCATTAACAGTGTTTAAGTGTTTGTGTGTTAGTGTGATTTTCTGTGTTTGTAGTGAATGTTTTTTTATCATGTCTACTGACCTCCTCTGTCCTTGTGTCCAGGTGCCAAAGGGCTCCCCCCAGGAACGAGTCCCCTTAAGAAGGTTCCGGGCCAGACCAAGGCAGAGGAAGTGTAGGGGAGGCATGACAGGGTTTTTAAGGTGTTAAGGGTTTTAATTATAGGTAGTGGTGTTTGGTGGGGTTAGTGTGTGTGTATATATATGTATAGTAGTTATGGTTTATGGTTTATTATGATTTCAGGGGATTTTAGAGGGGTGTTTGAAAGCTGGTATTTTAAGCATCCCTGCTCGTTAGAACTGGTTTTACCCGGTGAGTGGAGGAGTATAAAAGGCGCCTAGAAAACACCACAACTGTCTCTGCTGCTGGAGGAGAAACTGTCTCCTGCGTTTTGTCTTTGCACTATGCACTTTTGCACTTTTTGTTATTGGAAAAAAAGTTAAAAAAATGTGGACCACCGTTTTGCTGCCTTGTCTGAGTTTTTAACCTTCAACTGCGCTCCAACCCGCTCACGGCTCAACCTACATCACAAAGTGTCATGTTTATTTATGTATTTATTTCTTGTGTTTTTGATGAGGACGTGTTTATGGTGAACAGTAGGCCCTTCAGAGCCAGGTTCAAAAACAATAAAATGTTAAACACATTGATACGTCAAACAATAAAAGGTAACGATTAAAGTCAAAGAAAAACTGCCTCGATATAGCGACTGATCCTGAAGTTGAAGCGAGAAAACCGTCGACACAAACGAGTCGGAATAAAACGACTCCAAAATGTACAATTTCTTCAAAAAGTGAATGTGTTTGATCGAATGTAACGAGCGCTGAGTCGGGTTCAACCATAGAACTATAATAAAACCTGGAGATGAATCCAAAATGGCGCCTGTTCCTCCCTGTGGCCTGAGCTCATTGGTTCATGACCCCAAAAAGGTTTCTTACTTCTGCATTTACTTCCTGATACGGAGGTGGCCATCTTTGCTTTACTTCCTGATACGGAGGCGGCCATCTTTGCTTTACTTCCTGATACGGAGGCGGCCATCTTTGCTTTACCTCCTGATACAGAGGCGGCCATCTTAGCTTTAGGGCACCACGTGACCACAATCCCCCATGATGCTTTGAGCGACGTGAACGACCAGCAGCTGCAGGTCTTTGTGTTAGCGTTAGCTTGTGTGATTGTAATTGTGTTCTTCATGTTAGACACACGTGAAGCGTCTGAAATGAAATAAAATACAACTTACAGGTGTCTCTAGTGGAGCCTTTTCCACGAGCTTCTGTTTGTATCGTCCGACGCTCGTTCACGTGACTCACACATGTTTGTGTGACGTCACTTCATATAAAAACGGTAATTTCTGTGATTTTATAAACGGTAGAAAAGAACATTTCCTTCTATTTTATTTAAATACTGATAATAATTCAGTCCTGTCTGTGATTATAATGTGCAATGATAGAAAAAGGCTGCAGTACCTCACACGACCACTAATCAATCTGGAACAGAGGGGGCGGGGCTTATCCAGTTCTTTTAATATATCAATGGTTTCAACGTCTTTGGAGCTGATTTTCCCCAAAACTCCAGACTCAAACTTTCCTCAGTTCAAATGTTTCTGAACGAGTTTCTGAGACTCGCGCCACAAGATCAGACGTTTAAATAAATAAACGAGCAGATCATTTTATCAGAATAAAAACCAGAAATAAAACGGAACATTAGGTTTAACACCTGCAACTGACCACAAGGAGGCAGCAACGAGCTGAACCAGGACTGAACCAGGTCTAGACCAGGTCTAAACCAGGACTGAACCAGGACTGAACCAGGACTAAACCAGAACTGAACCAGGACTAAACCAGGACTAAACCAGGACTAAACCAGGTCTAAACCAGGACTGAACCAGGACTGAACCAGGACTAAACCAGGACTGAACCAGGACTAAACCAGGACTGAACCAGGTCTAAACCAGGACTAAACCAGGACTGAACCAGGACTAAACCAGAACTGAACCAGGACTAAACCAGGACTAAACCAGGACTAAACCAGGTCTAAACCAGGACTGAACCAGGACTGAACCAGGACTAAACCAGGACTGAACCAGGACTAAACCAGGACTAAACCAGGACTGAACCAGGACTGAACCAGGACTGAACCAGGACTGAACCAGGACTGAACCAGGACTGAACCAGGTCTAAACCAGGTCTGAACCAGGACTAAACCAGGTCTAAACCAGGTCTGAACCAGGACTAAACCAGGTCTAAACCAGGACTGAACCAGGACTAAACCAGGACTAAACCAGGACTAAACCAGGTCTAAACCAGGACTAAACCAGGTCTAAACACGGACTAAACCAGGACTAAACCAGGTCTAAACACGGACTAAACCAGGACTAAACCAGAACTAAACCAGGTCTAAACACGGACTAAACCAGGACTAAACCAGGATCTTTTATGATAAACTTTAAACTCTATTTTCTCTCTTTTCATTGACGCTCAAAAGTGAATCTTGACCTGCTTTGGTCCTGGAGCAGAACCCGGCTCACTCCCCTGGTTTAGTTTTAATCCTGTTCGTGTTTGGTCCTGGTTTTAGTCCTGGGTTAGTCCTGGATTAGTCCAGGTTGAAGTCCAGGTTTAGTCCTGGTCCAGAGCTGGTTCATATCAGGGTTCAGTTCAGGTTTAGTCCTGGTTTGATTCTTATGCAAAGTCCAGAAACAGCAGCGCTTTGGGAACTCCCCTGTCGCCTAGCAACAGGCTGCAGATCGACCAATCAGAGCGCAGAGATAAAAGAGTCCCGACTATACACGGCCCGCTTTAGACCTGGCTCAGACCGGGATTAGACCTGGCTCAGACCGGGTTCAGACCTGGCTCAGACTGGGTTCAGACCTGCTTTAGACCTGCTTTAGACCTGCTTTAGACCTGGTTCAGGACTCCTGGTTCAAACCTGGTTTAGTCCTGGTTTACTATTGTAAATAGGGCAAATAACAGAAAGTGGGCGGAGCCCACTAAAAAATCTCGAAAGTGTCTCCCAGTGACCAGGGACCCATACCAAAACGTAGGAAAGCGTGCGCGCTTTCCGAAAATGTATAGTTTGTGAAGTAAAAAAAAGGGGAAACATTGTTTTCGCATCGGAATATTATTAGGCCCGAGCGCCACAAGCTGGCGAGAGGCCTATTAGTTAGCACGAAGTGCGCACGAAATCGAGCGCGAAGCGCTCGCCCGCTTCCAAACACTCACAAACGCATTCCCCAACTCATGCACGTTCCGTGCATACCAATTAGTAGTGGGAAAATCGAACATTATCGTTGTAAACGGGCGGTCGTCATCCCCACGTAAAGCGCTGAGTCGCCCACTAATGCGTTCCCTGACTCAAGCACGTTCCGTGCATATAACAATGTAATGTAAAAATGGAACATTACTATTGTAAATAGGGCCAATAACAGAAAGTGGGCGGAGCCCACTGAAAAATCTCGAAAGTGTCCGCCAGTGACCAGGGACCCATACCAAAATGTAGGAAAGCGCGTGCGCTTTCCGAAAATGTATAGTTTGTGAAGTAATAAAAAGAGGAAACATTGTTTTCGCATCGGAATATTCTTCTTCTTCTTCTTCTTCTTCTTCTTCTTCTTCTTCTTGGGACCAACCCCCCTATTTTTCACCCAGTGAACATTGACGAAGTCTCAGGAAAATTTGCACACCTCTAAAAATCGTGCCTCTGTACATTCTGGCTATTTCCGATTTCCAAAATTCAAATATATGGCGCATCAGCACCCCCAAGTGTACAAAAAATGCATTACGGGATAGGAAAGTGCCCCAAATTTTTTTTATCGTACCTTGTTAGGAACCACCACTACCCTGACAGGAACCATCACTGGAACCATCACTGCCCTGAGGGGAACCATACCTGGAACCATCCCTTCCCTGAAAGGAACCATCACTGGAACCATCCCTTCTCTGAAAGGAACCATCACTTCCTTGAGGGGAACCATCACTAGAACCATCACTACCCTGACAGTAACCATCACTGGAACCATCACTGCCCTAAGAGGAACCATCACTGGAACCATCACTGCCCCGAGAGGAACCATCACTGGAACCATCACTGCCCCGAGAGGAACCATCACTGGAACCATCACTGCCCTGAGAGCAACCATCACTGGAACCATCACTGCCCTGACAGGAACCTTCACCGGAACCATCACTGCCCTGACAGGAACCATTACTATCTTGAGAGGAACCATAATTACCTGAGAGGAACTATCACTATAACCATCACTACCCTGACAAGAACCATCACTGGAACCATCACCGCCCTGACATAAACCATCATTGACTTTAAAAGAACCATCACTGCCCTGAGGGGAACCTTCAATGCCATGACAGGAACCATCACTGCCCCGAGAGGAGCTATAACTGGAATCATCATTGCCCCAATCGGAACATCCCTGGAACCATCACTGCCTTGACAGGAACCATTACTTCCCCGAGAGGAACTATAACTGGAACCATCATTTCCCCAAAAGGAACCATCACTGTAACCATTATAGCCATGACAGGAACCATCACTACCCTAACAGCAGGACTGAGGACTTCTCAACTAAAAATATCAAGATGGCTGCCCGGGTGCAGACACACAGCAGGACATGTGGTGAATGTTTGCCTAAAAAGTCACCTAAAAAACAAACTGGACCTTGGATTGCGCTGTCAACGCACCTTGTTGTTTGGACAATTCTTTATCTCCTGTTAATATCAACCTGTCCAAGAAAAAGGGATATTTTAACCCTTAATCCAACCAAGTGTAGCCAGCACTTGTTGTTCACAAAGATATTGGACTATGGCAACGCCAGACCACCTTCAGGTGAGCAGGAGAAGACTGTTATAGCCAAAACACCACTTCTGGGTGTTTTTAATCTTTTGCTGATACTTCTTTTGGCTGGTGATGTTGAACTAAACCCCGGGCCAGAGCCAGCTGGGCCTACACCTCTGTCAGCTCAGCTAACACCACTGCCAGCTGGGACCCCACCACTGCCAGCTGGGACCCCACCACTGCTAGCCGGGCCTCCACCACTGCTAGCCGGGCCTCCACCACTGCCAGCTGGGACCCCACCACTGCCAGCTGGGACCCCACCACTGCTAGCCGGGCCTCCACCACTGCTAGCCGGGCCTCCACCACTGCTAGCCGGGCCTCCACCACTGCCAGCCGGGACCCCACCACTGCCAGCTGGGACCCCACCACTGCTAGCCGGGCCTCCACCACTGCTAGCCGGGCCTCCACCACTGCCAGCCGGGACCCCACCACTGCCAGCTGGGACCCCACCACTGCTAGCTGGGACCCCACCACTGCTAGCTGGGACCCCACCACTGCTAGCTGGGACCCCACCACTGCTAGCTGGGCTTCCACCACTGCTAGCTGGGCTTCCACCACTGCTAGCTGGGATCCCACCACTGCCAGTTTGGACCCCACCACTGCCAGCTGGGACCCCACCACTGCCAGCTGGGACCCCACCACTGCTAGCTGGGACCCCACCACTGCTAGCTGGGCTTCCACCACTGCTAGCTGGGCTTCCACCACTACTGGCTGGGCCTCCACCACTGCTAGCTGGGCCTCCACCACTGCCAGCTGGGACCCCACCACTGCCAGCTGGGACCCCACCACTGCCAGCTGGGACCCCACCACTGCTAGCTGGGACCCCACCACTG
The DNA here is from genome assembly GCA_019453435.1 of Rhinogobius similis. Lineage (NCBI taxonomy): Eukaryota > Metazoa > Chordata > Actinopteri > Gobiiformes > Gobiidae > Rhinogobius > Rhinogobius similis. The sequence goes on along the minus strand of CM033631.1, from coordinate 1,380,038 downwards.
CCAGTTTGGACCCCACCACTGCCAGTTTGGACCCCACCACTGCCAGTTTGGACCCCACCACTGCTAGCTGGGCTTCCACCACTGCTAGCTGGGCTTCCACCACTACTGGCTGGGCCTCCACCACTGCTAGCTGGGCCTCCACCACTGCCAGTTTGGACCCCACCACTGCCAGCTGGGACCCCACCACTGCCAGCTGGGACCCCACCACTGCCAGTTTGGACCCCACCACTGCCAGCTGGGACCCCACCACTGCCAGCTGGGACCCCACCACTGCCAGCTGGGACCCCACCACTGCCAGCTGGGACCCCACCACTGCTATCTGGGACCCCACCACTGCCTGGGACCCCACCACCGCTGCCTGGGACCCCACCACCGCCGCCTGGGCACTCGCCATCGCCGTCTGGGAACCTGCCACCGCTGGCTGGTTCCGCTCCAAGTAACATCAATAAAGGATACAGGAAACAGCTGAATCCTGCCATACTAAAGCACAGGAAAAGGAATGTATTTCGGACAGTCAATAACTCTAAATTAATATGGGACCCAAAATCAAAGCCAAAGGGCATCTTATGTGGACATTTAAATATTCGTAGTTTTAAATCAAAAAGCGATGAAGTCCATCACCTTCTTACTAACTCTAACATTGATTTTCTTTGCCTTTCTGAAACGTGGCTTCATAAATTCTCCCCGACTGCAATGTTATCTGTACCTGGATATAAAATGTTTCGCAAAGACAGGCAAAATGCTAAGGGTGGGGGTGTAATGATTTATGCAAAGGAGTCCTTTAACTGTAATGAAATACAAATTAATTATGAAAATGATTTGGAATTTCTTAGCCTAAATGTGACTTTGTCACAACAAATGTCCTTCACCCTTGCTGTTATCTATAGACCTCCCTCCTCAAATGTGGATTTTTATGATAAGCTGGTTTCGGTAATGAAACAATTAAATTTAGCTAAAGAGGTCATAATCATGGGGGACCTTAACATAAATTGGGATGTTAATCAAATCAGGAAAAATTTGAAAAAGATTATGGATGAAAAGGATATGACCCAGATTATCAGTGGCCCCACAAGACTTACAAATTCCACCAGCACTCAAATTGATCTAGCCTTTACTAACAGGCCTGAGAGAATTTTGAAATCATTCAATATCCTGACGGGGCTGTCTGATCACAATTTCATTATGGTAAACAGAAAGTTAAATAATAAGCGTTTTAAACCTTTGGCTGCTAAAGAAATTTATAGAATACCAAAAAACCAACAACAAAATTTTAAGACTGAAATCGAACAGTTAGATTGGGATGAATTACTCCATGGAATGGATTTAGACAAAGACTGTCAGAATTTCTTGAATAAAATTAAACAAATTATTGCAAAATTCATGAGGAAAGTTAAATTAAAATCTAAGAAGAACACTCTTCCCTGGCTAAATGATTCAATTCTAAAACTAATGAAAGATCGAGACCATGTCCTAAAGTTGGCTGTTAAAAATTCACAAATCGGTGTAAATAGACACCAATTTGTATCACTTAGAAATAAAGTGGTGAAAGAAATTAGAAAATCTAGAGCCAACTTTTTTATCACGGCATTAAATAGTGCCCGTGGAAATTCAAAAATGATCTGGAATCACATTAAAAAAATGACAGGTGACCATGATATGAATAAATACCAAAAACCAAAAGAGATCATCTTTAATGGAATTAGCTTAACAAAGCCTAAATTAATAGCAGAGGCCTTCAATAATTATTTTATTGATTCTGTTGATGAAATTTCAAAAAACTTTACCTCAAATTTGACAATAGAAAACCAAGCACTGTCTACAACACAATCCTTTGTCATTTCAAATATCAATGAAACGCAAGTTCTTAACATCATAAGGGCTCTAAGTTCTTCCAAAGCGACAGATGTTTTTGGAATGGACACATGCATGCTCAAGGATCTTGGCTCAGCGCTTGCCTCGCCAATTACCTTCATCATTAACTTTTCTATTTCTATTGGCAATTTTCCAAATGCCTGGAAATCTGCAATTGTTACCCCAATTTTCAAATCTGGTAATGCAAGATGTTTGCAGAATTTTAGACCAATAAGTATTCTCCCAGCTGTTTCAAAAGTCCTTGAAAAGTGGGTATCCAAGCAGATCATCCAACATCTAAACAATAGCTCCCTTCTCTCCATCCAATGCAGTTTGGCTTTAGAGCAAAACATTCAACAGAGATAGCTACGTGCCTTTTATTGAAAAATAAGATCTTCTCTGGATAAGGGTGGTGTTGTAGGGGCAGTTTTCCTTGACCTTAAAAAAGCTTTTGATACAGTAAGCCATGCCGCTCTCTGTTCGCAGCTTCTACACTTCAACTTCTCTGTAACAACTGTGAACTGGATTCGGTCATATTTAAGTGGCCGCTCACAATCTGTATCAATTGAAAATTGCCAATCAGGGTCTCGTACAGTTGCCACAGGGGTCCCGCAGGGATCAATTTTGGGTCCTATACTGTTTAGCCTGTATATAAATGATTTACCAACTGTCTGTCCGAAGTCGAGTGCATCATGTATGCAGGCGACACTGTTTTATTTGTGCATGGGCGCTCTAGAGACATTGTTGCAGCTAAGCTCACCAAAGCCATGAATGGAGTTGCATCCTGGTTGCATGGGCACTGCTTGCAGCTGAATGTTGCAAAACTAGGGGCATGTTTTTAGTAAAACCCCAATGCATCTCCAGATCCTGAAATACTTGTTGCAGGAGAAAAGCTGGAGCCTGTAACCCAGTATTAATATCTTGGCATCTTGATTGATTCGCAACTCACTTTTAAAGCGCATGTTGATAAGCTGTGTAAAAGTTAAATTGAATCTCTCAAATTTCCGAATAATAAGGAATGATATGTCTACAGATGCAGCAAAAATGTTTCTACAAACTATGATTTTTAGCCATTTTAATTATTGCATAACGAGCTGGTCACAAGCTAATTTAAGCACATTAAAACCCCTGGAGAGTCTGTACAAACAGTCCATCAAAGTTTTAGATAAAAAACCAAGACAATATCACCATTGTGGACTTTTAAAAAGTATTGTTTTTAAGCTGGACAGATCTCCCCAAATTTGCTAATTTGCGCCTCATTTACAAAGCCCTACATGATTTGGCCCCTGCTCCTCTAGCCGCTCTCATCACCCAAAGAAACATCTCAGGTCGTGTCACTCGAGGCTCAATGAAAGGTGACTGTGTAATCCCTCTGAGAAAGAGCAGCTTCAGTCAGGTGGCCTGGTCTGTGAGAGCTGCCAGAGAGTGGAACTGTGTACCCGACACCATTAAACACTTATCCTCTTACAAAACATTTAAGAAACATTCGCAAGAGTGGCTGGTGAACACATTTACATGCACACACTAAAATCTATTTGGCTGCTCTCTGTACATTTTTGTAAATATTGTATTATATTTTGTGTTGATGTTGTGTTTTATTAACCATGTCTGTTTTTGTCCATTTTATTGCCATTTTGACATCATGGCCGGGGGACTACAGATGAAAAATAGCCTCTTTGGCTAATTCTGGCTGTTTTACTCATGTTTTATTCATGTGTTTTATGAAATTGCACTGTCCCCTTTTGGAAATAAACTAAACTCAAACTCAAACTCAAGCAACCATCGCTGCCCCGAGAGGAACTATCACTGGAAATGACAGTAACCATTACAGCCCTGACAGGAACCATCACTCCTCCAAGAGGAATCATAACTGCAATGACAGGAACTATCACTGACCTGAGAGGAACCATTACCGGAACCATCACTGCCCCCAATAAGAACCATCACTGGAACCATCAATACCCTGACAGGAATGATCCCTGGAAGGAACAATCTTTGTCCCATTTGGAACCATCACTGGAACCGTAACTGCCCTGACAAAAACCATCACTGCCTTGAAAAGAACCATCACTGCCCCGAAAGGAACCATAATTGTCCTGACAGGGACCATCACTGCCCTGAGAAGAACCATCAGTGGAACCATCACTTCCCCAAAAGGAACCATCACTGCCCCGAGAGGAACCATCGAGTCACTGAGAACCTAATACTTCACATTTCCAGGACCAGGGCCAAGGTGAGGACCAGAGCCAGGACCAGGACCAGGACCAGGACCAGAACCAGAACCAGAACTAGGACCAGAATCAGGACCAGAACCAGAACCAGGACCAGAATCAGGACCAGGACCAGAATCAGGACCAGGACCAGGACCAGGACCAGGAGCACAAGTGCAGTTTGTGTTTGTTTCTGCTGCAGTTTTGGATTCAAACACTGCAGTGCTCCGACGGGTTATATAAGAACACTATAGAGAGGGGGGGGGCAAGAGAGGGAGGGAGGAGAGAGAGGGAGAGAGAGGGAAGGCGGGAGAGGGGAGGGGGAGGGGGGAGGAAAAAAAGAGAGAGAGAAAAGAGGCCTGAATAAGAGCAGAGCGTAGAGTCTCTGTGTCATTAAGTGTGATTATCTCACGATTACATTCATTACAGACACAGATGCAGCTGCCCCTCCCCCTCTGGTCCTGAGACCAGACCAGGGACCAGGGACCAGACCAGGGGCCAGGGACCAGACCAGGGGCCAGGGACCAGACCAGGGACCAGACCAGGGTCCAGACCAAGGACCAGACCAGGGACCAGGGACCAGACCAGGGACCAGGGACCAGACCAGGGACCAGACCAGGGACCAGACCAGGGACCAGACCAGGGACCAGGGACCAGACCAGGGACCAGACCAGGGACCAGGGACCAGGGACCAGGGGCCAGGGACCAGACCAGGGGCCAGGGACCAGACCAGGGACCAGACCAGGGACCAGGGACCAGACCAGGGGCCAGGGACCAGACCAGGGGCCAGACCAGGGACCAGACCAGGGACCAGACCAGGGACCAGACCAGGGACCAGACCAGGGACCAGGGACCAGACCAGGGACCAGACCAGGGGCCAGGGACCAGACCAGGGACCAGACCAGGGACCAGACCAGGGACCAGACCAGGGACCAGACCAGGGGCCAGGGACCAGACCAGGGACCAGGGACCAGACCAGGGACCAGACCAGGGGCCAGGGACCAGACCAGGGACCAGACCAGGGGCCAGAGACCAGACCAGGGGCCAGGGACCAGACCAGGGACCAGACCAGGGGCCAGAGACCAGACCAGGGGCCAGGGACCAGACCAGGGACCAGACCAGGGGCCAGGGACCAGACCAGGGACCAGACCAGGGACCAGACCAGGGGCCAGGGACCAGACCAGGGACCAGACCAGGGGCCAGGGACCAGACCAGGGACCAGACCAGGGACCAGACCAGGGACCAGACCAGGGGCCTGAGACCAGACCAGGGGCCAGGGACCAGACCAGGGGCCAGAGACCAGACCAGGGGCCAGGGACCAGACCAGGGGCCAGACCAGGGACCAGACCAGGGGCCAGGGACCAGACCAGGGGCCAGAGACCAGACCAGGGACCAGACCAGGGACCAGGGACCAGACCAGGGGCCAGGGACCAGACCAGGGACCAGACCAGGGACCAGACCAGGGACCAGGGACCAGACCAGGGACCAGGGACCAGACCAGGGACCAGGGACCAGACCAGGGACCAGACCAGGGGACAGAGACCAGACCAGGGACCAGACCAGGGACCACACCAGACCAGACCCAGGGACCAGACCAGGGAACAGACCAGGGACCCGACCAGGGACCAGGGACCAGACCAGGGACCAGGGACCAGACCAGGGACCAGGGACCATACCAGGGACCAGACCAGGGGCCTGAGACCGGACCAGGGACCAGACCAGGGGCCAGGGACCAGACCAGGGACCAGGGACCAGGGACCAGACCAGGGACCAGGGACCAGACCAGGGACCAGACCAGGGACCAGGGACCAGACCAGAGACCAGACCAGGGACCAGGGACCAGACCAGGGACCAGGGACCAGACCAGACCAGGGTCCAGACCAGGGACCAGACCAGGGTCCAGACCAGGGACCAGACCAGGGACCAGACCAGGGACCAGGGACCAGACCAGGGTCCAGACCAGGGACCAGACCAGGGTCCAGACCAGGGTCCAGACCAGGGTCCAGACCAGGGACCAGGGTCCAGACCAGGGTCCAGACCAGGGACCAGGGTCCAGACCAGGGACCAAGGACCAGACCAGGGACCAGGGACCAGACCAGGGACCAGGGACCAGACCAGGGACCAGACCAGGGACCAGACCAGGGTCCAGGGACCAGACCAGGGACCAGAGACCAGACCAGGGACCAGACCAGGGACCAGGGACCAGACCAGGGGCCAGGGACCAGACCAGGGACCAGACCAGGGACCAGACCAGGGACCAGGGACCAGACCAGGGACCAGGGACCAGACCAGGGACCAGGGACCAAACCAGGGACCAGACCAGGGACCAGGGACCAGACCAGGGACCAGACCAGGGACCAGGGACCAGACCAGGGGCAAGGGACCAGACCAGGGACCAGACCAGGGACCAGACCAGGGACCAGGGACCAGACCAGGGACCAGGGACCAGACCAGGGACCAGGGACCAAACCAGGGACCAGACCAGGGGCCTGAGACCGGACCAGGGACCAGACCAGGGGCCAGGGACCAGACCAGGGACCAGGGACCAGGGACCAGACCAGGGACCAGGGACCAGACCAGGGACCAGACCAGGGACCAGGGACCAGACCAGGGACCAGACCAGGGACCAGGGACCAGACCAGGGGCCAGGGACCAGGGACCAGACCAGGGGCCAGACCAGGGGCCAGACCAGGGGCCAGACCAGGGACCAGACCAGGGACCAGACCAGGGACCAGGGACCAGACCAGGGGCCAGACCAGGGGCCAGACCAGGGGCCAGACCAGGGACCAGGGACCAGACCAGGGACCAGGGTCCTGAGACCAGACCAGGGACCAGACCAGGGACCAGGGACCAGACCAGGGGCTTGAGACCGGACCAGGGACCAGACCAGGGACCTGAGACCAGACCAGGGACCAGGGACCAGACCAGGGACCAGACCAGGGACCAGGGACCAGACCAGGGACCAGGGACCAGACCAGGGGCCAGGGACCAGACCAGGGACCAGACCAGGGACCAGGGACCAGACCAGGGACCAGACCAGGGGCCTGAGACCGGACCAGGGACCAGACCAGGGACCAGGGACCAGACCAGGGACCAGGGACCAGACCAGGGACCAGACCAGGGGCCTGGGACCAGACCTGGGACCAGGGTCCTGAGACCAGACCAGAGACCAGGGACCAGACCAGGGACCAGGGTCCTGAGACCAGACCAGGGACCAGACCAGGGACCAGACCAGGGACCAGGGTCCTGAGACCAGACCAGAGACCAGGGACCAGACCAGGGACCAGACCAGGGACCAGGGTCCTGAGACCAGACCAGAGACCAGGGACCAGACCAGGGACCAGGGACCAGACCAGGGACCAGGGACCAGACCTGGGACCAGGGTCCTGAGACCAGACCAGAGACCAGAGACCAGGGACCAGACCAGGGACCAGGGACCAGACCAGGGACCAGGGACCAGACCAGGGACCAGACCAGGGACCAGACCAGGGACCAGGGACCAGACCAGGGACCAGACCAGGGACCAGACCAGGGTCCAGACCAGGGACCAGACCAGGGACCAGACCAGGGACCAGACCAGGGACCAGACCAGGGGCCTGAGACCGGACCAGGGACCAGGGACCAGACCAGGGACCAGACCAGGGGCCAGGGACCAGACCAGGGACCAGACCAGGGACCAGACCAGGGACCAGACCAGGGGCCAGGGACCAGACCAGGGACCAGACCAGGGACCAGGGACCAAACCAGGGACCAGACCAGGGGCCTGAGACCGGACCAGGGACCAGACCAGGGACCAGGGACCAGGGACCAGAGACCAGACCAGAGTCCGTCCCAAAGTTGAGAGTCCAGACCGAATCAGAACGAAGTACAGATGACGAAGTGGAGCAACCAGTGAAGTCCAGTATGGTGGCCCTGATGGACAAAACACACCCAAATCAAAGATATGAGGCACATGTGAACCAACCCAGAAGTCTGTGCACAGCAGCAGGGGGTGTCTCACTTTTATTAAAACATAAAATAAAAAGAAAACACAAATTAAAATGTAAAGCAAAGACTACCTGATTGTTTGTGTTAATAGATGGCTAAGGTTTTTATTTTTATTCGTATTATTTTGATCTTTATATGGGTCAACATTAGCATTAGCTTTAGCGTCAGCCCACAGACAGCTGCGTTTATCGAAGTGTCTCACGTGTCAGGTCTGTGTCAGTGGCTCCTGCAGCTCACTGTAGGATCTTTGAACTTTATGTGAAGGTTCTCCCGTTTTACTGATTATAACTTAATTTGGTGGAAGGGCACCTGGGTTAATATTGATCATAATTTTGCATGCATTCATTTAGTTGCAGTGTGTGAAGAAATTTGAAATACAAACGTTTAAGATTTCAGGAAGTAGAGCGACGTAGAGAGTTTTAAACAGAATCCCTCCGTGATGCGACGAAACACTGAAAACACAGGGACAATTTAAAGGGCCCATGACAAGTTGAACTACTCATTTAACTAAAATGTAGTTTAGATAAATATATTTCAAATTTTGCTAAAATACTTCACTAATTTTATCCCGGTTTTGCAATTTTTTAGGTTTTTTGTTTCACTTCCTGGTTATAAATGATGACATCACGCTAGGAAATTACCATAGCAACCACCCAAATTCATCTAATGTCACAGATCTTTTAACTTTTTCAAATAAAAAACACACGTGAACACCTTTTTTGTCAAATTAATGTATAAAGTATTTTTTAAAAACACGCTTTTTGTGTAAATTATGCATAACCTTTGTGTCCCCAGTGTGATGTCATCAATTTGTTCACTTCCTGTAATTTTCGACAGATTTTTAAACTTTTCTCCACAAACGGCGACTCGATTGGTGTAAAACTATTATTTATATTTACAACAAGTATTAATGCACTGAATAAAGTCAAAATAAGAAAATCACGAAAACCTGTCATACGCACTTTAAACAGAACGGACACATTTTTCCGACAGTTTAAACAATTGTTTAACAAAATGAAGGTGTTATCAGGTATTATTTATGTCAAATCAACTATTGTGCTGGCTACTGCTAACCTGCTACTGCTGCTGCTACTGCTAACTGCTACTAGCCAACAACTGCTAGCAACAGCAGCAGCAGCTGCAGCAGCAGCAGCAGCAGCAGCTGCTGCAGCTGATGCTGCTGCTGCTGCTGCTGCTGCTGCTGCCAACTATGAGCCAACAGCAACAGCAGCGCTACTGCTGCTGCTGCTGCTGCTGGCAGCAACTAGCAGCAGCCTGCTGCGGCTGCTGGCAAACAACGCAGCTGCTGCTGCTGCTGCGACGCGGCGGCAGCGCCTTGCTGCTGCTGCTGCAGCTGAGCGCAGCGCGCGCAAACGCTGCGCTGCTGCTGCTGGCAGCAGCCGGCAGCTCATGGCAAGCAGCAGCTTGCTGGCTGCCAGCTGGCTGCTGCAGCAGCAGCGGCACTGCATGCTGCTGCCTTGGCGGCAGCAGGCGGCAACGCAGCAGCGAGCAGCAACGGCCCGGCGCTGACCAGCTGCTGCTGCAGCTGGCTGACAGCGAGCGGTGGCAAGCCTGCTGCACTGCTCAACCGCAGCAGCCACTAAGCGGCGGCATGCTGCTGCAGCCCAGCGGCGAGCAGCAGCAGCAACCACGAGCAACAGCGGCGGCGGCAGCAGCTGACGTGGCGGCGACAACAGCGGCGCAACAGCAGCTGGCGACCGGCGGCAACAGCAGCTGCTGGCAACAGCAGCAAGCCCGGCAACAAGCGGCCAGCAGCAACTGACAAAACAACAGCAGCAGCAACAGCGGCAAGCAAGCGGCAGCAACAGCAACAGCAGCAACCAGCGACAGCGGCAGCAAACAACCAAGCTGCTCAGCGGCTGACCAGCAACTCCGCAAGCGAGCGGCAGCATGCAGCATATAGCAGCAGCTGTGGCTGCAAACAGCAGCAGCTGACCTTAGCAGCAGCGGCAGCTGGCAGCGGCAACAGCGGCGGCCCCGGGCGGCTAACGAGCCCAGCGGCTGGCGGCCTTGTAACTAGCTCAGCGAGCAGCTGACGGCCGGCAGCGGCAACCAGCGACAGCAGCTGACAGCGATAGCAACAGCATAGCAACAACAGCAGCCAACCTTGGGCGACAGCCAGCAGCAACCTTTCAGCGACCAGCAGCGGCAACAGCGGCGACAGCGGCGGCAAGCGAAACAACCTGCTGCAACCAGCAGCAGACAGCAGCAGCAACAGCAACCGACAGCAGCAGCAGCGGCAGCAGCGGACCAACAGAGCGGAACTTAGCCGGCGACAGCGGCTGATGGCCCGGCGGCGGCCGGCCAGCGGTGACGGGCGACCGGCCGGTGAGCGAGCCAGCTAATGCCGGCTTTCTTTCAGAGCAACAAGCAGCAACAGCAGCAGCTCAGCAGCGGTAACAGCGGGAACGTAAGCATATGTAGCTCAGCGGCGAGCAACTGCAGCGGCGGCAGCGACGACGAGCGGCAAGCAGCGAGCGACAGCAACGCGCAGCCCGGACAGCGGCTGACGGCAGCAGCAGCCAGCGGCTAACTATGCAGGCGGGACGCAGGCAAACAGCAGCAGCGGCAACAGCGGCGGGAGCAGCGGGCGGGCGACAGCAACTCGCTCCAACTAGCTGGCAGCGGCGGCGACAGCAACGCTCTGCTAACCAACCAGCGGCGACAGCGGGCGGACGTATATAGCTGCTCTTCTTGTACCAGCCGACGACATACCAGCGGCGGCAACAACAGCTGTAAGCCCAATGCTGGCGGCAGCAATAACCCAACCGTGCAGCGGCAAGCAGCGTAACCCAGCAGGGCGGCAACGGCTGACGAGCAACTGCAACAACAAGCATAACCTTTAAGCAGCCCCGGCAGCAGCTGACAGCAACAGCGAGCAGCAACAAGCGGCAGCAGCCGAGCCAAGCAACCAGCAGCGTAGCAGCAACAGCAAGCAGCATATACAGCAACTGGCAGCCGGCGGCAGCGGCGGACAGCAAGCTGCTCAGCAAGCTGGCAGCAATAAGCAGCAGCAGCGGCAGCGAGCAGCTGGCCAGCAACTAGCAACGGCAGCAACGCTGGCAGCGGCAGCGGCGGCGAGGAGCAGCTTGGCGGCTGACGGCCGGCGGCCGACGGCCGGCGGCAATGGCGACGACCGGCGGCAACCTTTCAACCAAGCCTGCTGCGCTGCTATGGCAGCCAGCAGCTAGCAGCGACAACTGCAGCAACTTGCGACCGGCAACAGCGGCGGCAGCAGCGGCAGCAGCTGACAACAGCAGCTGGCAAGCAGCAACAGCAAGCGGCCCAGCAACAGCCCGAGCTAGCAGCAGCAGCAGCAACAGCAGCAGCAGCGGACCAGCAGCAGCATGGCGACGCAGCAGCGGCAACTGGCGGACAGCGGCGGCCAGCCAACAGCACAACCAGCTGACAGCGGCAGCAGCGACAGCTTCGCGGAACCGGCAGCGGGCGGCAGCAACAGCATAACAACAGCGGCAGCCAGCAGCGGCAGCACAGCAGACAGCAGCGCCTGAGCGAACCAGCTGAGCAACAGCTGGGCAGCAGCTGACGAGCAGCGGCAGAAGCAGCGACAACAGCAGCGGGCAGCAACCTTCGCAGCAGCCAGCAGCAGCGAAACAACAGCGCCAGCAGCAGCAGCCCAGCTCGGCCCGGTGACAAAGCAAGCTGCAGCGGCAGCAGCTGGTGGCCCAGCTGCTGGCTAACCCTAGCTGCTGGCGGCCAGCAGCAACCCAACAAGCCAAGCAACTCAGCTTAAGCTCAACTTGTGCTGGCAGCAGCAAGCAGCAACCAGCGGCAGCCAGCTGCTGCTGCCGGCAGCGAGCCCGTCCAGCCGGCAGCAACAACAGCAGCCCGAGCAACGGCGCCTTGACGGCACTAGCGCAAAGCGGCTGACTTAAGCTCAACAACCCAATAACGGCAGCTTAACGGCGGACAGCGACCGAGCAACTTATGCCGGCAACAGCAGCAGGCAGCTACAGCGGCAGCACTAGCAACAACCCGACAGCTTATGACAGCTGTAACACTTGGCTCAACGCTACTAACTCTTTCTGAACTGCTACGGCTACTCATAACTTACTGCTGCTGCTTAACTGCTAGCTGCTGCTGCTGCTATACTTTACACTAACTACTGCTGCAATAACATAGTGGTGGATTATTTGAGTTTGAGACGGAAATGTAAAACAGGAAATGAACAGACTTTGTCCGTAAACCGTATTGACCTTATTCTGCCCCGCCCACTTTTGCCGTTTTTTGCACTTTTGTTGTAAACGCACTTCTGTTTGACGAGAACTCCGTTAAAGCTAATGATGAACGAGGGAAAAGTCTGACGCTAAAATGTTACATAAAATAGATTGATTTGTGTAAAATGTTTAATGAACACGAGCAACAACAAGTCACAACACAACGATTTCCTGAAAACGTCTTTTTAGTCGAGTAGAACTTATTTTCTGTTGAGCTCGTCTGCTCCGTGTGAACTACAACGGAAACAAGACGGCGGCGCGTACGACAAATTCAGGAATAAGGAGAATAAAAATCACTGGATTTCAGGAGACGGTGGTAACATGAGGGGCCAGCTGTCAATCAAACCTGTTGCTAACGCGAGCAAAAACCGAAAAGGAAGCACCTGATTGGTCCGTTATTATTGTAAGAACTTGAACAACATAATTTGAATCAAACACAGGATCATGTGGAGTGTGTCAGACGCACATTTTAGCTCCAGATGTGAGTTTGACAGAGTTTTTGAATTTGAGTTTTCACCGTATTACAGAGTTGGTCCTGTTTTAGACCTGGTTTAGTCCTGGTTTGGTTCTTCAGCTTCAAAAGGAGATGAAGAGGAAGTGTAGGATTAGGACTTAGGACTCAGGAGGTGAGGAAAGGACTTAAGGAGCCTTTGTGAAGTGTCCTCATTAACTCTTTAGTGACACTGATAAAGGATTAAGGAAACGACAGAGGCGAGGAAGCTTAGGAGACGAGGAGGCGAGTGAGGAAAGGAGACGAGGAGGCGAGTGAGGAAGGAGACGAGGAGGCGAGTGAGGAAAGGAGACGAGGAGGGGAGTGAGGAAAGGAGACGAGGAGGCGAGTGAGGAAAGGAGACGAGGAGGCGGGTTAGGAGAGGAGACGAGGAGGCGAGTGAGGAAAGGAGACGAGGAGGCGAGTGAGGAAGGGTACAAGGAGGGGAGTGAGGAAAGGAGACGAGGAGGGGAATGAGGAAAGGAGACGAGGAGGTGAGTGAGGAAGGGGACAAGGAGGGGAGTGAGGAAAGGAGACAAGGAAGCGAGTGAGGAAAGGAGACGAGGAGGCGAGTGAGGAAGGAGACGAGGAGGCGAGTGAGGAAGGGGACAAGGAGGGGAGTGAGGAAAGGAGACGAGGAGGCGAGTTAGGAAAGGAGACGAGGAGGCGAGTGAGGAAGGGGACAAGGAGGGGAGTGAGGAAGGGTACAAGGAGGGGAGTGAGGAAAGGAGATAAGGAGGGGAGTGAGGAAGGGGACAAGGAGGGGAGTGAGGAAAGGAGACGAGGAGGCGAGTGAGGAATGAGACGAGGAGGCGAGTTAGGAAAGGAGACGAGGAGGCGAGTGAGGAAGGGGACAAGGAGGGGAGTGAGGAAAGGAGACAAGGAGGGGAGTGAGGAAAGGAGACGAGGAGGCGAGTGAGGAAAAGAGACAAGGAGGCGAGTGAGGAAAGGAGACGAGGAGGCGAGTGAGGAAGGGGACAAGGAGGAGAGTGAGGAAAGGAGACAAGGAAGCAAGTGAGGAAAGAGGAAAGGAAACGAGGAGGCGAGTGAGGAAAGGAGACGAGGAGGTGAGTTAGGAAAGGAAACGAGGAGGCGAGTGAGGAAAGGAAACGAGGAGGCGAGTGAGGAAAGGAGATGAGGAGGTGAGTTAGGAAAGGAGACGAGGAGGTGAGTGAGGAAGGGGACAAGGAGGGGAGTGAGGAAAGGAGACAAGCGGGGAGTGAGGAAAGGAGACAAGGAGGGGAGTGAGGAAATGAGACAAGGAGGCGAGTGAGGAAAGGAGACGAGGAGGGGAGTGAGGAAAGGAGACGTGGAGGTGAGTGAGGAAGGGGACAAGGAGGGGAGTGAGGAAAGGAGACGAGGAGGCGAGTGAGGAAAGGAAACGAGGAGGCGAGTGAGGAAAGGAGATGAGGAGGTGAGTTAGGAAAGGAGACGAGGAGGTGAGTGAGGAAGGGGACAAGGAGGGGAGTGAGGAAAGGAGACAAGCGGGGAGTGAGGAAAGGAGACAAGGAGGGGAGTGAGGAAATGAGACAAGGAGGGGAGTGAGGAAAGAGGAAATGAAACGAGGAGGCGAGTGAGGAAAGGAGACGAGGAGGTGAGTTAGGAAAGGAGACCAGGAGGTGAGTGAGGAAAGGAGACGAGGAGGTGAGTGAAGAAATGAGACGAGGAGGGAAGTGAGGAAAGAGGAAAGGAAACGAGGAGCCTAGAGAGGAGATAATCATATGCTAATACTTCACACACAGTGCTCTTCTGGACACTCAGAGACAGACTGCATTATTCATTCACTCCACACTCGATGATGGTGAACTACTGTAGCCACAGCTGCCCCGGGGCAGACTGAAGGAAGCGGGGCTGCCAATCTGCACCACTGGCCCCTCCCACCACCACCAACCACACACACCAGATTCTCACTGGGCAGAGTGGGCGAAGTGTCTTGCCCAAAGACTGAAGAAACATCCCTGGACGTCCAGAGTGTGTCGTAGTGTTCGGCTCATTTCTGTTTTTTTGGACAATAAAACGCTCATTAGACACAAACGGCACACAGCGTCTCAGAGTGATACTTTTACGACATATCTGTGCTGGAACATCACGGATTTTACTTTATTACACGAAAAAACAGTTTACAATCAGCGACAGACAAAAAGGACCCGGAAGTGAGAAAATACGCTGTGTGTGACGTCATCACTTAACAATCTCATATTTGGAAACCCGACTGCACGTCGTGGCAACCGCACGGACCAATCAGGAGCGAGGTTAATGGTTTCCGCCCCTCGGTGGGAGGAGATGGCGGCAGCGATCTGCACTACCTGTCGATCAAACCTGTTGCTACCTGCCTATGGAAAAGGAAGCCTCTAATTGGTTGATGTAATCCCTCATTCGTCCAGGCGTGTTCCGTCGTGCCAATAGCTATCAATAGGACAATATCACCACAGATTAGCCTCAGGTGACACTAGGCAGGGCCAATCTATTAACCTAACAAAAACAGGCCGTTATCAGGGTCAGGTGTCACTAGGAAGGGCCAATCTATTAACCTGACAAAAACAGGCCGTTATCAGGGTCAGGTGACACTAGGCAGGGTAAACGATTAACCAAACAAAAACAGGCTATCAGTGTCTCCTCCCTGTAGGCGGGGCTCTCACTACTCAGAGTAGTATATAAGTCCCAGACCAGCTCTAATTGACAATGACTTCTGGATAGAAGTCGAAACGTCTTGATCTTCAAACAGCGTCCGAATGACGACCCCTGAAACCTTTTCTACGAAAGCCCCTAATTGGTCAGTTCTTATTGTAATAAACTGATTTGTGAAGAACATAACTTTAGTCAAACACAGGATCATGTAGAGTGTGTCAGACATTTTAGTTCCAGATGTGAGTTTGACAGAAGCCGTTAGAGAAAAGACCCCAGTGTCACAGGAAGAGGGCGGAGCCAGGACAGACTCCAGGGTCACTTCCTGTTTGGTCACTTCCTGTTTGGAACACGGCGGCAGCAGCTCTGATGGTCCAGGGAATTTTGTACAGTCTATGGCAGAGGGGGGCAAACTAAGGCCCAGGGGCCACACACAGCCCTTTTGGCATTAGATCCGACCCACAAAGCATTTCATAAAAATGTTGATGAGTTATGTATGGCACATTTCTCATTTGTGTGTGATATGTGTAATAGTCTGTGTGTAATATACTGTAGATAACGACATCCAGACAGTAAATGGTCCGGCCCCCGGCAAGAGTCAAAATCCAATGTTGGCCTTGAGTCTAAAAGTTTTCCCAGACCTGGTCTGTGGTCTTGTCTAAGGACACAACAGTTCCCTCCAGCGCCCCCTGTGGCTCCTCCGGCGCCCCCTGTGGCTCCTCCAGCGCCCCCTGTGGCTGTGGAGTGTGATCTGACCAGATCAGGCTTTGACAAGAGGGCGGGGCCATGAGGAGACGAGGAGAAGAGAAAGGAGACGAGGAGGCGAGGAGTCAAGTGAGGAAATAGGTTAAAATCAGAGTCCTCGGAGTTTAACAGAGAGGTTATGATGTTAAAGCAGAACTAAGTATGTTCAGCGACAGAGCTCCCCCTGCAGGTCTGTTGTGAAAATACACTGCTGATGAAAAGACGCAAAAGCTTCTTTTTTTCTTCTATTTTCTCTTCTTTTTTGTTACAATCACATTTCACGATGCTAAATACATTTTAAGAAGAGCTGCGTCGGTGGTGAATGTTGCAGCTGGTTTTCCAGAGACAAAAAGTGTTTCTTCGTTCTGCTTTAAACTTGGTTTGTTCAGATGATCCTCCTCCACAGTAAAGGACTGACAGTAAAAGTGAAAGTAGTTGCTAGCATGTTTGCTAACGGCAGGAGAGGCTAAAGGGGAAACAGGAGACGGGGCTCGAGTCTGACTCGATTAAACCAGGACTAATCCAATCCTGGCTTTATTATCTGTAACAAGACTTTAACGAGGAACCACAAGAACAAAAGAAAAACAGACACACGCTCTGTGAAGGAATCAGACCTGGTTTAGTCCTGGTTTAGACCTGGTTCAGTCCTGGTTCAGTCCTGGTTTAGACCTGGTTTAGTCCTGGTTCAGTCCTGGTTTAGTCCTGGTTTAGACCTGGTTTAGACCTGGTTTAGACCTGGTTTAGACCTGGTTTAGACCTGGTTCAGTCCTGGTTCACGTGAGGAGGATTAAGAGGAGAACTGCAGGAGGATCAGAGCGAGGAGGAGGCGTCAGATATAAACACGTCGGTGTCATTTATTCCTCGTCAAAGAATAGAAAAGAAATATAACCACCGCTCATTTAAAGTCGACCCAAATCGAAGTTCGTTTTTAAAAATGATCAAATAAAAAAACAGTATTTCTGTTTCATTTCTTGGTTAAATTTCAAACTCCAGATTTAAAAAAGAGACTGAAAGACAAAAAGAAAAGTAGTTCTGTAAATGATATTCTGAAGCTTTAATATTTTACAGAAGAGGAAACAAGGGCAGTGTGGAAAAGGAGAGGGGGGGAGAGAGGGGGAGAGGGAGGGGGGAGGGGAGAGAGAGAGAGAGGGGAGAAAGAGAGGGGAGAGAGGGGAGAGAGGGGGGAGAGGAGAGAGGGAGGAGAGAGAGAGGGGGAAAGAGGGGGAGAGGGGCGAGAGGGAGGGGTGAGGGGGAGAGAGAGAGAGGGAGAAAGAGAGGGGAGAGAGAGAGAGAGAGGGAGAGGAGAGAGGGAGGAGAGAGAGAGGGGGAAAGAGGGGGAGAGAGGGAGGGGAGAGAGAGGGGGGAGAGAGAGAGGGAGGACAGAGGGAGAGAGAGAGGTGAGAGGGGGGGGAGAGAGAGGGAGGAGAGCGGGAGAGAGAGGGGGAGAGAAAAGAGAGAGAGGGGAGAGAGAGGGGAGAGAGGGAGAGGGAGAGAGGGAGGAGAGAGAGGGAGAGGGAGAGAGAGGGAGAGAGAGAGAGAGGGAGAGAGAGGAGAGAGGGAGAGAGAGAGAGGAGAGAGAGAGGAGAGAGGAGAGGAGAGAGGGGGGAGAGGAGAGGAGGGGGGAGAGAGAGAGGGGAGAAAGAGAAAGAGAGGGGAGAGAGGAGAGTGAGAGGGAGAGGAGAGAGGGAGGAGAGAGAGAGGGGGAAAGAGGGGGAGAGAGGGAGGGGGGAGAGGGAGGAGAGAGAGGGAGAGGAGAGAGAGAGAGAGGAGAGAGAGAGGGAGATGCGCTCGTTGCTGCTGTTCCACCTGTTCCACTGAAGGAATCTCTGCTCCGCGGTGAGGACTCTACACTCGCCTCCATTTCTCCTTCTCTCCTCTTTCCTTGTCTCCTCTCTCTTTGTCTCCTCTCTCCTTGTCTCCTTCTCTCCTATCTACTTGTCTCCTTCTCTCCTTGTCTCCTCTCTCCTAGTCTCCTCTCTCCTTGTCTCCTCTCTCCTTCTCTCCTTGTCTCCTCTTTCCTTGTCTCCTCTCTCCTTGTCTCCTTCTCTCTTTGTCTCCTCTCTCCTTGTCTCCTCTCTCCTTCTCTCCTTGTCTCCTCTTTCCTTGTCTCCTCTCTCCTTCTCTCCTCTCTCCTTCTCTCCTTGTCTCCTCTTTCCTTGTCTCCTCTCTCCTTGTCTCCTCTCTCCTTCTCTCCTTGTCTCCTCTCTCCTTCTCTCCTTGTCTCCTCTCTACTTGTCTCCTAGTCTCCTCTCTCCTTGTCTCCTCTCTCCTTCTCTCCTTGTCTCCTCTTTCCTTGTCTCCTCTCTCCTTGTCTCCTTCTCTCTTTGTCTCCTCTCTCCTTGTCTCCTCTCTCCTTCTCTCCTTGTCTCCTCTTTCCTTGTCTCCTCTCTCCTTCTCTCCTCTCTCCTTCTCTCCTTGTCTCCTCTTTCCTTGTCTCCTCTCTCCTTGTCTCCTCTCTCCTTCTCTCCTTGTCTCCTCTCTCCTTCTCTCCTTGTCTCCTTTTCTCCTCTCTCCTTGTCTCCTCTCTCCTTGTCTCCTTGTCTCCTCTCTCCTTGTCTCCTTTTCTCCTCTCTCCTTCTCTCCTTCTCTCCTTGTCTCCTCTCTCCTTGTCTCCTTGTCTCCTTGTCTCTCGTTTGCTTCAGAGCGTCTTCTCTTTCGCAGTATCTTCTTTCTGTGCATCTGGTTCTACTGTTGGTTTGGGCTTTTGTACTTTTTCAATTTAGTCCTGGTTCAGTCCTGGTTTAGTCCTGGTTTAGACCTGGTGCAGTCTTGGTTTAGACCTGGTTTAGTCCTGGTTTAGTCCTGGTTTAGTCCTGGTTTAGTCCTGGTTTAGTCCTTGCGTTGTGTCGGTGAAGTCCTGATGGAACGGGCTTTGTTTGGTCCTGGATTAGTGCTGCTTTGGACCAGGTTTAGATCTAGTTTAGTCCTGCAGGTTTTATTTCAGCGACGTTCTTGTTTTGTCCAAGTTCAGTCCGTCTGTTTTCTTGGTTTAGTTCTCGTTTAGTCCTGCTTTAGTCCTGGTTTAGTTCTAGTTTCTGTCTTGACTTTGCTCTGATTTTTAGAGAATGAGTGAACAAAGAGAGGAAGGAGACAAGGACCAAGGAAGAAGGAAAGGAAAGAAGTGAACATGAAGGAAGTACGGAAAAAAGAAAACTACAAAGGTAAGTCCTGGTTTAGTCCTGGTTTGGTCCTGGTTTAGTCCTGGTTTGGTCCTGGTTTAGTTCTGGTTTAGTCCTGGTTTGGTCCTGGTTTAATCCTGGTTTAGTCCTGGTTTAGTCCTGGTTTGGTTCTGGTTTAGTCCTGGTTTGGTCCTGGTTTGGTCCTGGTTTGGTCCTGGTTTAGTCCTGGTTTAATCCTGGTTTAGTCCTGGTTTGGTCCTGGTTTAGTCCTGGTTTAGTCCTGGTTTGGTCCTGGTTTGGTCCTGGTTTAATCCTGGTTTAGTCCTGGTTTAGTCCTGGTTTGGTCCTGGTTTAGTCCTGGTTTGGTCCTGGTTTAGTCCTGGTTTAGTCCTGGTTTAGTCCTGGTTTGGTCCTGGTTTAGTCCTGGTTTAGTCCTGGTTCAGTCCTGGTTCAGTCCTGGTTCAGTCTTGGTTTAGTCTTGGTTTAGTCCTGGTTTAGACCTGGTTTAGTCCTGGTTTAGTCCTGGTTCAGTCCTGGTTTAGTCCTGGTTTAGTCCTGGTTTGGTCCTGGTTTAGTCCTGGTTTAGTCCTGGTTCAGTCCTGGTTCAGTCCTGGTTCAGTCTTGGTTTAGTCTTGGTTTAGTCCTGGTTTAGACCTGGTTTAGTCCTGGTTTAGTCCTGGTTTAGTCCTGGTTCAGTCCTGGTTTAGTCCTGGTTTAGTCCTGGTTCAGTCCTGGTTTAGTCCTGGTTTAGTCCTGGTTTGGTCCTGGTTTTGTCCAGGTTTGGGTGTTAATGTCTAATAAAGTCTAAGGTGAGTCCTTCAGATCCGTCCCTGTGGACAGGGCTGATGTGTCTGTGGAGGGCGGGGCAAAAGCTCATTTTGAGGCAAAATAAATTCAAACAAATGAGAGCTGGGTACCTCATTTTAAACAGCGAAATTGTAAGTATCACATGATCTCTCTGTTGTTGTAAACGCACTTCCGTTTGACGAGAACTCCGTTAAAGCTAATGACGAACGAGGGATTCTGAGGTCTCTCCTGGGTCTCCCCTGGGTCTCTCCTGCGTCTCTCTTGGGTCTAACCCCGTCCCGGTCTCTCTTGGGTCTCTCCTGGGTCTCTCCTGGGTCTCTCCTGGGTCTCCCCTGGGTCTCTCCTGGGTCTCTCTTGGGTCTAACCCCGTCCCGGTCTCTCTTGGGTCTCTCCTGGGTCTCTCCTGGGTCTCTCCTGGGTCTCTCCTGGGTCTCTCTTGGGTCTCTCCTGGGTCTCTCCTGGGTCTCTCTTGGGTCTAACCCTGTCCCGGTCTCTCCTGGGTCTCTCTTGGGTCTCTCCTGGGTCTCTCTTGGGTCTCTCTTGGGTCTCTCTTGGGTCTAACCCCGTCCCGGTCTCTCCTGGGTCTCCCCTGGGTCTCTCCTGGGTCTCTCCTGGGTCTCTCTTGGGTCTCTCCTGGGTCTCTCTTGGGTCTAACCCCGTCCCGGTCTCTCCTGGGTCTCCCCTGGGTCTCTCCTGGGTCTCTCTTGGGTCTAACCCTGTCCCGGTCTCTCTTGGGTCTCTCTTGGGTCTCTCCTGGGTCTCTCTTGGGTCTCTCCTGGGTCTCTCTTGGGTCTCTCTTGGGTCTCTCTTGGGTCTCTCTTGGGTCTAACCCTGTCCCGGTCTCTCTTGGGTCTCTCCTGGGTCTCTCTTGGGTCTCTCCTGGGTCTCTCTTGGGTCTCCCCTGAGTCTCTCCTGGGTCTCTCTTGGGTCTAACCCCGTCCCGGTCTCTATTGGGTCTCTCCTGGGTCTCTCTTGGGTCTCTCTTGGTCTCTCCTGGGTCTCTCCTGGGTCTCGCTTGGGTCTAATCCCGTCCCGGTCTCCCCTGGGTCTCTCCTGGGTCTCTCTTGGGTCTAACCCCCTCCCGGTCTCTCTTGGGTCTCTCCTGGGTCTCCCCTGGGTCTCTCCTGGGTCTCTCTTGGGTCTAACCCCCTCCCGGTCTCTCTTGGGTCTCTCCTGGGTCTCTCTTGGGTCTCTCCTGGGTCTCTCTTGGGTCTAACCCCTCCCGGTCTCTCTTGGGTCTCTCCTGGGTCTCCCCTGGGTCTCTCCTGGGTCTCTCTTGGGTCTAACCCCCTCCCGGTCTCTCTTGGGTCTCTCCTGGGTCTCCCCTGGGTCTCTCCTGGGTCTCTCTTGGCTCTAACCCCGTCCCGGTCTCTCCTGGGTCTCTCCTGGGTCTCTCCTGGGTCTCTCTTGGATCTAACCCCGTCCCGGTCTCTCCTGGGTCTCTCCTGGGTCTCTCCTGGGTCTCCCCTGGGTCTCTCCTGGGTCTCTCTTGGCTCTAACCCCGTCCCGGTCTCTCCTGGGTCTCTCCTGGGTCTCTCTTGGGTCTCTCCTGGGTCTCTCCTAGGTCTCTCCTGGGTCTCTCTTGGGTCTCTCCTGGGTCTCTCCTGGGTCTCCCCTGGGTCTCTCTTGGCTCTAACCCTGTCCCGGTCTCTCCTGGGTCTCTCCTGGGTCTCTCTTGGGTCTCTCCTGGGTCTCCCCTGGGTCTCTCCTGGGTCTCTCTTGGCTCTAACCCCGTCCCGGTCTCTCCTGGGTCTCTCCTGGGTCTCTCTTGGGTCTCTCCTGGGTCTCTCCTAGGTCTCTCCTGGGTCTCTCTTGGGTCTCTCCTGGGTCTCTCCTGGGTCTCCCCTAGGTCTCCCCTGGGTCTCCCCTGGGTCTCTCCTGGGTCTCTCCTGGGTCTCCCCTGGGTCTCTCCTGGGTCTCTCTTGGCTCTAACCCCCTCCCGGTCTCTCCTGGGTCTCTCCTGGGTCTCCCCTAGGTCTCCCCTGGGTCTCTCCTGGGTCTCTCCTGGGTCTCTCCTGGGTCTCCCCTGGGTCTCTGCTGGGTCTCTCTTGGCTCTAACCCCGTCCCGGTCTCTCCTCAGACTCGATGAGGCGCGCCCCGAGGCTCAGTATCTCGATCCAGGAGCACATGGCCATCGACGTTTGTCCAGGACCGATCCGACCAATCAGGACCATCTCCGCCTACTTCCCCCGGCTGTCCCCCACCTCCCCCGGCCCCTTCAGCTCCGGCCCCGCCCCTTTCCCCACCTCCCCCGGCCCCGCCCCACCCAGCCCCTCCCCCTTCTCCCTCAGCCCCTCCCACGCTCCCCCGAGCCCCGCCCCCTGCGCGCTGAGCCCCGCCCTCTCCTGCCTAAGCCCCGCCCCCTCGCTGCTGTCCCCTCGTGGCTGGTCTCTGAACAGCAGCGTGGACACGTCGGTGGAGATCCAGAGCGACGACAGCGACGACTGCAGTAAGACCCGCCTCTTTGTTATGTTTGAGCGCCAGCAGAGGGCGCAGGGCTCGGGGGCTCTCTGTTGTGATGTCAGAGCTGTGTCACCGAACAAGGCCTCGATGGCGTCGCAGTTAAAGGTTTGATTTTGACAATGTGTTTGTTCACAATCAGGTTTGGGTCAGGGTTAGGAACAGAACGGTTTGGGTCTGAACGGTTTGGGTCTGAACGGTTTGGGTTTGAACGGTTTGGGTTTGAACGGTTTGGGTTTGTGTCTGTGACGTGTCGACGGTCGACTCTTCACTCCAGACGTGATACAACGAAGAGAACAAGTGGATCTGAGTTTAACCAGTTTGAGTTTGACACATTTATTTAACATTAGCCTTTGTATTAGCATTAGCATTAGCATCATTGTTTATTTACAGTTCATTTCAGTTTAAACTCAACGTTCAAGAATTAAATACGCCTCCAGTGTCTGACCACACGTCGTATCTGGGGATGCACAGATACCAGTATCGGGTATCGGCTCGATACCAGGTGCTCGTACTCGTACTCGTACTCATACCGGCGCTCGATACTCTTATGGTCATTTTACGGCTCACGTCAGTCGCTCAGTCGGAGGGCGGGGCGGAGGGCGGGGCGAGGTGTCCGCCATGTGTTTGTCAAAGTGAACGAGACCGAGGGTCTCTCCTGAGGGTCTGAGGCATGGATGTATTAAAGGAGGAAATGTTCTTTTCTACCGTTTATAAAATCACAGAAATTACCGTTTTTATATGAAGTGGGGGATTGTGGTCACGTGGCGCCCTAAAGCAAAGATGGCCGCCTCCGTATCAGGAAGTAAAACAAAGATGGCCGCCTCCGTATCAGGAAGTACAACAAAGATGGCCGCCTCCGTATCAGGAAGTAAAACAAAGATGGCCGCCTCCGTATCAGGAAGTAAATGCGGAAGTAAGAAACTTTTTTGGGGTCATGAACCAATGAGCTCAGACCACAGGGAGGAACAGGGCGGCCATCTTGGATTCATCTTCAGGTTTTATTATAGTTCTATGGTCTGAGGGTGCAGCTCACTTTAGCACAGACCGGTTTATGATTGGACGAGACAGAAGTAAAGAGAACGAGGTGAGGACGAAACTGCAGGAAGAAAATGTAAAGACAAAATAATCATTCCTCACCAAACGCTGCCTTGATCTTGTAAAAAAAAACCCAAAAAAACGTGTATTTCCAGAGACGATAACTTTGTTTAAGCCGACAGAGTTAGCAAAACAAGGCGAGCACACGTTAGCATCAGCTGTTTCCTGTTTATGACGCACGGCGCTCACATTTACACCCAAATAAATATTTTTTCGGTGCCCGTGGAAGCCAACTCTATTCAACCCTCAACCCTCACATACTTCATGTTAAAACGTGGCGCAGAAGCAGAAAAGTGAAATAAAAGCAAAAGAAGCTGCTCAGCTGTTAAAGTCGACTCTTGAATGTAAGTAATTATTGCTTAGTTTAGTCAAAAGTAGAGTTTGAATTTTTAAGAACAGTATCGATATCGGTACTAGGTATCAATGAATACTCAAAATTAAGAACTCGTACTCGTTTGGTCTCGGTGCATCCCTAGCGTGTCATATCTAATGCGTCCACAGCTCACAGCTGTGACCTGTTTGACTTAAATGAACTTTGTGTCAGGTCCATATTTCAGGTTCTCGTGTTTGGGAGGGCATCTGTGGTAAATATCTATTATAGTTTTAATGAGTGAAGTTTCAGTTTGTGAAGAAATTTTGAAAAATTTCAAAATTAAAATGACAGGAAGTGGAGCTGAGTTCTAAAACAGAATCTGTGATGTCATCAAAAAGCGACAGGACATGAATGTACAGCAACTGACAGGTTTGTGGTGAAATGGCTGGCTCTTTCCTGTTGCTACGACACACAGCGCCCCCTGCTGGTCCAGTGAATGTGATGACGCAAATCACTTGAACGCAGTTTTATGGATAAAAACCAATCCCTGCATCATAACGGTCCAATTTACGTCGTATTAACGTTAGATATTATGTTGAACTTTCTCCGTTTGGTGACTTTGTACTGAAACCTTTGCTGACACTTTGTGCCGTTGGTCATTGTGTTTCCCTGAAGCCTTTACTGACCCAAAGGCACAAAACGTTTACTTCATGACACTTATGTCAGGCTCTGCTCACAGTAACATGTAACAGACAGTGTTTAGAGGTCTGTAGATTCTCACCAGAAGCACACGAGCTTAAATCTGAACTTAAAGTCAGTTAGCCTTTAGCTCAGATGTCACTTTTATGCTAATTACCATCTAAATTAAAACATACAAAATGGTAAATGGTCACATATTTATACAGCGCTTTTCCACCTTCGAGGCTCAAAGCGCTTTACATCAGGGAACCAGTCACCCATCCGCTCACACATTCACACACCAGAGTATGCAGACACTGGGGGCGAGGCGGGTTAAGTGTCTTGCCCAAGGACACAACGGCAGTATTCACCTGCGGGAGCAATTGCACCGCCAACCTGTGGGTCAGTGGATCTGACCGCTCAACCAATGATGTTTATGTCAGGAGCGGGATTCGAACCACTGACCTTCGGATCAGAAGACAATCTCTGCCAATTGAGCTACTGCCGCACAAAGGTCCAGATGCGTCCCCAGACCAATTTTACCGGGGCTTGAGCCCCGGATGTTTTATGTCCAGCCCCGAATGAAATTATTTCCCAAATTATTTTGATTCTGATTCAAAGTCCGCACTGTTACATTGCACTTTATGATGAGCGGGACTCCGAGAGTGAGGCGCGAGAGCGTGCGCTCTGTGCTCGAGGCTCGTCCGCTCCGTGAGTGGTGCTGGTGCAATCGGCGAGTCATTCAAGCCCGCCTTCTGCTGCTCTCAGCGCCTTTTCCACGCGCTCCCTGTCCACATCCTCCAGACAGTTCCGAGAAAAGTCCCACCTGAGGCTGGGCCTCATGGCTCCTGTCGGTCCACGCCTTTTACTCTCTCTCTCTTCACAAAGTCACAGAGTGCTCTGGCTCACTGCAGCGACAGAAGAGCTCAACCTCTAACTCATCCAAACTAATTCATCCTAAAGAATTCGTCCAAACTAGTTCGTCCCAGACAAGGACCGAGATGTGTCCAATATTAATTTTCTCTATAACCCGCACAGCCTCAAAACTGACCTGCACCTCCAGTTTTATCTTCATTCAAAGTGTTTTAGTTCATGTACATTCTAAGTGTATAGTTGACATTGAAATCTGTCAAATGCAGATATAAGGCAATCAAAACCCACCGTCCCTGATCAGGGACAGTTTCAGAGTTTTTACATACATGCGTCATTCATTTTCAATACAGACATGTTATATGTCATTTGAAAGCTTAGAGTCACCACTAAACGTCTAAAATGTTAAATCCTCGCTAAATCACCTCACAAAATACTTGTAAACTATCAAACTGTAACATAACCAAACTGTTCATCTCTCATTTCTTACCTTTCGTTGGCTCCTCCAGACACAAACAAAATCCAATCCAGAAGTGTGTGCACTCTTTCTGCCCATCACAGTCCACAAAATAAGAATATCCAGTTGTTATTTCAAATAATATAATCCATTTGTTGATATCCACCCGTAAACGCATCTTCTTCATTTGACAGTAACACAAAAGCAATAAAAACATAACTGTTGCGCATCACTTTGCACAGACATCTTCGGCTTGAGCGGTTCGTCTTGGGTATGTTCGTTTTCCTCTCAGTCTTGGCTTCAAAACGAGCCTATCCCATAGAGTCTATGGCCTATCCCATAGAGTCTATGGCCTATCCCTGCAATTTTCCGTCGAGTACTTCCAGAGGGAGAGCCCTTTGAACAAAGCGAACGCATCCATTTTGACACGCGAGGAGCGTCAGCTCCGCGTGCGTAAAGGCGTCACAGCCTGGAATGCCATTGGTGATTCAGTAAGTCAATCATATATTCTTCTGGCCAATCACCACAGCTTTCAAATGAGGGGCGGGACTTGCAGGTTCATTGAGTGCAGGAGCTGATTTTTCCGTGCGTAAAGAGACGAAGGCACCATTTTACGCATCATTTACGCAGCGGAACGTCTGTACGCACGACCTGCCTTTGATTTGAGGAAGTTTATGAAAAAAATAATCTATAAGTGATATTTATAGTCACCAAAATGACCAAATGTGGTTTTCAGGGTCATTAGAGGCAAAATGCATGAAAAGCAGTTTGGCACATTTGGCACAGAGAAGGACCTCCTGTTCGGATTAGGGTTATTTCATACAAAAAGCTGCTCAACATCAGAATGGTTGGACCTAGAAGTCAGAAATTTCACACAGTTGTTGTCAACAAGGTGGACAGCTGCTGTGGGGAGTTTCAGTAGCACAGCATGAAGTATGTTTTCAGGAAGACATTTTTGTTTTCTCTTTTTTTTTTCCGAGACCAAAAAAACGACTTTTGGGGTGTGTTTGAACAGGTGTACTGCCAGTTTCACTCAGACAAAGCACAGCTTCTGAAACTAGAAGGTCTTAGCTTTTCATTTGGGTATGTACTTTTCAAGAAAAACTGCCAAAATGAGGTGGGTCTTAACAGGTTAAGTACAAGTGAAAGTTAGTTTACTGCAGCGGTATCCGTGCTTCTTCAGGGACCGTCAGCAAATTACTGCACAGTGAGGTAAAGAAAAAAAATCCTACAGTGCAAACCACTTAATAATATGACTTTATATTTGGTTAGTGGTTCTCAAACTATGGGTGAGGTTTCAAAAGTTTCAAAAAGTATAAAATAATATTTACTAATTTGTTCTTAATCCAATGAAACATGTGCAATTTTATAAAATGCAGTGGGTGACCAGCTCCGTGATAATTGGAAAAATCTGTAAATTACAAAATTATGAAGAAAATTGGGAACCTAAGTTGCGTAACTTTTTTTTTTTTTTTTTCATTTTTGGGACAGTAATATTGTAATACAAATATATCAGGTGTTTAGCTCTGTAACTAGTAATATATAATTTATTACAATTTTTACTTTTGTGTTTTAAATTATATGCATCTATCTATAATACATTAAACATAACTAGATAATAGACCAGTTTGCAAAGATGAAATCCACAAGTAACACAATGACAGTCAACGGAGTTCAAAACAATAATTGTTGTTTTGTAATAAAACACTCATGTGCCTAGAAAAAACGTTTATTTTTTAGTTGCTCAAAACCTCTTAAAATGCACCAGAATACAAGAAATAAGTCTCCATGGGGAAAAAAAATCTGGGGGGAGACCCCCAGACCCCCCGCCAGGATTTTGCGTGATGACTTTACAGAACACTCCGGGCTAAGCCCCGGATCTCAGCAAATCCTAGAAACGCCCCTGCAAAGGTCTACACACTCAACAGTGATTCTTAACGAGGCTCTGACTTCACCTAAATGAGCTCGATGGTTGGTAACAGCGACACTCTCTGGATTATTCGTGCTTGTTTTGCGGGCTAATGCTAACGGCTACAGGGAGAATACTTGAGACGTCCGCCGCAGTCCTTCAGATCACACCGGACTAGCCGTGTTGCTAAGTGGTCGATAGCATCAACATCTAACGCCACGTCGGTTTATTTATGTCTGATTTAAACCATCATTCAACAAAATAAAGTGTTATCAGGGATTATTTATTGTCAGTTCTAACTTTGTGTCATGTGTTCACCTTATTCTGCCCCGCCCACTTTCGCCTCTTGTTGCCACAGATCCGCGCTTCTGTCGTAAACGCACTTCCGATTGACGAAAACTCCGTTAAAGCTAAAGACGATCGAGGGAAAAGTCTCGCCGCTAAAATGTTACATAAAGTCGATTGATTTGTGTAAGATGTTTAATGAACTCGAGCAACAACAAGTCACAGGCTCCGCCTCCTGAACACGTCTTTTTAGTCGAGTAGAACTTATTTTCCGTTGAGCCCGTCTGCCCCGTGTGAACTACAACGGAAACAAGACGGCGGCGCCCACGGCAACTTCAGGAATAAGGTGAATATAGATGTGGCCCTTGTTTACAGTCTGGTTGCTATGGTAACAGTTGTGGAATTACCTCTAACGATGCCATATTTGTGTCGTGTTCAACAGGAAGTGACATCATAAACTTTAAACTGGACAAATGTTTAAATCTGAAATCTGAAAGTGTTGAATCTGTCAGAGATTTAAACTCAGGTGAAACAAATTATTGTCGAACTAAAGCGGCAACTGACAAAATGTTTTGACCGCTTCTGGAGAGTAAAACAGTGAAAAGAGTAGGTCGAGCTTTTGACACGCACTCGGCGGACGACTCAAACTGTGGAATGACAGAGCTGCACCTGATGATGTCACAGGGTGGAACAGAGCGTTGTGAGCTCTGCAGATGGACTGAAGCGACAGGGACTGAAACACCAGAACCAAACACAACAAAGACTTTGTATTTTAGCAGCTTTAGCAGCCCCCCCCCTCTCTTCCCTCTCTCTCGCTCTCTCCCCCCTCTCCTCCCCCCCCTCTTCCCTTTCTCTCTCCCCTCTCTCTCTCTCTCTCCCCTCTCCATCTCTCTCTCTCTCTCCCCTCTCTCCCCCCTCTCTCTCTCCCCCCCCCTCCCCCCTCTCCCCCCTCTCTCTCGTCTCTTTTCTGTCTGTGGTGTTGAGTCCGCTGCGTCTCCTCCTCTCTCTCTCTGTCTCCTCCTCTCTCTCTCTCTCTCCCCCCTCTCTCCCCCCTCTCCCCCCTCTCTTTTCTGTCTGTGGTGTTGAGTCCGCTGCGTCTCCTCCTCTCTCTCTCTGTCTCCTCCTCTCTCTCTCTCTCTCCCCCCTCTCTCCCCCCTCTCCCCCCTCTCTTTTCTGTCTGTGGTATTGAGTCCTCTGCGTCTCCTCCTCTCTCTCTCTCTCTGTCTCCTCCTCTCTCTCTCTCTCTCTCTCTCTCTCTCTCTCTCTCCCCTCTCTCCCCCCTCTCCCCCCTCTCTTTTCTGTCTGTGGTGTTGAGTCCGCTGCGTCTCCCGAGTCTCATTTACCAAAACAAGCCCAAACAGGCGGATTCTCCTGATCCGAGCTCCATGAATTATTCATGTGCACGAATCAGAAAGAGACGGGGGAGAGACGGGGGAGAGAGAAGGGGGAGAGACGGGGGAGAGACGGGGGAGAGACGGAGGAGAGAGACGGAGGAGAGACGGGGGAGAGACGGGGGAGAGAGGGGGGAGAGAGAGGGAGAGACGGGGGAGAGGGGGGAGAGACGGGGGAGAGAGACGGAGGGGAGAGACGGAGGAGAGACGGGGGAGAGAGGGGGGAGAGAGAAGGGGGAGAGACGGAGGAGAGAGACGGGGGAGAGACGGAGGAGAGAGACGGAGGAGAGACGGGGGAGAGACGGGGGAGAGAGAAGGGGGAGAGACGGAGGAGAGAGACGGAGGAGACGGAGGAGAGAGAAGGAGGAGAGGACGGGGAGAGACAACTTCCATGCCACAACTTACTTACAACTGCTAAGTCCTACTTGGGCCAACCCACAACTTTTTTCATTGTACTTTTTTTCTGGGGACACACACACAACTTGGGCACACAGCTACTTACACTAACTTACTGGCACATACCCACAACTTGGCTAGACACAACTTGGCACACTACACACACCTCATTCTCTTTTACTGCCACAACTTTACACTTACACACTTTTACAATAACTTGCTACTAATCCAACTTGGGCCAACTTGGTTTACTACACATAATGCTTACACAACTTACTTGGCCAACTTGGCCATACAACTTGGCTACACAGAACTACACAACTTACACAAATACAATACACTTACTTGGCCATTAACTTACATAACTTGATATTACAATCTTACTGGTACATACACTGCCACACATTAACTCACATCTTACACATACAATGGCTACTACAGACTTATACAATCTTATTTAATATTAATCTTATTTACTAAAACTTACTACACAACCCATCTTATTACACATAATCTTTACATATTTTACAAGAATCTTTCACATCTTACATAAATATTATTAACTTATTAAGAACTTACATATTATTATACATAATTTATTTATTACATATCTTATTAATACAATAACTTACTATATTAAATCTACACTATTATATATGCATACATCTTACATATTACGAGAGGACTTTATTACATGTATCTTATATATATATATTATAATACATCTTATATATATAGACGGGAGAGAAGAGACTAAGGATATACAGGAGGAGAGACTGGGAGAGACTGGGAGAGAGAGGGAGAGACTGAGGAGAGAGAGGAGAGACTGGGAGAGAGGAGAGACTGAGGAGAGACTTGGGAGACTGCACGGGGGAGAGATGGGGAGAGACGGGGAGAGACCTGGGAGAGAGAGGGGGGGAGGGGACAGAGAGGGAGAGACAGGGGGAGAGAGAGGGGAGAGAGAGGAGAGAGTGGAGGAGAGAGAGGAGAGAGACGAGAGGAGAGATTTGGGGGAGAGATGGTGAGAGGAGAGACGGAAGAGAGAGGAGAGAGAGAGAGGGAGAGACGGGGAGACACTAGGGAGAAAGAGGAGAGAGACTGTAGAGAGGAGAGATCGGGAGAGACTGTGGAGAGACAGGGAGAGACGAGGGAGAGAAGGGAGAGACATGAGGAGAGACGGGGAGAGACTGGGAGAGACTGGGGAGAGACGGAGACTTTGGGAGAGAGAGAGGAGAGACTGGGAGAGAGAGAGACGGGGAGAGACAGGAGAGAGAGAGGAGAGACTGGAGAGAGATGGAGAGAGAGGAGAGATGGGGAGAGAATGGAGGAGAGACTAGAGAGAGACGGGGAGAGAGAAACTGGGAGACACGTGGGGAGAGAGAGAGAGAGGGAGAGACGGGGAGAGAGAGATGGGACTTGAGGCCCCTGCCTCTCTCTCTCTCCCTGCCTCCTCTGTCTCTCCCTGCTCCTCTCTCTCTCCTCGCCTCTCTTCACCCTCTTTCATCCTTCTTCATCTCTCTTCATCTCCTTCTTCATCCTCTTTCATCCTCTTTCATCCTCTTTCATCCTTCACCTCTCTTTTCATCTCTTTCACCTCTCTTCATCCTCTTTCATCCTCTTCATCCTCTTTCATCCTCTTCATCCTCTTTCATCCTCTTCTTCATCCTCTTCATCCTCTTTCATCCTCTTCTTCATCCTTCATCCTCTTCATCCTTCTTCATCCTTCTTTCATCCTCTTCATCCTTCTTCTATCCTTCTTTCATCCTCTTTCATCCTCTTTCATCCTCTTCATCCTCTTCATCCTCTTTCATATCCTCTTCATCCTTCTTCATCCTCTTTCACCCTCTTCTTTATCCTCTTCATCCTCTTCTTCATCCTCTTCATCCTCTTCATCCTCTTCATCCTCTTTCATCCTCTTTCACCCTCTTCATCCCTCTTCATCCTCTTCACCCTCTCTTCATCCTCTTCACCCTCTTTCACCTCCCTTCTTCATCCTCTTCTACCCTTCTTTCACCCTCTTTCAATTCTCTCTTTCACCCTCTTCTATCCTCTTCTATCCTTCTTCATCCTCTTTCTATCCTTCTTCATCCTCTTTTCACTCCTTCTTCATCTTTCTCTCTTCATCCTCTTTCTATCCTCTTTCATCCTTCTTTCATCCTCTTCTTCATCCTTCTTCTTCATCTCTTCTTCATCCCTTCTTTCTATCCTCTTTCAATTCTTTCCCCTTCATCCTTCTTTCATCCTCTTCATCCTTTCTTCTTCATCCTCTTCTCTTCTTCTCATCCTCTTTCATCCTCTTCTTCATCCCTCTTCATCCTCTTCAATCCTCTTTCATCCTCTCTCATCCTCTTCTATCCCTCTTTCCCCTCTTCATCCTCTCTTCATCCTCTTCATCCTCTTTCATCCTCTCTTTCATCCTCTTCATTCCTCTTCATCCTCGTCATCCTCTTCATCCTCTTCATCCTCTTCATCCTCTTCACCCTCTCTTCATCCTCTTCACCCTCTTTCATCCTCTTTCACCCTCTCTTCATCCTCTTCATCCTCTTCTTTCACCCTCTTCATCCTTCTTCTTCACCCTCTTTCTAATCTTCTTCCTCTTCATCCTCTTCACCCTCTTCTTTAATCCTCTTTCTTCATCCTCTTCATCCCTTCTTTCTATCCTCTCTTAACCCCTCTCTCTTCATCCTCTTTCATCCTTCTTTCAATTTTCTTCATCCTCTTCATCATCCCTCTTTCACCCTCTTCTTCTTTCACCTCTCTTCACCTCTCTCTTCATCCTCTTCATCCTCTTCACCCTCTTCATCCTCTTCACCCTCTCTTCATCCTCTTCATCCTCTTCACCCTCTTCATCCTCTTCATCCTCTTCATCCTTCTTTCTTCATCCTCTTTCATCCTTCTCTTCTATCCCTTCTTCATCCTCTTCATCCTCTTCTTCATTTTCTTTCATCCTCTTCATCCTCTTCACCCTTCTCTCTTCATCCTCTTTCACCCTCTTTCTTCATCCTTTCATCCTCTTCATCCCTCTTCAACCCTCTTCATCCTCTTCTCTTCATCCCTCTTCATTTTCTCATCCTTTCATCCTTCTCATCCTTCTTCATCCTTCTTCATCCTCTTCTCATCCTCTCTTAACCCCTCTTCATCCTCTTCACCCTCTTCATCCTCTTCATTTTCTTCATCTCTCTTCATTTTCTTTCATCCTCTTTCATCCTCTTTCATCCTCTTCACCCTTCTCTTTCATCCTCTTCATCCCTTCTTTCATCCTCTTCTTCACCCTCTTCATCCTCTTCATCCCTTCTTTCTCTTCATCCTCTTCTTCATCCTCTTCATCCCTTCTTCTTCATCCTCTTCATCCTCTTCACTCTTCTTCATCCTCTTCTTTCATCCTCTCTTCATCCTCTTCATCCTCTTTCACCCTTCTTCATCCTTCTTCATCCTCTTCTTTCATCCTCTTCTTATCCTCTTCACCCTCTCTTCATCCTCTTCACCCTCTTCATCCTCTTCAATCCTTCTTCATCCCTCTTTCTTTAATCCTCTCTTCATCCTCTTCTTCATCCTCTCTTTCATCCTCTCTTTCATCCCCTTCACCCTTCTCATCCTCTCTTTTCATCCCCTTCTTAACCCTCTCTTCATCCTTCTTCATCCTCTTCTTCACCCTTCTTCATCCTCTCTCTTCATCCTTCTTCTTCATCCTCTTCATCCTCTTTCATCCTCTTTCATCCCTCTTCATCCCTTTCATCCTCTTCACCCTCTTCATCCTCTCTTCATCCTCTCTTCATCCTCTCTTCTTCATCCCTCTTTCATCCTTTCTTCATCCCTCTTCTAATCCTCTTTCATCCTCTCTTCATCCTCTTCATCCCTCTTCATCCTCTCTTCATCCTCTCTCTTAACCCTCTTCATCCTCTTCATCCTCTTAACCCCTCTTTCATCCTCTCTTCATCCTCTCTCTTTAATCCTCTCTTCATCCTCTCTTTCATCCTCTTAACCCTCATTCTCTCTTTCATCCTCTTCATCCTCTTCACCCTCTCCCTCTTCATCCTCTTCTTCACCCTTCTTCTATCCTTCTTCATCCCTTCTCTTCATCCCTCTTTCATCCTCCTTCTTCTTCATCCTCTTCATCCCCTCTTCATCCTCTTCATCCTTTCTCTTCATCATCCCCCTCTTCATCCCTTCTTTCTCTTCATCCTCTCTTCATCCTCTTCATCCTCTTCATCCTCTCTTAACCCTCTTCATCCTCTTCATCCTCTTAACCCTCTTCATCCTCTTCATCCTCTTCATCCTCTCTTAACCCTCTTCATCCTCTTCACCCTCTTCATCCTCTTCACCCTCTTCATCCTCTCTTCATCCTCTTCACCCTCTTCATCCTCTTCATCCTCTTCATCCTCTCTTCATCCTCTTCATCCTCTTCATCCTCTTCATCCTCTTCATCCTCTCTTCCCCTCTTCATCCTCTCTTCACCCCTCTTCATCCTCTTCATCCTCTTCACCCTCTTCTTATATCCTCTTTCATCCTTCTCTTCATCCTCTCTTCATCCTCTCTTCACCCTTCTTCACCTCTTCATCCTCTTCATCCCTTCTTCATCCTTCTTCATCCTCTTCATCCTCTTCATCCTCTTTCTTCATCCTCTTCATCCTCTCTTCATCCTCTTCATCCTCTTCATCCTCTTCACCCTCTTTCATCCTCTTTCATCCTTCTTCATCCTCTTTCATCCTTCTTCATCCTTCTTCACTCTCTTTCATCCTTCTTCATCCTTCTTCATCCTCTTTCACCCTCTTTCATCCTCTCTTCTTCACTCCTCTTCACTCCTCTTCATCCTCTCTTCTTCATCCTCTTCACCCTCTTCATCCTCTTCATCCTCTTCATCCTCTTCATCCTCTTCATCCTCTTCATCCTTCTTCATCCTCTTCATCCTTTCATCCTCTTTCATCCTCTTTTCATCCTCTTCATCCTCTTCACTCCTTCTTTCATCCTCTCTTCATCCTCTTTCATCCTTCTTCATCCTCTTTCATCCTTCTTCATCCTTCTTCTTCATCCTCTTTCATCCTCTTCATCCTCTTCTTCATCCCTCTTTCATCCTTCTTCATCCTCTTCATCCTCTTTCATCCTCTTCATCCTCTTCATCCTCTTTCATCCTCTTTCATCCTTCTTCATCCTCTTCTTCATCCTCTTCATCCTCTTCATCCTCTTCATCCTCTTTCATCCTCTTTCACCCTCTTCTTCCTCTTTCTTCCTTCTTCTCACCCTCTTCTTCATCCTCTTCATCCTCTTCTTCCTCTTCATCCTCTTCATCCTCTCTTCATCCCTTCCTCTTCATCCTTCTTCTTCATCCTTCTCTTTCAATTCCCTTCTTTCATCCTCTTTCATCCCTCTTCTTCCTCTTCATCCTCTTTCATCCTCTCTTCATCCCTCTTTCATCCTCTTCATCCTTCTTCATCCTCTCTTCATCCTTTCTCTCTTCATCCTCTTCATCCTCTTCATCCTCTTCATCCTCTTCATCCTCTTCTTCCTCTTCTTCCTCTTCACCCTCTTCACCCTCTTCTTCCTCTTCACCCTCTTCTTCCTCTTCTTCCTCTTCACCCTCTTCTTCCTCTTCATCCTCTTCATCCTCTTCATCCTCTCTTAACCCTCTTCATCCTCTTCATCCTCTTCACCCTCTTCATCCTCTCTTCATCCTCTTCATCCTCTTCATCCTCTTCATCCTCTTCATCCTCTTCACCCTCTTCATCCTCTTCATCCTCTTCATCCTCTTCATCCTCTCTTCATCCTCTTCATCCTCTTCATCCTCTTCATCCTCTTCATCCTCTCTTAACCCTCTTCATCCTCTTCATCCTCTTCACCCTCTTCATCCTCTTCATCCTCTTCTTCCTCTTCATCCTCTTCATCCTCTCTTCATCCTCTTCACCCTCTTCTTCATCCTCTTCATCCTCTTCACCCTCTTCACCCTCTTCATCCTCTTCATCCTCTCTTCACCCTCTTCATCCTCTTTCATCCTCTTCTATCCTCTTTCATCCTCTTTCATCCTCTTTCACCCCTCTTTCATCCTCTTTCATCCTCTTCATCCTTCTTCACCCTCTTTCATCCTCTTTCATCCTTCTTCATCCCTCTTTCATCCTCTTTCATCCTCTTCATCTTCTTCCTCTTCATCCTTCTATCACCCTCTTCATCCTCTTCAACCTCTTCATCCTCTTCATCCTCTTCATCCTCTTCATCCTCTTCACCCTCTTCATCCTCTTCACCCTCTTCATTTTCTTCATCCTCTTCATCCTCTCTTCATCCTCTTTTCTACCCTTCTTTTTCTATCCTCTCTTTCATCCTTCTTTCATCTCTTCATCCTCTTTCACCTCTCTTTCATCCTTCTTCATCCTCTTTCATCCTCTCTTCATCCTTCTTTCACCCTCTTTCTATTTCCTTCTTCATCCTCTTTCATCCTCTTCTTCATCCTCTTCATCCTCTTCATCCTCTTCACCCTCTTCATCCTCTTCATCCTCTTCATCCTCTTCATCCTCTTCTTTCATCCTCTTTCATCCTTCTTTCATCCTTCTTCATCCTCTTCATCCTTCTTTCATCCTTCTTTCATCCTCTTCATCCTTCATCCTCTTCTTCCTCTTCATCCCTCTTCTCTTCATCCTCTTCCTTCATCCTCTTCACCCTCTCTTCATCCTCTTCATCCTCTTCATCCTCTTCATCCTCTTCATCCTCTTCATCCTCTTCATCCTCTTCATCCTCTCTTCATCCTCTCTCTCACCCTCTTCATCCTCTCATCTTCTATCCTCTTCATCCTCTTCACCCTCTTCATCCTCTTCATCCTCTCTTCATCCTCTTCATCCTCTTCATCCTCTCTTCATCCTCTTCATCCTCTTCATCCTCTTCACCCTCTTCATCCTCTTCATCCTCTTCATCCTCTTCATCCTCTTCATCCTCTTCACCCTCTTCACCCTCTTCATCCTCTTCATCCTCTTCATCCTCTTCATCCTCTTCATCCTCTTCACCCTCTTCATCCTCTTCACCCTCTTCATCCTCTTCATCCTCTTCATCCTCTTCATCCTCTTCATCCTCTTCATCCTCTTCATCCTCTCTTCATCCTCTTCACCCTCTTCATCCTCTTCATCCTCTTCATCCTCTTCATCCTCTTCATCCTCTTCATCCTCTTCATCCTCTTCACCCTCTTCATCCTCTTCACCCTCTCTTCATCCTCTTCTTCCTCTTCATCCTCTTCATCCTCTCTTCATCCTCTTCACCCTCTTCATCCTCTTCATCCTCTTCATCCTCTTCATCCTCTTCATCCTCTTCATCCTCTTCACCCTCTTCATCCTCTTCATCCTCTTCATCCTCTTCATCCTCTTCATCCTCTTCACCCTCTTCATCCTCTTCATCCTCTTCACCCTCTTCATCCTCTTCATCCTCTTCATCCTCTTCATCCTCTTCACCCTCTTCATTTTCTTCATCCTCTTCATCCTCTCTTCATCCTCTTCACCCTCTTCATTTTCTTCATCCTCTTCATCCTCTTCATCCTCTTCATCCTCTTCATCCTCTTCACCCTCTTCACCCTCTTCTTCCTCTTCATCCTCTTCATCCTCTTCATCCTCTCTTCTTGTTCATTTAGAGTCTGTTTCCTCTCATTAGTGTTTATTAATTTGCTGTAAAAGACCTTAAGGTTCAGTCTCCTCTCCCTCCTCCTCTCCCTCCTCTTCCTCCTCCTCCTCTCCTTCCTCCTCTCCCTCCTCCTCTCCCTCCTCCTCCTCTCCCTCCTTCCTCCTCCTCCTCCTCCCTCCTCCTCCTCCTCCTCCTCCCTCCTCTCCTCCTCTCTCTCTCCTCTCCTCCTCTCTCCTCTCTGCTCCTCTCCTCTCCTCTCCTCCTCTCCTCTCCTCTCTATCTCCTCCTCTCCTCTCCTCCTCCTCCTCTCCCTCCTCTTCCTCCTCCTCCTCTCCTTCTCTCCTCTCCTCCTCCTCCTCCTCCTCCTCCCTCCTCTCCTCCTCCTCCTCCTCTCCCTCTCTCCTCTTCTCCCTCTCCTTCCTCTCTCCCCTCCTCCTCTTCCTCCCTCCTCTCTCCCTCTCCTCCCTCCCTCTCTCCTCCTCTCCCTCCCCTCCTCCTCCTCCTCTCCTTCCTCCTCCTCCTCTCTCCCTCCTCCTCTCCTCTCTCTCCTCCCCTCTCTTCCTCCTCCTCCTCTCCTCCTCCTCCTCCTCTCCCTCCTCCTCCTCTCCCTCCTCCTCCTCCTCCTCCTCCTCCTCCTCCTCCTCCTCTCCCTCCTCTCCCTTCTCCTCTCCCTCCTCTTCCTCCTCCTCTCCTCTCCTCCTCCTCCTCTCCTCCTCCTCCTCCTCCTCTCCCCTCCTCCTCCCTCCTCTCCTCCTCCTCCTCCTCTCCCTCTCCTCCCTCCTCCTCCTCCTCCCTCCTCCTCCTCCTCCTCCCTCCTCCTCCCTCTCCTTCCTCCTCCTCCTCCTCCTCCTCTCTCCTCCCTCCTCCTCCTCCCTCCTCCTCCCTTCCTCCTCCTCCTCCCTCCTCCTCTCCTTCTCCTCTCCTCCTCCTCCTCCTCTCCCTTTCTCCTCCTCCTCCTCCTCCTTCTCCCTCCTTCCTCTTCCTCTTCCTTCCTCCTCTCCCTCTTCTCTCCCTTCCTTCTCTCTTCCTCCCTTCCTTCCTTCTCCTTCTCCTCCTTTCCTCTTCCTCCTCCCCTCTCCTCTCCTCCTCCTCTCCCTCCTCCTTCCTTCCTTCCGTCCTTCCTTCCTCCTCTCCTTCCTCCTCTTCCTTCCTCCTTCCTTCCTTCTCTCCTTCTTCTCCTTCTCTTTCTCTCCTCCTCCTCTCTTCCTCCTCTCTTCCTTCCTTTCCTTCCTCCTCTTCCTTCCTCTTTCCTTCCTCCTCTCCTCTCTCTCCTCCTCCTCTCCTTCCTCCTCCTCCTCCTCCCTCCTCTCCCCCTCTCCTCCTCCTCCTCCTTCCTCCTCCTTCCTCCTACTCCCTTCCTCCTCCTCCTCCTCCCTTCCTCCTCCTTCCTCCTCCTTCCTCCTTCCTCCTCCTCCTTCCTCCCTCCTCCTCCTCCTCCCTCCTTCCTCCTCCTCCTCCTCTCCTTCCTTCCTCTCCCTCCCTCCCTCCTCCTCTCCCTCCTCCTCCTCCTCTCCTCCTCCTCCCTCTCCCCCTCCTCCTCCTCCTCTCCCTCCTCCTCCTCCTCTCCCTCCTCCTCCTCCTCTCCTTCCTCCTCTCCCTCCTCCTCCTCCTCTCCTTCCTCCTCTCCCTCCTCCTCCTCCTCTCCTTCCTCCTCTCCCTCCTCCTCCTCCTCTCCTTCCTCCTCTCCCTCCTCCTCCTCCTCTCCCTCCTCCTCCTCCTCTCCCTCCTCCTCCTCCTCTCCTCCTCCTCCTCTCCTTCCTCCTCTCTCCTCCTCCTCCTCTCCTCCTCCTCTCCCTCCTCCTCCTCCTCTCCTTCCTCCTCTCCCTCCTCCTCCTCCTCTCCTTCCTCCTCTCCCTCCTCCTCCTCCTCTCCTTCCTCCTCTCCC
Source organism: Rhinogobius similis (assembly GCA_019453435.1). Taxonomy (NCBI): domain Eukaryota; kingdom Metazoa; phylum Chordata; class Actinopteri; order Gobiiformes; family Gobiidae; genus Rhinogobius; species Rhinogobius similis. Next base: position 1,340,614 of record CM033631.1, on the reverse strand, counting down.
TCTCCCTCCTCCTCCTCCTCCTCCTCCTCTTCCTCTCCCTCCTCCTCTTCCTCCTCCTCCTCTTCCTCCTCCTCTTCCTCCTCCTCTCCCTCCTCCTCTTCCTCCTCCTCCTCCTCCTCCTCCTCCTCCTCTCCCTCCTCCTCCTCCTCTCCTTCCTCCTCTCCCTCCTCTCCCTCCTCCTCCTCCTCTCCTCTCCTCCTCCTCCTCCCCTCCTCCTCTCCTCCTCCTCCTCCTCCTCCTCCTCCTCCTCCTCCTCCTCCCTCCTCCCCTCCTCCTCCTCCTCCTCTCCTCCCTCCTCCTCCTCCTCCTCCTTCCTCCCTCCCTCCTCCTCCTCCTCCTCTTCCTCCTCTCTCCTCCTCCTCTCCCTCCTCCTCCTCCTCCTCTCCTCCTCCTCCCTCCTCCTCCTCTCCTCCTCCTCCTCTCCCTCCTCCTCCTCCTCCCCCTCCTCCTCCTCCTCCTCCTCCTCTCTCCTCCTCCTCCTCCTCTCCTCCTCCTCCTCCTCCTCTCTCCTCCTCCTCCTCCTCTCCCTCCTCCTCCTCCTCCTCCTCCTCCTCCTCCTCTCCCTCCTCCTCTCCCTCTCCCTCCTCCTCCTCCTCCTCCTCCTCGTCTCCTGAGGTTTTTCCTCTTTAATCATCAGAATATTTCTTTGTGTCTCGTGTCATAAAAACGACAATGAGTTTGAACAACACAGAGAGAACAAGCATCGTCCACGAACCAGGACCGAACCAGGACCAGGACCGAACCAGGACCAGGACTGAACCAGGACTGAACCAGGACTAAACAGGTCTAATGATCAGACCCTCTTCTCTGCTCCTCGGTGTCTTTTCTCTTCTGATCCGCCCACACAAGCTTCAGGCTCCAGCAGAGACTCAACATCTGCCTCTCATTAAACCAGGACTAAACCAGGACTAAACCAGGACTAAACCAGGACTGAACCAGGACTAAACCAGGACTAAACCAGGACTGAACCAGGACTGAACCAGGACTGAACCAGGACTAAACCAGGACTAAACCAGGACTAAACCAGAACTGAACCAGAACTGAACTAAGATTGAACCAAAACCGAACCAGAAATATACTGAAAATATCTTCTTCACAAAAGCGTGTTGTGAGTCCTGAATATTGCACAAACATGATTTACATTTCAATATGAAACAGAAATAAAACGACTGCAGAGACGAGATAAGACCCTGTTTAGTCCTGGTTCAGTCCAGGTTCAGTCCTGGTTCAGTCCAGGTTCAGTCCTGGTTCAGTCCTGGTTTAGTCCTGGTCTAGTCCTGGTTTAGTCCTGGTTTAGTCCTAGTTTAGACCTGGTTCAGTCCTGGTTTAGTCCTGGTTTAGTCCTGGTCTAGTCCTGGTTTAGTCCTGGTTTAGTCCTGGTTTAGACCTGGTTCAGTCCTGGTTTAGTCCTGGTTCAGTCCTGGTTTAGACCTGGTTTAGACCTGGTTTAGACCTGGTTCAGTCCTGGTTTAGTCCTGGTTCAGTCCTGGTTTAGACCTGGTTCAGTCCTGGTTCAGTCCTGGTTTAGACCTGGTTTAGACCTGGTTCAGTCCTGGTTTAGTCCTGGTTCGGTCCTAGTTTAGTCCTGGTTTAGTCCTGGTTCAGTCCTGGTTTAGACCTGGTTTAGACCTGGTTCAGTCCTGGTTTAGTCCTGGTTTAGTCCTGGTTCAGTCCTGGTTTAGACCTGGTTTAGACCTGGTTCAGTCCTGGTTTAGTCCTGGTTCGGTCCTGGTTTAGTCCTGGTTTAGTCCTGGTTCAGACCTGGTTCAGTCCTGGTTCAGTCCTGGTTTAGTCCTGGTTTAGTCCTGGTTCAGACCTGGTTCAGTCCTGGTTCAGTCCTGGTTCAGTCCTGGTTTAGACCTGGTTCAGTCCTGGTTCAGTCCTGGTTTAGACCTGGTTCAGTCCTGGTTCGGTCCTGGTTTAGTCCTGGTTTAGTCCTGGTTCAGACCTGGTTCAGTCCTGGTTCAGTCCTGGTTTAGACCTGGTTCAGTCCTGGTTTAGACCTGGTTTAGACCTGGTTCAGTCCTGGTTCAGTCCTGGTTTAGACCTGGTTCAGTCCTGGTTCGGTCCTGGTTTAGTCCTGGTTTAGTCCTGGTTCAGTCCTGGTTTAGTCCTGGTTTAGTCCTGGTTTTGTCCTGGTTCAGTCCTGGTTTAGTCCTGGTTCAGTCCTGGTTCAGTCCTGGTTCAGTCCTGGTTCAGTCCTGGTTTAGACCTGGTTTAGACCTGGTTTAGTCCTGGTTTAGACCTGGTTCAGTCCTGGTTTAGACCTGGTTCAGTCCTGGTTCAGTCCTGGTTCAGTCCTGGTTTAGTTCTGAGGAGGCTCGTGCGTTTGTTCCTCGTTGTGGTTTTATTCTGGCTGAGTTTATTTTAGTTCCTCAGATCTGCTCCACAGCGAGGCGTCGACAGCAGCCTCTTCTGCTCAGACCGGATCAAAGCCCGAACCAAGACCAGAAATCGGGCCAAGACCCAGGACGGACCAGGACCGTCTTTTAAAGGACGAATACCCTGCAGAGTGGCCTTTGCTGGCGTCTCGTTCCTGGACCATTCGTTCGGTTCGTGTTCGTTTGATGTAAATCCTCTCTTTCTCCGACGCCGCGCCCTGAGCTCCTCCCACCACGTCATTCATCCCACAATCCTTTGCCGTTTTAAATCGTGGCCAGACCATAGAACTATAATAAAACCATAGAACTATAATAAAAACTGGAAGATGAATCAAAATGGCGCCCTGTTCCTCCTGTGGCCTGAGCTCATTGATCCCAAAAAAGTTTCTTACTTCCTGTTACTTCCTGATACGGAGGCGGCCATCTTTGCTTTACTTCCTAATATGGAGGCGGCCATCTTTGCTTTACCTCCTGATACGGAGGCGGCCATCTTTGCTTTACTTCCTGATACGGAGGCGGCCATCTTTGCTTTACTTCCTGATACGGAGGCGGCCATCTTTGCTTTAGGGCGCCACGTGACCACAATCCCCCATGATGCTTTGAGCGACGTGAACGACCAGCAGCTGCAGGTCTTTGTGTTAGCGTTAGCTTGTGTGATTGTAATTGTGTTCTTCATGTTAGACACACGTGAAGCGTCTGAAATGAAATAAAATACAACTTACAGGTGTCTCTAGTCGAGCCTTTTCCACGAGCTTCTGTTTGTATCGTCCGACGCTCGTTCATGTGACTCACACATGTTTGTGTGACGTCACTTCATATAAAAACGGTAGAAAAGAACATTTCCTTCTATTTTATTTAAATACAGATAATAATTCAGTCCTGTCTGTGATTATAATGTGACATTTTAGAAAAAGGCTGCAGTACCTCACACGACCACTAATCAATCTGGGACAGAGGGGGCGGGGCTTCTCCAGTTCTTTTAATACATCCATGGACTAGACTCGCTCTGAACGTTTCTTCCGTCTGATCACGAGAACTACAACTGCGTCAGATCCACGCTTCACTGCAGTGCATTGTGGGTCTGTATTTTCTGTCAAAAATGGCCCCAAAACACGACAAAGACGCTCAGGAGCCGCTTTAAAGGACGAGAACAAGAGGAAGAACGTGTCATGGTTTACTTTAAATCAGTTTTGAGAGGAACACGAGGAAAAACTGAAGAACTTTTAAGATTTATAAATGTTTTCTCAAACCTGGTCTAAACCTGGTCTAAACCGGATCTAAACCTGGTCTAAACCTGGTCTAAACCTGGTCTAAACCAGATCTAAACCTGATCTAAACCTGGTCTAAACCCGGTCTCGGTGAGGTCTGAGGCAGGTCCTGGTCCTGTCACAGCTGCAGTTTAATTAGTCTCTGTAGACCTCGTTTGGAGCCAACACTGTTTCCCCAGATTCACCAACAAGACCTGGACCTGGACCTGGACCTGGACCAGATCCTGGACCTGGACCTGGACCAGATCCTGGAGCCAGACCCTGGAACGGAAGAATCTCTCTTTTTGTGTTCAGTTCGGGCCAACATTATAAAGGAACAGCCTCACGTTTGGTTTGGACGTTTATGGTTTGGTCAAAAAGGACATCGTCCCAAAACAGCGCGGATCGTTTTAGTCTAAAATATTGGGCCAAAGTGAATACAAGAGGAGCCCGAGCTCAGCCCGCCTCGCTCCTCTCTCCCCTCGCCCCTCCCCTCGCTCCTCTCTCCCCTCGCTCCTCTCTCCCCTCGCCCCTCCCCTCGCTCCTCTCTCCCCTCGCTCCTCTCTCCCCTCGCTCCTCTCTCCCCTCGCCCCTCCCCTCGCTCCCCTCGCTCCTCTCTCCCCTCGCCCCTCCCCTCGCTCCCCTCGCTCCTCTCTCCCCTCGCCCCTCCCCTCGCTCCTCTCTCCCCTCGCTCCCCTCGCTCCTCTCTCCCCTCGCCCCTCCCCTCGCTCCCCTCGCTCCTCTCTCCTCGCTCCCCTCGCTCCTCTCTCCTCGCTCCTCGCTCCTCTCTCCCTCGCTCCCTCGCTCCTCTCCTCTCTCCTCGCTCCTCCTCGCTCCTCGCTCCTCCTCGCTCCTCCCCTCGCTCCCTCCCCTCGCCCCTCCCTCGCTCCTCTCTCCTCGCTCCTCTCTCCTCGCTCCTCGCTCCTCTCTCCCCTCGCTCCTCCCCTCGCTCCTCTCTCCCCTCGCCCCTCCCCTCGCTCCTCCCCTCGCCCCTCCCCTCGCTCCCCTCGCTCCTCGCCCCTCGCTCCTCGCTCCTTTTACTAAACATTTTGTCTGTTTTATTATGTTTATAATGTACTTCCTGGTTGGACACGAGCAGCAAATATGACACAGATAGAGGTGATTCTACAGCTGTTTCCATGGCAACCATTTTCAAAACAAGGGTCAAACTCCACATAAATGACACAATAGATACGATCTGACAAATAATACCCAATGACCACTTTATTTTGTGTTTTTTGTCTGTACATTGCCTTTGTATTTTCCACGGTACGTCGCTTTTTGATGACATCACAGAGGGAGGGATTCTGTTTTAGAACTCAGCACTACTTCCTGAAATATTAAACTTTTATTTTTGTAAATTTCTTCCCAAACTGCAACTTCACAAATGTAAAACTGCATTAAATAATTGCCACAGATGCCCTTCCACCAAACTAAGTCAGAATTGACTATGTGCACAAGGTGGCAGTTGGTCTGTTTATGTTTAAAATGGCTGGCTCAGCACTTCCTGTCGAGCTCATGTCTGTGGGGTTTTCAATCTAAAGTGAATAAATCCTGGAGCAGTGAACGTGACGTCTCTGAAACACGACAAAGACTTTACAAAACAAGTGAGCGCTTCACCAGAGGACACTGTGTTTGTGCCACGATGCTAACGCTAATGCTAATGCTAACTCTAACACTAACGCTAACGCTAATGCATAACAATTTAAAAGTAAACAACCCAACTCAGAACATTTTGGGAACCTGTCATAAAGACTAAGTTTCATCCTGCATGTTCTCCCTGTGTTCTCTCGTCATTAAGTTATGACACGACTGAAGGAAATAAAGTGAAGAGTTTTTCCAAATCTTCCAAATGAAACTCCAGTCCTCGAGTTTTACCAATCTGTGACCTTTAACCTCAACAGTCCCAGTGTGGGATTTATGTGAAGGAATGTGTATTTACTCTCTCTTCTCTTTGTTCTCCCTGTTCCTCTCTTTGTTCTCCCTGTTCCTCTCTTTGTTCTCCCTGTTAATCTCTCTTTGTTCTCCCTGTTCCTCTCTCTTTGTTCTCCCTGTTCCTCTCTTTGTTCTCCCTGTTAATCTATCTTTGTTCTCCCTGTTCCTCTCCTTGTTCTCCCTGTTCCTCTCCTTGTTCTCCCTGTTCCTCTCTTTGTTCTCCCTCTTCCTCTCTTTGTTCTCCCTGTTCCTCTCTTTGTTCTCTCTCTTCCTCTCTTTGTTCTCCCTGTTCCTCTCCTTGTTCTCCCTGTTCCTCTCTTTGTTCTCCCTCTTCCTCTCTTTGTTCTCCCTGTTCCTCTCTTTGTTCTCTCTCTTCCTCTCTTTGTTCTCCCTCTTCCTCTCTTTGTTCTCCCTGTTCCTCTCTCTCCCTGTTCCTCTCTCTTTGTTCTCCCTGTTCCTCTCTCTTTGTTCTCCCTCTTCCTCTCTTTGTTCTCCCTGTTCCTCTCTCTTTGTTCTCCCTCTTCCTCTCTTTGTTCTCCCTGTTCCTCTCTTTGTTCTCCCTGTTCCTCTCTTTGTTCTCCCTCTTCCTCTCTTTGTTCTCCCTCTTCCTCTCTCTTTGTTCTCTCTGTTCCTCTCTTTGTTCTCCCTCTTCCTCTCTTTGTTCTCCCTCTTCCTCTCTTTGTTCTCCCTGTTCCTCTCTTTGTTCTCCCTCTTCCTCTCTTTGTTCTCCCTGTTCCTCTCTTTGTTCTCCCTGTTCCTCTCTTTGTTCTCCCTGTTCCTCTCTTTGTTCTCTTTGTTCTCCCTGTTCCTCTCTTTGTTCTCCCTCTTCCTCTCTTTGTTCTCCCTGTTCCTCTCTTTGTTCTCCCTCTTCCTCTCTTTGTTCTCCCTGTTCCTCTCTTTGTTCTCCCTGTTCCTCTCTTTGTTCTCCCTGTTCCTCTCTTTGTTCTCCCTGTTCCTCTCTTTGTTCTCCCTGTTCCTCTCTTTGTTCTCCCTCTCCCTCTCTTTGTTCTCCCTGTTCCTCTCTTTGTTCTCCCTCTTCCTCTCTTTGTTCTCCCTGTTCCTCTCTTTGTTCTCCCTGTTCCTCTCTTTGTTCTCCCTCTTCCTCTCTTTGTTCTCCCTGTTCCTCTCTTTGTTCTCCCTGTTCCTCTCTTTGTTCTCCCTGTTCCTCTCTTTGTTCTCCCTGTTCCTCTCTTTGTTCTCCCTGTTCCTCTCTTTGTTCTCCCTCTTCCTCTCTCTTTGTTCTCCCTCTCCCTCTCTTTGTTCTCCCTCTTCCTCTCTTTGTTCTCCCTGTTCCTCTCTTTGTTCTCCCTGTTCCTCTCTTTGTTCTCCCTGTTCCTCTCTTTGTTCTCCCTCTTCCTCTCTCTTTGTTCTCCCTCTCCCTCTCTTTGTTCTCCCTCTCCCTCTCTTTGTTCTCCCTCTCCCTCTCTTTGTTCTCCCTCTTCCTCTCTCTTTGTTCTCCCTCTCCCTCTCTTTGTTCTCCCTCTTCCTCTCTTTGTTCTCCCTCTTCCTCTCTTTGTTCTCCCTCTCCCTCTCCTTGTTCTCCCTGTTCCTCTCTTTGTTCTCCCTGTTCCTCTCTTTGTTCTCCCTGTTCCTCTCTTTGTTCTCCCTCTTCCTCTCTCTTTGTTCTCCCTCTCCCTCTCTTTGTTCTCCCTCTCCCTCTCTTTGTTCTCCCTGTTCCTCTCTCTTTGTTCTCCCTCTCCCTCTCTTTGTTCTCCCTGTTCCTCTCTTTGTTCTCCCTGTTCCTCTCTCTTTGTTCTCCCTGTTCCTCTCTTTGTTCTCCCTGTTCCTCTCTTTGTTCTCCCTCTCCCTCTTTTTGTTCTCCCTGTTCCTCTCTCTTTGTTCTCCCTCTCCCTCTCTTTGTTCTCCCTCTCCCTCTCTTTGTTCTCCCTCTCTTTGTTCTCCCTCTCCCTCTCTTTGTTCTCCCTCTTCCTCTCTTTGTTCTCCCTGTTCCTCTCTTTGTTCTCCCTCTCCCTCTCTTTGTTCTCCCTCTCCCTCTCTTTGTTCTCCCTCTCCCTCTCTTTGTTCTCCCTGTTCCTCTCTTTGTTCTCCCTCTCCCTCTCTTTGTTCTCCCTCTCTTTGTTCTCCCTCTCCCTCTCTTTGTTCTCCCTCTTCCTCTCTTTGTTCTCCCTGTTCCAGCGGCCTTGGGGACTCTGGAGTTCGAGTTGTTGTATGAGTTGAGCTCCAGTCAGCTCCACTGCACCGTGCTGCGCGCAAAAGTAACTACCAGATCTTTTAATGTTCTACCTGTGAAAGTACTGATCCCGGCTCTGATCCTGGTTCTGATCCTGGTTCTGATCCCGGCTCTGATCCCGGTTCTGATCCCGGTTCTGATCCCGGCTCTGATCCCGGTTCTGATCCCGGTTCTGATCCCGGTTCTGATCCTGGCTCTGATCCTGGCTCTGATCCTGGCTCTGATCCCGGTTCTGATCCCGGCTCTGATCCTGGCTCTGATCTCGGTTCTGATCCTGGCTCTGATCCTGGCTCTGATCCCGGTTCTGATCCCGGCTCTGATCCTGGCTCTGATCCTGGTTCTGATCTCGGTTCTGATCCTGGCTCTGATCCTGGCTCTGATCCTGGCTCTGATCCTGGCTCTGATCCTGGTTCTGATCTCGGTTCTGATCCTGGCTCTGATCCCGGTTCTGATCCTGGTTCTGATCCTGGCTCTGATCCCGGTTCTGATCCTGGCTCTGATCCCGGTTCTGATCCCAATTCTGATCCCAGTTCTGATCCTGGTTCTGATCCTGGTTCTGATCCCGGCTCTGATCCCGGTTCTGATCCCAATTCTGATCCCAGTTCTGATCCTGGCTCTGATCCTGGTTCTGATCCCGGCTCTGATCCTGGTTCTGGTCTTGGTTTCAGGGTCTGAAGCCGATGGACTTCAATGGTTTGGCAGATCCTTATGTCAAACTGCACCTGCTGCCAGGAGCGTGTAAGGTACAACCGAGAGTACTACTACTACTACTACTACTACTACTACTACTACTACTACTACTACTACTACTACTACTACTACTACTGTGAATACTATTACTGCGAGAAGTACTACGACTACTTCAAATACTCGTACTTCTTTTACCACACGTTTCATGTTTTAATCGTGTGTTTCAGGCCAATAAACTGAAGACTCGGACGATCCGGAACAGTCTGAACCCGGTCTGGAACGAGAGACTCACCTACACCGGGATCACGGCCGAGGACCTGCACCGCAAGACCCTCAGGTGGACCCAGTGTAGACCTGGTTCAGTCCTGGTTTAGTCCTAGTTTAGACCTATTTTAGTCCTTTTTTAGTCCTGGTCTAGTCCTGGTTTAGTCCTCCTTTTCTCCTTGTTTCCTAACACCTTGTCTTCCTGTTTCCTCTCCTTTATGTCTTGTGTCTTCATGTCCTTCTCTCCTCATGTCCTTCTGTCCTCATGTCCTTCTGTCCTCATGTCCTTCTGTCCTCATGTTCTTGTGTTCTCGTGCCCTCGTGTCCTTGTGTCCTCATGTCCTTGTGTCCTCATGTCCTTGTGTCTTCGTGTTCTTGTGTCCTCATGTCCTTGTGTCTTCGTGTCCTCATGTCCCTGTATCCTTGTGTCCTCGTGTTCTTGTGTCCTCATGTCCTTGTGTCATTGTGTTCTTGTGTTCTTCTGTCCTCATGTCCTTGTGTCCTCATGTCCTTATGTCCTTGTGTTCTCATGTCCTTATTTCCTCATGTCCTCGTGTCTTTCTGTGCTCGTGTCGTGTCCTCATGTCCTCATGTCCTTCTGTCCTCATGTTCTTGTGTTCTCGTGCCCTCGTGTCCTTGTGTTCTCGTGCCCTCGTGTCCTTGTGTCCTCATGTCCTTATGTCCTTATTTCCTCATGTCCTCGTGTCCTTCTGTGCTCGTGTCGTGTCCTCATGTCCTCGTGTCCTCATGCCCTCATGTCCTTCTGTCCTCGTGTCCTCATGTCTTTGTGTCCCTATGTCCTCATGTCCTCGTGTCCATGTGTCCTTGTGTCTTCATGTCCTCCTGCTCTCATGTCTTCGTGTCCTCATGTCCTCGTGCCCTTATGTCCTCATGTTCTCGTGTCCTCATGTCCTTCTGTCCTTATGTCCTCGTGTCATGTCCTTGTGTCCTCATGTCCTTGTGTCCTCATGTCCTTCTGTCCTCCTGCCCTTGTGCCCTCATGCCTTTGTGCCCTCATGCCCTTATGTCCTTGTGTCCGTGTCCTTTTGTTGCGTCCTCATGTCCTTCTGCCCTCATGTCCTTCTGTCCTCATATCCTTGTGTGATTGTGTCCTCGTGTTCTTGTGTCCTCATGTCCTTGTGTCCTCGTGTTCTTGTGTCCTTCTGTCCTCATGTCCTTGTGTCCTCATGTCCTTGTGTCATTGTGTCCTTGTGTCCTTGTGTCCTCGTGTTCTTGTGTCCTTCTGTCCTCATGTCCTTGTGTCATTGTGTCCTCGTGTCTTTGTGTCCTTCTGCCCTCATGTCCTTCTGTCCTCATGTCCTTGTGTGATTGTGTCCTCATGTTCTTGTGTCCTCATGTCCTTGTGTTCTTGTGTCCTCGTGTCCTCATGTCCTTGTGTCATTGTGTCCTTGTGTCCTCGTGTCTTTGTGTCCTTCTGCCCTCATGTCCTTGTGTCCTCATGCCCTTGTGTCCTTGTGTCCTAGGTTGACGGTGTGTGACGAGGACAAATTGACTCATAACGAACTCATCGGAGAATCTCGAGTCGCTTTGAAACGAGTCAAACCCAACCATCCCAAACACTACCACACCTGCCTGGAGCACCCGCCCCCTGTGAGTACTGCAAATACTACTACTGCAAATACTACAAATACTACTGCAAACACTACCACACCTGTCTGGAGCACCCGCCCCCTGTGAGTACTGCAAATACGTCGATGTAATCCCTCATTTGTCCCGATATTTGTCACCGATAGCCTGTTTTTGTTAGGTTAATAGTTGGCCCTGCCTAGTGTCACCTGAGGCTAATCTGTGGTGAAAGCCTTTGTTCTATTGTTCTATTGATAGCTGGCTGTTGCTCCTCATCGCTGCTGATGACCTGATCAGCATTTAACAAAGTCAGAAGAGCCAAGAAACAGGACAAAAAGGATAAAGACCCCATCAGGAGGGGGGTCTCCATCCCTTATGTCTCGGGCCTGTCTGAGAAGTTTCAAAGGATTTTTAGACAACACGACATCCCTGTCTATTTCAAACCTGGCAACACACTTAAACAGACACTGGTCCATCCAAAAGACAAGAGGCCGACAGAGAAACAGAGCAATGTAGTTTATTCGATAGAGTGCAGTGAGGACAGTTGTAAAGAACGTTACATAATGAGACCAAATACTGCACAGAAGGCTGTACCAACACAGAAGATCTACCTCCACAGGACCACAAAGTGCAGTCCATCTGCACCTAAAAGACACAAACCACTCGTTTGAGGACAGTGAGGTGAAGATATTGAGCAGAGAGAAGAACTGGTTTGAAAGAGGAGTAAAGGAGGCTATTTTTGTCAAAAGAGAGAATCCGTCTCTAAACAGGAATGAGGGTCTAAGATTCAATTTGGCTCAGATTTATGAGCCTCCTAACCCCCTGGTCCAAATCAATGGACCAGTCAAATGCTGATCAGACACAAGGATGAGGAGCAACAGCCAGCTATCAATAGAACAATAGAACAAAGGCTTTCACCACAGATTAGCCTCAGGTGACACTAGGCAGGGCAAACTATTAACCTAACAAAAACAGGCCATTATCACTTTCAGGTGAAACTAGGCAGGGCCAACTATTAACCTGACAACAAACAGGCCATTAGCAGGATCAGGTGACACTAGGCAGGACAAACAATTAACCAAACAAAAACAGGTTATCAGTGACTCCTCCCTGTAGGCGGGGCTCTCACTACTCAGAGTAGCATATAAGGCATAGTTTAAAGCCCTGTTACTCATTGCGCGGCTCGTGAGTCACATGCGGCTCTCCAAGCCTTAATTGGTGGCGCAAATAACACTTCTGAAGACACATTTCCGTCCTATTTTTTGTTTTATTCACTGAGTGCAAATGTTATAGCAGCACTTGGGACTTCTGTGCATCCAACGCTTTAACTGAAGTTAGCGTGCTAGCCAAAAAAGTGGATCCAGGTGGACGGACACCGAGCGTGGGAAAGACAACTGAAGAAATAAATGCAGAAGCTCGATGAAGGTCTGCGGCAGTGGTGTGGTCTACGTGATGTGCAGGTAGAGCACATACTAGAAGTGCGGCTGGATTTGCTACACTCACTACAGATCGATCCGTTAGACGTTACAGTCGTTATCTTTGCGGTGCTTTAGTGCTTTCTCTCCGTTTAGAGTCCAGTACAAACTGTACATCCTCCTCTTTCCCCTCAGTCTCTTCTGAGCTGCTCTGAGTGTCACTCCTTTTTTCTCTTTATGCGGCGCAGACAGTGAGCGACGGAGTCTGGGTTTGGAGCAGACTCGGACAGATGTGCGGCCCCATCAGGTTTATTCTGAGGCCACTTTATGACACTAAAAATGTTCTGTATTTGACGCTAATCGGCCTCATATTCACGGAGAAAGGAGGCAAAACGTTGAATGAATGAAAGAGCTAAAGACGCAAATGCAGCGAAGTCAGAGTCGCTCTCGTTATGTTATAAATGTACAAACAATAACAGGTTTAGGCGTCCTGGATTAAACATTTGTAGTTTTGGAGGAGAAAGAAGAAGAAGTGCAGGGCCTGTGCAGCAAAACTCTGGGGCTGGGGTTAGGGGGGCTGAGGGGGCACTAAAAATAAAATAAAACCACACCATGTGACCTAGAACGGGCCAACCAGCCATTTATTACAGCTAATATCCTCCAGAACACAGACAAACATGCACCGGATCAGTGTGTTATTACATTTATATATGTTTGAAATAATTGTACAACGAAAAGTACAAGGAATAGACTGGAGTGGATGATGATGTTTTGCGGCTCGCTCTTTATCTTTGGTTTGGTCAATGTGGCTCTCCTTTAGAACAGTGGTTCTCAAACTAGGGGTCGGGACCCCAAATGGGGTCGCCAAATGATTTCCAGGGGTCCCTACATGATGGGGAAAAATGAATACAATCGTGTTAAACAAGGCTTGATGAAATGTTAAATGTAGATTCCTATTTGTCGGCCTATTAAAATCATTTTTCTAGATCTTTATTCTTTAAATAAAATCAAACATTAGTTATAAGGCTAATGTATCACTTTGCATGTCGCCTATTTTTTGTGTTTGGGGGTCACGAATGTGAACTGTTGTTATTTTTGGGGTCGCGACTGAAAAAGTTTGAGAACCACTGCTTTAGAAAATAGTGAGGACACTATATATAGATTATATGTTGTGAGAACTTAACCGTGACAGTGAGTTATTTATTTATTTATTTATTTTATTTATTTATTTAACCGGACCATGTACAATGACGTTATGCTCGGGGCAGAGATGATTGTAGCTCATCTGCCGTCCTGGATCAGGGACGGGGAGGACAACGTGCATTATTTACATTATTTACAGAGAACAGTTTTCACACAGACTCTGACACTCGATCGTTCACACTTCATATAATTCAGTGACAGTGAGTTCAAGTGGATCATTAAAAAGTATAAAGTGTTTGTTAAATCTGGAGCCTGACGTGACCAGCAGGCGCTCGTATCGCCCCCTGCAGGTTCCACAGACACACGTCCATCTCGTCCGTTCACATTTTCACAAAGTCGTTTGTCTTTTTTCTCCTGCAGCTCCCGTCTCCGTCGGCGACCGGAGAAGCTCTGAGAGGAATCTCCTGTTACCTGCGCGAGGTCTGGCTCTTTGAGATTAAACTCCACAAACATCAAGTGTTCAAACAGAAAAGAGTGAAACGGACAGCTGCAGGGTCTGTCTGAGCAGCTGCAGGGTCTGAAGAGGGTCTGTCTGAGCAGCTGCAGGGTCTGTCTGAGCAGCTGCAGGGTCTGTCTGAGCAGCTGCAGGGTCTGTCTGAACAGCTGCAGGGTCTGTCTGAACAGCTGCAGGGCCTGGGTCTGTCTGAACAGCTGCAGGGTCTGAAGAGGGTCTGTCTGAACAGCTGCAGGCCTGTCTGAGCACCTGCAGGGTCTGTCTGAACAGCTGCAGGGTCTGAAGAGGGTCTGTCTGATCAGCTGCAGGGTCTGTCTGAACAGCTGCAGGGTCCGGGTTTGTCTGAACAGCTGCAGGGTCTGAAGAGCGTCTGTCTGAACAGCTGCAGGCCTGTCTGAGTACCTGCAGGGTCTGTCTGAACAGCTGCAGGGTCTGTCTGAACAGCTGCAGGGTCTGAAGAGGGTCTGTCTGAGCAGCTGCAGGGTCTGTCTGAACAGCTGAGGGTCTGTCTGAACAGCTGCAGGGTCTGTCTGAACAGCTGCAGGGTCTGTCTGAACAGCTGCAGGGTCCGGGTCTGTCTGAACAGCTGCAGGGTCTGTCTGAACAGCTGCAGGGTCTGTCTGAACAGCTGCAGGGTCTGTCTGAACAGCTGCAGGGTCTGAAGAGGGTCTGTCTGAAGAGCTGCAGGGTCTGTCTGAAGAGCTGCAGGGTCTGTCTGAACAGCTGCAGGGTCTGTCTGAACAGCTGCAGGGTCTGTCTGAACAGCTGCAGGGCCTGGGTCTGTCTGAACAGCTGCAGGGTCTGAAGAGAGTCTGTAGCGTCTGAAGAGGGTCTGTCTGAACAGCTGCAGGGTCTGAGCAGACTGGACACGTTTGTTGTTTCCACAAAAAAGTCCAAATGTGAACAAGTGAACAAAAAAAAAGTGTTGCCTGCAGCGTCTTGCCAATTTTTCCAGTGCAGAAATGTCACTTTGTAGTTGTATTCTATATATAGAAATGTCAATTAATTTGCTTTAAAAAACAAAACAAAACAAAAGCAATAACGTTGTATTTGAACTTCACAAAAGTGTAATTTGTGAAAAAGTTTGTGAGTTTATGTCATAGTGATGAGCCACCATTTTGAATTTCCAGTGTGAATGATCCGTTTTATTTCTTCAGTTCTAAGTTCTTTTCAGATTTAGGTCTTAGGTCAACAAAAAAAGACTGAAAAAATATAATTTATGATACAGCAAATGATAAATAGTGTTAATAATCCTATAATAATCCTCCAACAACATAGGACAGATTTTAGATTTTTATAACAAAAAGATGGTAAAAATCTCAGTTTACTTTTCTGTTACTGAAAGATGAAAAACAACATGTGTCTGAGGCGTTTCCTGACACTAAACACTTTTATATTTTATAGATATTCTGAGGTTAATCCCAGTTTCTCTGTGAATCACATTCTGTTTCACACGGGACAGAGTTAAACATGTTTTCGTGCCTTTTACCAGGTCTTTATGGTTCTATATTTGCAGCCGTCTCTCACACATAATCCTGTTTAACGCTCACAGATGATCTTTACGTTTGCGTTTATATAACACGCCGTATGAACGCTGGGATTACGCTCCACTCTACTCCGTTTAAACGTGTCGTCCGGAGGCAGAATGGAACTAACGCTTTCGCTGTTTAGTCTTTTCTCGATGTGAACCTAAAGCCTTCCACCTTTTCTCGCTCTGGGTTCGGTCGCCGTGGCAGCTGCGGCGGCCATCTTGAAGGTGGAGAAAGAGCGACATTCTAATGGAAAATGAAAATTCACATATAATGGATATTTCTGGTCCTGATAACGCAGACCTCCCCTGTGTCTGTCAGAGATGAATGAATGCAGCGCAGCACACACTCATAAGGATCGAGTTTATTTCAAAACAATTTCTAAAAAAAATAATGTATGACCTAAAATTATAAATGTTTTTCACATGGTTTGGTAAAAGCTGCACGTTTTGTCTGAGGGACAGGAGCGACACTGCACCGCCTGAAGACGACGACCCGGTGCCACACATGGACCACTGAAGGAGATGTACAGCTTCAACAGGACGGGCCCTCAAGCTCAGGGGTGGGCCACTGCTGCTCTGCCCGGACCCAACAAGAGGCTCTGGACACGCCTCAGGAGCAGGACCTCCATCAGTCTCCTCCTCCACACAGAGGACATCACCTGTACAACCAGGAGCTACAGCTCTGACACCCGGAGGTCCTTCAGGAGAAGTGCAGCCGGTGACAAAGAGAGGGAGGGAGGTCCACACAGAAGGTCTCACTCCAGAAGAAGAGCCGACTGTGAGGATGGAACAAACACCTCAGAACGTCACAAATGTCGACCTGGAAGAGGCAACGAGGAGAGAACAGCCAAAGAACGAAAAGGAGGGAGGGGCTAGAGAGAGGCCCTGTCAGGACGAAAAGGAGGGAGGGGCTAGAGAGAGGCCCTGTCAGGACGAAAAGGAGGGAGGGGCTAGAGAGAGGCCCTGTCAGGACGAAAAGGAGGGAGGGGCTAGAGAGAGGCCCTGTCAGGACGAAAAGGAGGGAGGGGCTAGAGAGAGGCCCTGTCAGGACGAAAAGGAGGGAGGGGCTAGAGAGAGGCCCTGTCAGGACGAAAAGGAGGGAGGGGCTAGAGAGAGGCCCTGTCAGGACGAAAAGGAGGGAGGGGCTAGAGAGAGGCCCTGTCAGGACGAAAGAAGGGAGGGGCTAGAGAGAGGCCCTGTCAGGACGAAAAGGAGGGAGGGGCTAGAGAGAGGCCCTGTCAGGACGAAAAGGAAGGAGGGGGCTAGAGAGAGGCCCTGTCAGGACTAAAAGGACGGAGGGGCTAGAGAGAGGCCCTGTCAGGACGAAAGGAGGAGG
This sequence comes from Rhinogobius similis, assembly GCA_019453435.1. Taxonomy (NCBI): domain Eukaryota; kingdom Metazoa; phylum Chordata; class Actinopteri; order Gobiiformes; family Gobiidae; genus Rhinogobius; species Rhinogobius similis. The sequence continues at coordinate 1,324,380 of CM033631.1, read as the reverse complement.
AGGGGCTAGAGAGAGGCCCTGTCAGGACGAAAAGGAAGGAGGGGCTAGAGAGAGGCCCTGTCAGGACGAAAAGGAAGGAGGGGCTAGAGAGAGGCCCTGTCAGGACGAAAAGGAGGGCGGGGCTAGAGAGAGGCCCTGTCAGGACGAAAAGGAGGGAGGGGCTAGAGAGAGGCCCTGTCAGGACGAAAAGGAAGGAGGGGGCTAGAGAGAGGCCCTGTCAGGACGAAAAGGAAGGAGGGGCTAGAGAGAGGCCCTGTCAGGACGAAAAGGAGGGAGGGGCTAGAGAGAGGCCCTGTCAGGACGAAAAGGAGGGAGGGGCTAGAGAGAGGCCCTGTCAGGACGAAAAGGAAGGAGGGGCTAGAGAGAGGCCCTGTCAGGACGAAACACCCAACATCCACATCAAGGACGAGGCCCAGACAACGAGCTCAGTGTCTCAGACAACAGACCAGAGGAGGAGGGACCATCATGGGAGGACACGCCCCTACACGAGAGGACACGCCCTACATGAGAGGACACGCCCTACACGAGAGGACACGCCCTACATGAGAGGACACGCCCTACATGAGAGGACACGCCCTACATGAGAGGACACACCCTACATGGGAGGACACGCCCTACATGAGAGGACACGCCCTACATGAGAGGACACGCCCTACATGAGAGGACACGCCCTACATGAGAGGACACGCCCTATATGAGAGGACACGCCCTACATGAGAGGACACGCCCTACATGGGAGGACACACCCTACATGAGAGGACACGCCCTACATGAGAGGACACGCCCTACATGAGAGGACACGCCCTACATGAGAGGACACGCCCTACATGAGAGGACACGCCCTACATGAGAGGACACGCCCCTACATGAGAGGACACGCCCCTACATGAGAGGACACACCCTACATGAGAGGACACGCCCTACATGGGAGGACACACCCTACATGAGAGGACACGCCCTACACGAGAGGACACGCCCTACATGAGAGGACACGCCCTATATGAGAGGACACGCCCTACATGAGAGGACACGCCCTATATGAGAGGACACGCCCTACATGAGAGGACACGCCCCTACATGAGAGGACACGCCCTACATGAGAGGACACGCCCTACATGAGAGGACACACCCTACATGAGAGGACACGCCCTACATGAGAGGACACGCCCTACATGAGAGGACACGCCCTACATGAGAGGACACGCCCTATATGAGAGGACACACCCTACATGGGAGGACACACCCTACATGAGAGGACACACCCCTACAGGGGAGGACACGCCCTACACGAGAGGACACGCCCCTACATGACAGGACACACCCTACATGAGAGGACACACCCTACATGAGAGGACACGCCTACGATGGGGAGGATTAAACCACTGCGAAGAGGACACACCCCTACATGAGAGGACACACCCTACATGAGAGGACACACCCTACATGAGAGGACACGCCCTACACGAGAGGACACGCCCTACATGAGAGGACACACCCCTACATGAGAGGACACACCCTACATGAGAGGACACACCCTACATGAGAGGACACGCCCCTACATGAGAGGACACACCCCTACACGAGAGGACACGCCCTACACGAGAGGACACACCCCTACATGAGAGGACACACCCTACATGAGAGGACACACCCCTACACGAAAGGACACGCCCTACACGAGAGGACACGCCCTACATGAGAGGACACACCCCTACACGAGAGGACACGCCCTACACGAGAGGACACGCCCTACATGAGAGGACACACCCTACATGAGAGGACACACCCTACATGAGAGGACACACCCCTACACGAGAGGACACGCCCTACATGAGAGGACACACCCTACATGGGAGGACACACCCTACATGGGAGGACACGCCCCTATATGGGAGGACACACCCTACATGAGAGGACACACCCTACATGAGAGGACACGCCCTACATGAGAGGACACACCCCTACATGAGAGGACACGCCCCTATATGGGAGGACACACCCCTACATGGGAGGACACGCCCTACATGGGAGGACACGCCCTACATGAGAGGACACACCCCTACATGAGAGGACACGCCCTACATGGGAGGACACGCCCTACATAAGAGGACACACCCCTACATGAGAGGACACGCCCTACATGGGAGGACACGCCCTACATGAGAGGACACACCCTACATGAGAGGACACGCCCTACATGAGAGGACACGCCCTACATGAGAGGACACGCCCTACATGAGAGGACATGCCCTACATGGGAGGACACGCCCCTACATGGGAGGACACGCCCCTACATGAGAGGACATGCCCTACATGGGAGGACACGCCCCTACATGGGAGGACACGCCCCTACATGGGAGGACACGCCCTACATGAGAGGACACACCCCTACATGGGAGGACACGCCCTACATGAGAGGACACACCCCACATGCGAGGACACACCCTACGTGGGAGGACACGCCCTACATGAGAGGACACACCCTACATGAGAGGACACGCCCTACATGAGAGGACACGCCCTACATGAGAGGACACACTGTACATGAGAGGACACGCCCCACATGGGAGGACACGCCCTACATGAGAGGACACACCCCACATGCGAGGACACACCCTACGTGGGAGGACACGCCCTACATGGGAGGACACGCCCTACATGAGAGGACACACCCCACATGCGAGGACACACCCTACGTGGGAGGACACGCCCTACATGGGAGGACACGCCCCTACAGTGTCTGGAGCTGGACTGAAGGGCAGAGGCTCGTCCTGGGGCAGGAGCAGGTGCTGAGCCCCAGAGCGACAGAGGCCCAGATCCACCACAGCAGACCTAAGTGAACAGAAACATCTGTGCGGAGAATGGACTGAAACACCAAGGTCAAACACATCTCCAAAGGTGGAGAACGACAGCAGATCCTGTGGGACGTCCAGACACTGACAGAGGGTAACGAACCAGACGACGTGTGGTGGATAAAGAGCAGAGGAGGGCATCACCAACTAAACATCAGGAGAAAGAACACGAGGAACTCAGAAAGGGCTCAGAGAAGATCTGGAGAAGGACTGAAGGTGAAGGCCAAAGTGGGGCCCTGGTGATCGGAGCCAGACCCCAAACTGGAGGAACATCAGACACCTGAGTCCAGAGAAGAGCAGGAGCAGCTGAGAGACTGAGCCCTGAAGATCTCAGAGGCAGATGGGACCAACAGTATGAGAATACTTTTGTTTAAGTCACATTTAAAGGATCAGAAAAATGTGTTTATTGTGAGAACATTTTCTTAAACTCTTGGATGGAGTCGTGGAAATCATCAGGTCAACTCAGCTTCCTGTTATTTTCAACACATTTTTATTATTGTCTTCCAGCACAAAGTCCTGGTTTGGTCCTGGTTTAGTCCCAGTTTAGTCCTGATGTAGACCTGGTTTGGTCCCAGTTTAGTCCTGATGTAGACCTGGTTTGGTCCTGGTTTAGTCCCAGTTTTCTATGGTATATTAGAGAGTGCTGTGATTATTGAAACAGACCAGATTAATGTGGTTTCCTGTTTGTGAAGCCAGTTTCTAACAAACGTAACGTTTTCCATTTGTGGCTCGGGGGCTTCGTCTGAATCATAAAAGGTGCAGAGCAGACTGTGATTGTGAGAAACACGTCGGGAAGTGGAGGACCCTTCAGACTCTTCAGACGATGAGAACGTTCCAGGTTCAGCTGCTGAGGACCAGGAGCTCACGTCTGATTGGTCCGCTCAGCTCAGTAGGCGGGGCTTACACACGTCCAATGCATTTTGATTGGTTTGGTCCCCAAAGACTGAAAAACTCATTATGTTCAGAAAAACAAGGTCCTGAACCAGAACTAAACGAGGACGAAACCAGGACTAAACCAGGTCTAAACCTGGACTGAACAAGTACTAAACCAGGACTAAACCTGGTCTAAACCAGGTCTAAACCAGGACTAAACCAGGCTCTTGTCGAGTGACAGTTAGTGTTTGTTTGAGGACGATGTTGAGGCTGTGTTTCTAGATTTGTTGTTTTTTGTTGCTTTTGTTGCAGATGAAAGTTTTAAAAGCAGAGTGTATTTTATGGAACAAAGAGACTAAAGTTTGTTGTAAAACGTCCAAAAGGTTCAACTCATAAAGAAAAAAAACGGAGGAGGTTCAGACCAAAGAACGAGAGAAAACGACAGCAGGAAAAGTGAAAGTGCATTTGTGGCGTGATGGGAATGATGGCTCCTCTCTCACCTCAAAGGCTCTGCAGACGCGTTTGTCTTTAAACAGGTTTATTGATGTTTGAAAAGGTGAAACTAAAAAATAGACATAACACAAATTACAATATACCTATCACAGAGCTGTGCAATTTGCGTGTAGCTAATTAACATAACAGTGATGATAAAATACATCAAAATAACAATGGACACTAAAATACAAATAAACTGTGACTTATGTTGTTGTGAACAAGCACAAAGTACATACCGGCGTTAGAACCTTTGTGGTCCCAAAAGACGGACAAACCCTCGTGCTGCCTTTCATAGTTCACTTCCGTTCAATAAAGTTCTATTCAAAACATGTGCTCTCCTTGTAACACCAAAGGTGTCCACTAGATGACGCCACAAACAAAGGAAAATCGAAGAATACAAAGACAAGGTAAAATATGCATTTTCAACCTTGAACTATGTTTGTGCAAAACAGAACAGCATTTAAGGATCGACTGAGGTCAGAGTTTGATTCAGGTCTGAATAATAAAAGACCACAAACTGCTTCGTAAAAGTGACAGACGTACTTCACCTTCTCTAATCGTCCGACAGAAGAAACGACCAGCGTTTGTCGACTTTTATCACAGAGGAACTGAACCAGAGGCTTTTGCCTCTGGTTCAGTTCCTCTGTCTGTCTCTGTCCTCTGTCTGACCCCCAGAGCAGTCTGACAGGAGCCGGTCCTTCTGTCCTTCTGCTGGTCCTTCTGCTGGTCCTTCTGTCCTTCTGCTGGTCCTTCTGCTGGTCCTTCTGTCCTTCTGCTGGTCCTTCTGCTGGTCCTTCTGTCCTTCTGCTGGTCCTTCTGCTGGTCCTTCTGTCCTTCTGCTGGTCCTTCAGACCTTCTGCTGGTCCTTCTGCTGGTCCTTCAGACCTTCTGCTGGTCCTTCTCCTGGTCCTTCTCCTGGTCCTTCTCCTGGTCCTTCTGTCCTTCTGCTGGTCCTTCTGCTGGTCCTTCTGCTGGTCCTTCTGTCCTTCTGCTGGTCCTTCTGCTGGTCCTTCTCCTGGTCCTTCTGCTGGTCCTTCTGTCCTTCTGCTGGTCCTTCTGCTGGTCCTTCTGTCCTTCTGCTGGTCCTTCTGCTGGTCCTTCTCCTGGTCCTTCTGCTGGTCCTTCTGCTGGTCCTTCTGCTGGTCCTTCTGCTGGTCCTTCTGCTGGTCCTTCTGCTGGTCCTTCTGCTGGTCCTTCTGCTGGTCCTTCTGTCCTTCTGCTGGTCCTTCTGCTGGTCCTTCTCCTGGTCCTTCTGCTGGTCCTTCTGTCCTTCTGCTGGTCCTTCTGCTGGTCCTTCTGTCCTTCTGCTGGTCCTTCAGTCCTTCTGCTGGTCCTTCAGTCCTTCTGCTGGTCCTTCTGCTGGTCCTTCTGCTGGTCCTTCTGTCCTTCTGCTGGTCCTTCTGCTGGTCCTTCTGTCCTTCTGCTGGTCCTTCTGTCCTTCTCCTGGTCCTTCTGTCCTTCTCCTGGTTCTTCAGTCCTTCTGCTGGTCCTTCTGTCCTTCTGCTGGTCCTTCAGTCCTTCTGCTGGTCCTTCTGCTGGTCCTTCTGTCCTTCTGCTGGTCCTTCTGTCCTTCTCCTGGTCCTTCTGTCCTTCTCCTGGTTCTTCAGTCCTTCTGCTGGTCCTTCTGTCCTTCTGCTGGTCCTTCTGTCCTTCTCCTGGTCCTTCTGTCCTTCTCCTGGTTCTTCAGTCCTTCTGCTGGTCCTTCTGCTGGTCCTTCTGTCCTTCTGCTAGCAGTTATAGCGGCTAAAGTGGAGCCATATTTGGAAATCCAAGTGCGTATCGTGGCGACCACACGGACCAATCAGCAGCGACGTTAACGGTTTCCGCCCCTCGGTGGGAGGAGACGGCGGCAACGTGCTGTCAATCAAACCTGTTGCTAACGCGAGCGAAAATGGCCTCTGGAAAAGGAAGCACCTGATTGGTCAGTTATTATTGATAATAACTTGATTAATGAAGAACATAACGAGAAAAAAAGGATCATGTGGAGCGTCAGACATTTTAGTTCCAGATGTGAGTTTGACAGAAGCCGTTACAGAGAAAAGACACAAGTGTCACAGGAAGAGGGCGGAGTCAGAACAGACTCCAGGGGCACTTCCTGTTTGGTCACTTCCTGTTTGGAGCGGGGCGGCAGCAGCTCCAACAGTCCAGTGTTTTAGAGCTTATGGTTTAAACCTTAAATATAAACCTGTTTTTATGAGTCAGTTGTTCTTCTGGTGTCAGTTGCTCTTCTGGTGTCAGTTGCTCTTCTGGTGTCAGTTGCTCTTCTGGTGTCAGTTGCTCTTCTGGTGTCAGTTGCTCTTCTGATGTCAGTTGCTCTTCTGATGTCAGTTGTTCTTCCGATGTCAGTTGTTCTTCTGGTGTCAGTTGTTCTTCTGGTGTCAGTTGTTCTTCTGGTGTCTGTGTCAGTTGCTCTTCTGGTGTCAGTTGCTCTTCTGGTGTCAGTTGTTCTTCTGGTGTCAGTTGCTCTTCTGGTGTCAGTTGTTCTTCTGGTGTCAGTTGCTCTTCTGGTGTCAGTTGCTCTTCTGGTGTCAGTTGTTCTTCTGGTGTCAGTTGCTCTTCTGGTGTCAGTTGCTCTTCTGGTGTCAGTTGTTCTTCTGGTGTCTGAGTCAGTTGTTCTTCTGGTGTCAGTTGGTCTTCTGGTGTCAGAGTCAGTTGTTCTTCTGGTGTCAGAGTCAGTTGCTCTTCTGGTGTCAGTTGCTCTTCTGGTGTCAGTTGCTCTTCTGGTGTCAGTTGTTCTTCTGGTGTCAGTTGTTCTTCTGGTGTTTGCAGTGGGAGAAGGAGCAGCTGCAGAGTCTGGAGGAGCGGGGCCGGCTCCTGCTCTCGCTCCAGTTCCTGTCGGGCCTCGAGGACCAAACGGACCCCGAGCGGCTCCAGAGGGCCCCGGGCCCCGCCCACACCGACGGCCCCAGGACGGGCCTCTGTGTCGGGGTCAGACGCTGCGCTCACCTGGCGGCCATGGACGTCAACGGGTTCTCCGACCCCTACGTCAAGATGTGAGTCTGGACCGGGACTAGACCAGGATTAGATCAGGACCACAACGGGACTAGACCAGATCCAGACCAGGACTAGACCAGGACTAGACTAGCATCTTCTTAAAAAGGAAGTTACCAAAATAAAAACCCACATGTTGATAAATGAGACTCAAACGGGACAATAACAGATAAACAGTTTAAAAAGAAATGATTCTTTACTGTTTCTATAAGACACACAAGTCAGGGCTAAATCAGGGCTAAATTAGGACAAATCAGGGCTAAATCAGGACTAAATCGAGGCTAAATCGGGACTAAATCAGGGCTAAATCAGAGCTAAATCAGGACAAATCAGGACTAAATCAGTGCTAAATTAGGGCTAAATCAGGGCTAAATCAGGGCTAAATCAGAGTTAAATCAGTGCTAAATCAGGTCTAAATCAGAGCTAAATCAGGACTAAATCAGGGCTAAATCAGGGCAAAATCAGGGCAAAATCAGGACTAAATCAGGGCTAAATCAGGACAGATCAGGGCTAAATCAGGACTAAATCAGGGCTAAATCAGGACAAAATCAGGGCTAAATCAGGACAAATCAGGGCTAAATCAGGAATAAATCAGGACTAAATCAGGGCTAAATCAAGGCTCAATCTGGGCTAAATCGGGACTAAATCGGGGCTAAATCAGGATCAAATCAGAGCTAAATCAGGACAAATCAGGGCTAAATTAGGACAAATCAGGGCTAAATCAGGACTAAATTCGAGGCTAAATCGGGACTAAATCAGGGCTAAATCAGAGCTAAATCAGGACAAATCAGGACTAAATCAGTGCTAAATCAGGGCTAAATCATGACTAAATCAGAGTTAAATCAGTGCTAAATCAGGACTAAATCAGAGCTAAATCAGGACTAAATCAGAGCTAAATCGGGACAAATCACGGCTAAATCAGGACAAAATCAGGGCTAAATCAGGGCTAAATCAGGACAAATCAGGGCTAAATCAGGACAAAATCAGGGCTAAATCAGGACAAATCAGTGCTAAATCAGGAATAAATCAGGACTAAATCAGGGCTAAATCAAGGCTAAATCTGGGCTAAATCGGGACTAAATCGGGGCTAAATCAGGATAAAATCAGGACTAAATCAGGACTAAATCAGGACTAAATCAGGACTAAATCAGAGCTAAATCAGGACAAATCAGGGCTAAATCAGGGCTAAATTAGGACAAATCAGGGCTAAATCAGGACTAAATCGAGGCTAAATCGGGACAAATCAGGACTAAATCAGTGCTAAATTAGGGCTAAATCAGGGCTAAATCATGACTAAATCAGAGTTAAATCAGTGCTAAATCAGGACTAAATCAGAGCTAAATCAGGACTAAATCAGAGCTAAATCAGGACAAAATCAGGGCTAAATCAGGACTAAATCAGGGCTAAATCAGGACAAATCAGGAATAAATCAGGACTAAATCAGGGCTAAATCAAGGCTAAATCTGGGCTAAATCGGGACTAAATCGGGGCTAAATCAGGATAAAATCAGGACTAAATCAGGACTAAATCAGAGCTAAATCAGGACAAAATCAGGGCTAAATAAGGGCTAAATCAGGACTAAATAAGGACTAAATCGGGGCTAAATCAGGACTAAATCAGGACTAAATCAGGACTGTAGTGGCTCTAACTCAGGTCTAACAAAGGACTAAATGAGGTCTGGACCAGGACCGTGGACTAAAGCTGGTTCTGTTTCTCTGGACAGATACCTGAAGCCCGACCTGAAGAAGAAATCCAAGCACAAAACACAAGTCATCAAGAAGACCCTGAACCCAGAATTCAACGAGGTCAGAACCAGGACTGAACCAGGACTAAACCAGGTCTAAACCAAAACTGAACCAGGACTGAACCAGGACTGAACCAGGACTAAACCAGGTCTGAACCAGGACTAAACCAGGTCTAAACCAGGTCTGAACCAGGTCTAAACCAGGACTGAACCAGGACTGAACCAGGACTGAACCAGGACTAAACCAGGACTGAACCAGGACTGAACCAGGACTGAACCAGGACTGAACCAGGACTAAACCAGGTCTAAACCAGGTCTAAACCAAAACTGAACCAGGACTGAACCAGGACTGAACCAGGACTAAACCAGGTCTAAACCAAAACTGAACCAGGACTGAACCAGGACTGAACCAGGACTAAACCAGGACTCAAACCAAAACGGAACCAGGACTGAACCAGGACTAAACCAGGACTCAAACCAAAACTAAACCAGGACTGAACCAGGTCTAAACCAGGACTGAACCAGGACAGAACCAGGACTGAACCAGGTCTAATCCCGTCTTTGGTCCTCAGGAGTTCTTCTATGAGATCTCTCTGTCGGAGCTGAACAGTAAGACTCTGGAGGTCACAGTCTGGGACTACGACCTCGGCCGCTCCAACGACTTCATCGGTGAGTTACTGCCTCTGTCCTGCAGGGGGCGTCCTGCTCCTGTGACCCGCAGGGGGCGCTATGTCCTGCAGGGGGCGCTGTGTCCTGCAGGGGGCGCTGTGTCCTGCTGGGGGCGGGGGCTCCTGCAGGGGGCACGGTGTCCCGCAGGGGGCGCTGTGTCCTGCAGGGGGCACTGTGTCCTGCAGGGGGCGCTGTGTCCTGCAGGGGGCGCTGTGTCCTGCAGGGGGCGCTGTGTCCTGCAGGGGGCGCTGTGTCCTGCAGGGGGCGCTGTGTCCTGCAGGGGGCGCTGTGTCCTGCAGGGGGCGGGGGCTCCTGCAGGGGGCGGGGGGTCCCACAGGGGGCACTGTGTCCCGCAGGGGGCGCTGTGTCCCGCAGGGGGCGCTGTGTCCCGCAGGGGGCGCTGTGTCCCGCAGGGGGCGCTGTGTCCCGCAGGGGGCGCTGTGTCCTGCAGGGGGCGCTGTGTCCTGCAGGGGGCGCTGTGACAGAGGCATGTTTATTAAATATTACAAACATGCCAAAAAATGTCTGAAAGAAAGCAGTTTTTGAAGAATAAGCCGCTGTTAAATAAACGGTGAAGTTGTTAACGTTAGCCGCGATTCTGAATAAACGTGTCTTAAATGAACAGAACGTCTCACACAGGAGGACGGGAGGACGGGAGGGCATCTGGGTGTGTGCTGACTGCAGTTCTGTGTGTGTCCACAGGGGGCGTGTGTCTGGGCCCTCAGGCTCAGGGCGACGCTCTCAGACACTGGAGCGACTGTTTGAGGAACAAAGGACAACGAGTCGAGAGATGGCACATCCTGAGCAACGAGCTGCCCCGGAGCCAGAACCAGGACTGAACCAGGACCAGGACCAGGACCAGGACCAGGACCAGGACCAGAGCTGCCCCAGAGCCAGAACCAGGACTGAACCAGGACCAGGACTGAACCAGGACTGAACCAGGACCAGGACCAGGACCAGGACCAGAGCTGCCCCGGAGCCAGAACCAGGACTGAACCAGGACCAGGACCAGGACCAGGACCAGAGCTGCCCCGGAGCCAGAACCAGGACTGAACCAGGACCAGGACTGAACCAGGACCAGGACTGAACCAGGACCAGGACTGAACCAGGACTGAACCAGGACCAGGACCAGGACCAGGACTGAACCAGGACCAGGACCAGGACCAGGACCAGGACTGAACCAGGACCAGGACCAGGACCAGAGATGAACCAGGACCGGACCAGGACCAGGACTGAACCAGGACCGGACCAGGACCAGACCAGGACCAGAGCTGCCCCGGAGCCAGAACCAGGACTGAACCAGGACCAGGACTGAACCAGGACCGGACCAGGACCAGGACTGAACCAGGACCGGACCAGGACCAGACCAGGACCAGAGCTGCCCCGGAGCCAGAACCAGGACTGAACCAGGACCGGACCAGGACCAGGACCAGGACCAGGACCAGAGCTGCCCCAGACCCAGAACCAGGACTGAACCAGGACCGGACCAGGACCAGACCAGGACCAGAGCTGCCCCAGAGCCAGAACCAGGACTGAACCAGGACCAGGACTGAACCAGGACCGGACCAGGACCAGAGCTGCCCCAGAGCCAGAACCAGGACTGAACCAGGACCGGACCAGGACCAGGACTGAACCAGGACCGGACCAGGACCAGGACTGAACCAGGACCAGACCAGGACCAGAGCTGCCCCGGAGCCAGAACCAGGACTGAACCAGGACCAGGACCAGGACCAGGACTGAACCAGGACCGGACCAGGACCAGGACTGAACCAGGACCAGGACTGAACCAGGACCGGACCAGGACCAGAGCTGCCCCAGACCCAGAACCAGGACTGAACCAGGACCGGACCAGGACCAGAGCTGCCCCGGACCCAGAACCAGGACTGAACCAGGACCAGGACCAGGACCAGAGCTGCCCCGGAGCCAGAACCAGGACTGAACCAGGACCGGACCAGGACCAGGACTGAACCAGGACCAGGACTGAACCAGGACCGGATCAGGACCAGAGCTGCCCCGGAGCCAGAACCAGGACTGAACCAGGACCGGACCAGGACCAGGACCAGGACCAGAGCTGCCCCAGACCCAGAACCAGGACAGAACCAGGACCGGATCAGGACCAGAGCTGCCCCGGAGCCAGAACCAGGACTGAACCAGGACCGGACCAGGACCAGGACCAGGACCAGAGCTGCCCCGGAGCCAGAACCAGGACTGAACCAGGACCAGGACCAGGACCAGAGCTGCCCCGGACCCAGAACCAGGACTGAACCAGGACCGGACCAGGACCAGGACTGAACCAGGACTGAACCAGGACCGGACCAGGACCAGAGCTGCCCCGGACCCAGAACCAGGACCGGACCAGGACCAGACAAGGACCAGAGCTGCCCCGGACCCAGAACCAGGACTGAACCAGGACCGGACCAGGACCAGGACCAGACCAGGACCAGGACCAGGACTGAACCAGGACCGGACCAGGACCAGAGCTGCCCCGGACCCAGAACCAGGACTGAACCAGGACCGGACCAGGACCAGAGCTGCCCCGGAGCCAGAACCAGGACTGAACCAGGACCGGACCAGGACCAGAGCTGCCCCGGACCCAGAACCAGGACTGAACCAGGACCGGACCAGGACCAGACCAGGACCAGAGCTGCCCCGGACCCAGAACCAGGACTGAACCAGGACCGGACCAGGACCAGAGCTGCCCCGGAGCCAGAACCAGGACTGAACCAGGACCGGACCAGGACCAGAGCTGCCCCGGAGCCAGAACCAGGACTGAACCAGGACCGGACCAGGACCAGGACTGAACCAGGACTGAACCAGGACTGAACCAGGACCGGACCAGGACCAGGACTGAACCAGGACTGAACCAGGACTGAACCAGGACCGGACCAGGACCAGAGCTGCCCCGGACCCAGAACCAGGACTGAACCAGGACCGGACCAGGACCAGGACTGAACCAGGACCGGACCAGGACCAGACCAGGACTGAACCAGGACTGAACCAGGACCGGACCAGGACCAGAGCTGCCCCGGAGCCAGAACCAGGACTGAACCAGGACCGGACCAGGACCAGGACTGAACCAGGACTGAACCAGGACTGAACCAGGACCGGACCAGGACCAGGACTGAACCAGGACCGGACCAGGACCAGACAAGGACCAGGACCAGACCAGGACCAGGACCAGGACTGAACCAGGACCGGACCAGGACCAGAGCTGCCCCGGACCCAGAACCAGGACTGAACCAGGACCGGACCAGGACCAGAGCTGCCCCGGACCCAGAACCAGGACTGAACCAGGACCAGACCAGGACCAGGACTGAACCAGGACCGGACCAGGACCAGAGCTGCCCCGGACCCAGAACCAGGACTGAACCAGGACCGGACCAGGACCAGAGCTGCCCCGGAGCCAGAACCAGGACTGAACCAGGACCGACCAGGACCAGAGCTGCCCCGTCCCAGAACCAGGACTGAACCAGGACCGGACCAGGACCAGACCAGGACCAGAGCTGCCCCGGACCCAGAACCAGGACTGAACCAGGACCGGACCAGGACCAGAGCTGCCCCGGAGCCAGAACCAGGACTGAACCAGGACCTGACCAGGACCAGACCAGGACCAGAGCTGCCCCGGACCCAGAACCAGGACTGAACCAGGACCGGACCAGGACCAGAGCTGCCCCGGAGCCAGAACCAGGACTGAACCAGGACCGGACCAGGACCAGAGCTGCCCCGGACCCAGAACCAGGACTGAACCAGGACCGGACCAGGACCAGACCAGGACCTGAGCTGCCCGGACCCAGAACCAGGTCTGAACCAGGACCGGACCAGGACCAGAGCTGCCCCGGAGCCAGAACCAGGACTGAACCAGGACCGGACCAGGACCAGGACTGAACCAGGACTGAACCAGGACTGAACCAGGACCGGACCAGGACCAGGACTGAACCAGGACTGAACCAGGACTGAACCAGGACCGGACCAGGACAAGAGCTGCCCCGGAGCCAGAACCTGGACTGAACCAGGACCGGACCAGGACCAGGACTGAACCAGGACCGGACCAGGACCAGACCAGGACTGAACCAGGACTGAACCAGGACCGACCAGGACCAGAGCTGCCCCGGTTCCAGAACCAGGACTGAACCTGGTCCGGACCAGGACCAGGACTGAACTAGGACTGAACCAGGACTGAACCAGGACCGGACCAGGACCAGGACTGAACCAGGACCGGACCAGGACCAGACAAGGACCAGAGCTGCCCCGGACCCAGAACCAGGACTGAACCAGGACCGGACCAGGACCAGGACCAGACCAGGACCAGGACCAGGACTGAACCAGGACCGGACCAGGACCAGAGCTGCCCCGACCCAGAACCAGGACTTCACCAGGACCAGACCAGGACCAGAGCTGCCCCGGACCCAGAACCAGGACTGAACCAGGACCAGGACTGAACCAGGACCGGACCAGGACCAGAGCTGCCCCGGACCCAGAACCAGGACTGAACCAGGACCGGACCAGGACCAGCGCTGCCCCGGAGCCAGAACCAGGACTGAACCAGGACCGGACCAGGACCAGAGCTGCCCCGGACCCAGAACCAGGACTGAACCAGGACCGGACCAGGACCAGACCAGGACCAGAGCTGCCCCGGACCCAGAACCAGGACTGAACCAGGACCGGACCAGGACCAGAGCTGCCCCGGAGCCAGAACCAGGACTGAACCAGGACCGGACCAGGACCAGACCAGGACCAGAGCTGCCCCGGAGCCAGAACCAGGACTGAACCAGGACCGGACCAGGACCAGGACTGAACCAGGACTGAACCAGGACTGAACCAGGACCGGACCAGGACCAGGACTGAACCAGGACCAGAGCTGCCCCAGACCCAGAACCAGGACTGAACCAGGACTGAACCAGGACCGGACCAGGACCAGAGCTGCCCCAGACCCAGAACCAGGACTGAACCAGGACTGAACCATGACCGGACCAGGACCAGGACTGAACCAGGACCGGACCAGGACCAGGACTGAACCAGGACCAGACCAGGACCAGAGCTGCCCCGGACCCAGAACCAGGACTGAACCAGGACCGGACCAGGACCAGGACTGAACCAGGACCGGACCAGGACCAGAACCAGGACCAGAGCTGCCCCAGACCCAGAACCAGGACTGAACCAGGACTGAACCAGGACCGGACCAGGACCAGAGCTGCCCCGGACCCAGAACCAGGACTGAACCAGGACCGGACCAGGACCAGACCAGGACCAGGACTGAACCAGGACCCAGAACCAGGACTGAACCAGGACCGGACCAGGACCAGAGCTGCCCCAGACCCAGAACCAGGACCGGACCAGGACCAGAGCTGCCCCGGAGCCAGAACCAGGACTAAACCAGGACTAAACCAGGTCTGTTTCAGATCATTGTAAATGCCAAAACTCATTCCATAAATGCTGGTGATTCATGATGAACGCTGCCCCCTGGTGTTCGTCCAGGAAACAGAGGACAAATGTAAAAAGGCACAAAGAAACTAAACGTGCACGACATTTATCCATGATTTATGTATTTGACGCTCGGATTAACAAAGACTCTGGATGGAGCAGAGTCTGGGACTAAAGCCTCAACCAAACTCTGATTGTAAAACGTGGCCCTCGACTCGACGCTCAGAGAATCATGAATCACCAACACGACTCTTCACGATCTAACTATGCATCTGAGGACTGTGACTAAGCCGGATGCCCTCCCACGCCCTCAGATCTCTGCCTGGCTCTGTTTCTATTGCACTTCTCTCAAACTCAACTGTGAAACTCACTCCGTCTGTGAAGAGGAGACGGCAGGGTGTGGCTCTGGAGGAGCAGACGGAGCAGGCGGAGCAACAAAGGCCCCTGACAACGAGATAATTAACTATAACTCACTGTTATTCCTGCTTCAGCTGATGCTTCAGTAAACGACGAGCCTCGTCCACCACTTTGTGCGATTTGATTTGTGGTCGTGTGAGGTACTGCAGCCTTTTTCTAAAATGTCACATTATAATCACAGACAGGACTGAATTATTATCAGTATTTAAATAAAATAGAAGGAAATGTTCTTTTCTACCGTTTATAAAATCACAGAAATTACCGTTTTTATCTGAAGTGACGTCACACAAACATGTGTGAGTCACGTGAACGAGCGTCAGATACAAACAGAAGCTCGTGGAAAAGGCTCGACTAGAGACACCTGTAAGTTGTATTTTATTTCATTTCAGACGCTTCACGTGTGTCTAACATGAAGAACACAATTACAATCACACAAGCTAACGCTAACACAAAGACCTGCAGCTGCTGGTCGTTCACGTCGCTCAAAGCATCATGGGGGATTGTGGTCACGTCACTCTGGTGAAAAGTGCTTTAAACTCATTTTGGTGAATATTTAGAATGGACTGCATTAAAGTGAGAGACACATGAGACGATGGAAGAGTTTAACTAAAACTAGTTGTGTTTTTTACCTTTAAAACTGAAACATCAGGTACAGCCCCTTTAATGTACGACTTTAATCGACTTCATTCATAAAATCTGATGCAAATTATTATTATTTTGTCAAAACCTCAATGTTTGACCAGGTTTATGGTTCAACAAAAACTGGCACAAAGTTCAGCGTCTTCTCCGTCGACGCAAACAGATTAATAACAAAAGAAAAAGTAATTCTGCACCTGTCACTGCTCCCGTCTGCACCTGTCACTGCTCCCGTCTGTTTTCCTCCAAAACCACATTTTTTGTCGGTTTTTTTTGCCTCAAACTTTATCGAGTTGTTTCTGAAGCTCTTCTTGTTGTTGCATGAGGCACAATGTCGACATATCTCTGTAATAATAATAATAATAATAATAATAATACAAATATTGCCTGTTTTGTATGGAACTGTTGCTCTGATGTTGTTTTTTGCACGACTGAATGTGTCATTTATAAACCGTGACTTTATAAACCGTGTTTTATTGATATGAATAAATTTGGAATGCAACTGTAAAAAGTGTCTGTGTTTTCAAAAAGAGAAACTTCTGCAGCGACATCGACGTTTAAGAAATAAAATGAGCCACAATCAATGAGAAACTTTGGAGTAAAATTGTACTTCTCATTTTCAGTGACTCATATTGTACATTTACAGGTGAAAGTCAGATAAAGTACAAAGACTTTAGCTTTAATATTTTCCACATTCGTTTGCTTTGCTTCCTCGTTTGAACAGAGACTCAAAACTGACTGAAAAAGTCTATATTTATTAAGATTTTATGCAGCTCTAAGTTCACAACAACAACAAATGTAGAAAAGAAGGTCAGTTTTGCTTCCATGTGATTTATTGTAAAGAGTTGTACAAAAGTCGGTTTATACAAATGAACAGACACAGATGAAGGGCGATATGTTAGTAATAAATACAAATAAATAAAGTTTTATCGTTGATCACACTGTACAAACGACCTGGTCATGAACCGGACAATGACATTTATTATCACCAACAAATAAATACACTTTGACAAACACCGAAGAAGAGCTGCACCAAACCAGTCCAGTCCAGGTCCAGGTCCAGGTCCAGTCCAGAGGAGTCGGCTGTAACCTGCTCACACTGGACAGTTTGTGAAGCTGAACATTCTCCCGTTCATCTTGTGATCTTGTTTTTATGACGTGGACTTCACGTAAACTTTTATAAAAGTCAGAGTCGGAGCTCAAACACGACCCGAGCAGCTGAGACGCCCCATCTGGTCTGACGTGGTCCTGGAGGCGTCACTGGTCCTGGTCCAGACCTGTGTCCCAGTCCAGTCTCAGGTCCTGGTCCAGTCCAGGTCCAGGTCCAGTCCAGGTCCAGTCTCAGGTCCCGGTCCAGTCTCAGGTGTGCGTGCGCTGGTGTTTCTTCAGCGTGTCTCCGTCGCTGAAGCGGCGCTCCAGCTCCAGTCTTTGCTCCAGTCCTGGTCTGGTCCTGGTCCTGGTCCTGGTCCAGTCTCTGGTCCTGGTCCTGGTCCCGGTCCAGTCTCAGGTCCTGGTCCAGTCTCAGGTGTGCGTGCGCTGGTGTTTCTTCAGCGTGTCTCCGTCGCTGAAGCACCACTCCAGTCCTGGTCCTGGCTCTGGTCCTGGTCCTAGTCCTGGTCCAGTCTCTGGTCCTGGTCCTGGTCTGGTCCTGGTACCGTCTCAGTTCCCGGTCCAGTCTCAGGTCCCGGTCCAGTCTCAGGTCCCGGTCCAGTCTCAGGTGTGCGCGCTGGTGTTTCTTCAGCGTGTCTCCGTCGCTGAAGCACCACTCCAGTCCTGGTCCTGGCTCTGGTCCTGGTCCTAGTCCTGGTCCAGTCTCTGGTCCTGGTCCTGGTCTGGTCCTGGTACCGTCTCAGTTCCCGGTCCAGTCTCAGGTCCCGGTCCAGTCTCAGGTCCCGGTCCAGTCTCAGGTGTGCGTGCGCTGGTGTTTCTTCAGCGTGTCTCCGTCGCTGAAGCACCACTCCAGTCCTGGTCCTGGCTCTGGTCCTGGTCCTAGTCCTGGTCCAGTCTCTGGTCCTGGTCCTGGTCTGGTCCTGGTCCTGGTACCGTCTCAGTTCCCGGTCCAGTCTCAGGTCCTGGTCCAGTCTCAGGTCCCGGTCCAGTCTCAGGTCCCGGTCCAGTCTCAGGTGTGCGTGCGCTGGTGTTTCTTCAGCGTGTCTCCGTCGCTGAAGCGGCGGCAGCAGAAGACGCAGGCGTAGGGCCGCTCCCCCGTGTGGATCCGTAGGTGGCGCCGTAGGTTCCCCCTCTGGCTGAAGGCCCTGGAGCAGAAGCCGCAGCGATGGGGGCGCTCGCCCGTGTGCGTCCGCAGGTGGCGCCGTAGATCCGCCGTCTGGGAGAAGGACTTGCAGCAGAAGTCGCAGCAGTGCGGCTTCTTCTGCTGCTGAAGGTGGAGCAGCAGCGCCGACGCCGACGAGAAGGTGTCGCTGCAGCGCGGACACCGGGGGGCGCTGCGGGGCGGGGACGCGGCCTGCGGCGCCACCTGCGGGACACGGGTCGTATTAGCATCATACAGAGCGACAAACGAGACCAACGCATGAACATGACTCAGAAGAAGCGCTTCCAGGACATGACGACGTCCAGGGCGCTTGTGTTTTCTATGTCTTTTGATTTTTTAAGATGTTTTTGGTCCGTACGCTGTAATAAACCGGACGACGTGAACTGGGGACGACATGCAGTAACTGGTCGGAGCTGGATTTGAAGTCAGGACGCCGTGGCCCGTCCCACGAGGCAGGCATATGTGCTAACCTCTCAGCCACGAGCTGCACTGTATGTAATATTTATACAAAATAATCTGGACTCTTCCTTTGAAACTCAAGCAAACAAACCACGGCATCACTTTTAAATGTATTTAAATATTGAAGAGAGTTTCTGCTCAATAAAGAAAATACTCCCAATTTGCTCCAAACGCTTTAAAATACAAACTTAGTAAATAACACAGAGCCAGGTTCTGTTTTCAGTCAAAGAGACAGATCTAAAGAGCCACAGGAGGCGCCGCACTCCACCTGGAGGCAAGACTCCAATAAATCCACATTTTATTTTAGGGAGGATGTGTTTTCTTTTGTTCATCAACAATATTTAAGATTTTAGTTCAACTGTAGTCTGTTTATTGCTGTTCACATGTTCTTCTCTTTGGGACAGAAGGGGGCTCTGGGACAGACAGGGGGCGCTCTGGGACACACAGGGGGCTCTGGGACAGACAGGGGGCGCTCTGGGACACACAGGGGGCTCTGGGACACACAGGGGGCGCTCCGGGACAAACAGGGGGCGCTCCGGGACAGACAGGGGGCTCTGGGACAGAAGGGGGCGCTCTGGGACAGACAAGGGGCGCTCTGGGACACACAGGGGGCGCCGGGACACACAGGGGCGCTCTGGGACAGACAGGGGCTCTGGGACACACAGGGGGCGCTCTGGGACACACAGGGGGCGCTCTGGGACACACAGGGGGCGCTCTGGGACAGACAGGGGCTCTGGGACACACAGGGGGCGCTCTGGGACAGAAGGGGGCTCTGGGACAGTCAGGGGGCTCTGGGACAGAAGGGGGCGCTCTGGGACACACAGGGGCGCTCTGGGACACACAGGGGGCGCTGGGACACACACAGGGGCTCTGGGACACACAGGCGCTCTGGGACACACAGGGGCGCTCTGGGACACACAGGGGGCTCTGGGACAGAAGGCGCTCTGGGACAGAAGGGGCTCTGGGACACACAGGGGCGCTCTGGGACACACAGGGCGCTCTGGGACACACAGGGGCGCTCTGGGACACACAGGGGCTCTGGGACACACAGGGGCTCTGGGACACACAGGGGCGCTCTGGGACAGACTGGGGCGCTCTGGGACACACAGGGGCGCTCTGGGACAGACAGGGGGCGCTCTGGGACACACAGGGGGCGCTCTGGGACACACAGTGGGCTCTGGGACACACAGGGGGCGCTTTGGGACAGACAGGGGGCTCTGGGACACACAGGGGGCTCTGGGACACACAGGGGGCGCTCTGGGACACACAGGGGGCTCTGGGACACACAGGGGGCGCTTTGGGACAGACAGGGGGCGCTCTGGGACACACAGGGGGGGCTCTGGGACAGAAGGGGGCTCTGGGACAGACAGGGGGCGCTCGGGACAGACAGGGGGCCTGGGACAGACAGGGGGCCTGGGACACACAGGGGCGCTCTGGGACACACAGGGGGCTCTGGGACACACAGGGGGCTCTGGGACAGACACCGGGGCACTGGGACACACAGGGGGCGCTCTGGGACAGAAGGGGGCGCTCTGGGACAGACCAGGGGGACTCTGGGACACACAGGGGGCTCTGGGACACACAGGGGGTGCTCTGGGACACACAGGGGGCTCTGGGACAGACAGGGGGCTCTGGGACAGACAGGGGGCGCTCTGGGACAGACAAGGGGGACTCTGGGACACACAGGGGGCTCTGGGACACACAGGGGGTGCTCTGGGACACACAGGGGGTGCTCTGGGACACACAGGGTGCTCTGGGACAGACAGGGGGCGCTCTGGGACAGACAAGGGGGACTCTGGGACACACAGGGGGCTCTGGGACACACAGGGGGTGCTCTGGGACACACAGGGGGTGCTCTGGGACACACAGGGGGCTCTGGGACAGACAGGGGGCTCTGGGACAGACAGGGGGCGCTCCGGGACAGACAGGGGGCGCTCCGGGACACACAGGGGGCGCTCTGGGACAGAAGGGGGCGCTCTGGGACAGACAAGGGGGACTCTGGGACACACAGGGGGCGCTCTGGGACACACAGGGGGCGCTCTGGGACACACAGGGGGCGCTCTGGGACACACAGGGGGCGCTCTGGGACACACAGCGGGCGCTCTGGGACACACAGGGGGCGCTCTGGGACACACAGGGGGCGCTCTGGGACACACAGGGGGCGCTCTGGGACACACAGGGGGCGCTCTGGGACAGACAGGGGGCGCTCTGGGACACTTATCCATTTGAAGAACTTCTTTGAACTAAAACTGCTTTCTGTGGCTCGTCGAGAAAACTGTTGTTAAGATTTTGGGGGCTTCAAAATAAATTAAATTGAACCGTGACAAATAAACGCACTTCAGGATCACAATCGATGCTTTTCTTGTGTTTATGGCTGAGACTGACCTGGTCCACAGGGGGCGCCGCTCCCTCACTGCTGCTCACAGCCCCGTGCTCCGGCTCGCTCTTCATCCACGGCCCGGCGCCCTCCAGCTCCTCCAGTCTGCTCTCCTCCCCCTCGCCCCGTCTCTCCCCCTCTCTCTCCTCTGCTCCGATGTCCTCCTCCGCTTTTGTGTCCTCCTCCCGTCCCGCTCGTCCTCTCTCCTCCTCCTGTCCCGCTCGTCCTCTTTCCTCCTCCCATCCCGCTCGTCCTCTCTCCTCCTCCCGTCCCGCTCGTCCTCTCTCCTCCTCCCGTCCCGCTCGTCCTCGCTCCTCCTCCCGCCCGGCTCGTCCTCTCTCCTCCTCTTCGCTCTTGCCCAGTCTTCTCTCCTCCTCTCTTCTCGTGTCCCGCGCCCTCTCCTCCTCCTCCTCCTCGCTCTCGCTCCGTCCCGTGTCCTCCGGTTCCTCTTTCACTCTCACTGCGGGGGGGGTGAGAGCCGGGGTCCGTCTGCTGTGGCTGTTCTGGACATCTGAGGGGACTGGCTTGGTGTCTTCGTGAGGACACGGGACCCTCTGCTGCTCGCGCTGCACCGGCGTCACCTGCAGAAACAAACACGTGCTTCATGAAGTCCATCGGGAGGTTCTCGTGTCTCATTCTGACTCAGTTTGTTGTGGGAAAATCCTTAAAGGTTTGTCAAAATGATACATTTCTGGTAATAAAACATGTGCTTACGTGTGGAATGTTAGCTGAAGAGAACTAGACGGTTAATGCAGGCATGATGTTTTTAACCTGATATATGGTGTCGCTCTGTACCAGTCTCTCTTGTCTAAACTGTTGTGAATTGACAGACCCTTTGCCTCCCACCCTGCGAGGTCCAGGGGGCAGCGTGAATGTAAACGTCATGTGCCTATCTGACTGAACTAATAAAAGGAAGGGGAAGTGAGAGGCAAGTTGGAAGAGACTGCAGTTGGGACGAGCTGACGGAAGCGCCACTGGAGAAGTGGGACGAGCTGACGGAAGCGCCACTGCAGAAGTGGGACGAGCTGACGGAAGCGCCACTGCAGAAGTGGGACGAGCTGACGGAAGCGCCACTGCAGAAGTGGGACGAGCTGACGGAAGCGCCACTGCAGAAGTGGGACGAGCTGACGGAAGCGCCACTGCAGAAGTGGGACGAGCTGACGGAAGCGCCACTGCAGAAGTGGGACGAGCTGACGAAAGCGACACTTACTCTCCCCATGCACGTAAAAAAGCTTGAGACCGGTGTCTGAAAATTTGTTTAATTCTCAATTAGGTAGAAGGTTGTTCTCTCAGACTGCCTAGGCTTAATTGTCTTGATTAATTGTCTGTGATAATTTCCTAACATTTGGTGGGAGGGCATCTGTGGTAAATATTTAACATCGTTTTACATTTGTGAAGTTGCGGTTTGTGAAGAGAAATAAATGTTTTAAAATCACAGGAAGTGGAGCTGAATCCCTCTGTGATGTCATCAAAAGGCGACGCACCACTGAAAACCCGGAGACCATTCACAGCGGCACATTTTCCTGACAGTTTAAACCATGCATGTCCAAACTCAGGCCCGTGGGCCAAATGCGGCCCTCAGACCAATTTTTCTTGGCCCTTAGTCTTCCTGGTGAACTGGCCCACATTGTCCTGATAAGTACTATTTACAGCACATTTCAGATTTTCTACAATTCCAACCTAAATAACTAACATTTTGGTGCAGCACAGACACAGACCTGATGTTAAGGCACTGAGACTGAATGTAGATGCGATCCACACGGGAACAAGAAGAGCACAGGTCCTAGTGCAGATCCTTGTGGAGCTCCCATTATTAAAGGTGCAGAAGAGGACAGAGAGTTGCCAATTTGAGTGACAATGTTCATTATCTCGCCCTGGAGCTCGAGTCAAAGTAAACAATTCATTTCCTATTCGATCGTTCCATAGATTTTCTGAAGAAAGAACAGCGTGAGAAGCTGCACGTCCCCAGGACAACTCCAGACGGAAAGTTCAACCAAAACCTAAAAACACCTCGAACTGAATGGCATTAAACTGTGTCCAAGTCAGAACTCTCCACTGGAGCCGTCACTAACGATTATTTCAGTAGTCGACTCATCTTTTCAGTTAATTGTCCAGTCAAAGAATAGATTATCTTCTGTTGTATATTAAGACTTTTAAAATACTTAACACAACAAGACAACAGCTTCTGTCAAACTCACATTCACTTAACTTTAGCCGCTATAACTGCTAGCCACGATTAGCTTCATTTGGCTGGAGCCAAACACTACGTCACACTCTGATCATCGTTTTTTACGGTCTGTGGGTTTCGTGGAGCTCTTCTGCTGCACTTTATGCTACGCTTGTGTTCACATTTTTCAAACGGAGACAAACGGAGACTACAGCACTGTCTCTCGCTGAGAAGGTGATCGGCTGCAGCCCTCCATCTCTCCAGGACCTGTGAGTCTTAAACTTTTATTTTTCTAAATTTCTTCACAAACTGCAACTTCACAGATACAAAACTAGAGTAAATAATTGCCACAGATGCCCTCCCACCAAACTAAGTCAGAATTAGAACATTTTGAGCCTGTCATATGGACTTTAACCCATCAAAATCTTTATGAAATGCTTCGCGGGCCGGATCAAAGTGCCAAAAGAGCCACTTAGAGCCCCCGTCTGCTTTGGAGGGTTTGTAGAGCGTAGTGTTCAAACAAAAGCTTTTATTTTAGTTTCTGTTTTGGCTGGAGTTCAAAGCCGCTCTGTGGAAACTACTGTCCAGAATGCAACACAATTAAAACTTCAATTTGGCAAAATGTCTTCATTTCTCATTCGGGCTGAACTGTTCGGAGCTCAAACAAACGCGACAGTTTGTGCCGCTCTGGCCCTTTTCCTCTCGTCCTGAGTCACTCGCTTCGCTCAGAGCAGCAGATGATTCAGACGCCACTGACGCTGAGCTGGAGCCTGAGCACGCTTTGTCTGATGTTGTAGATGTTTGTCCTGTGTCCCACCGTCGCTCAGTATCTTTCAATTTTTAAAGAAAGTGTTTGGGCCTGAGCTAAACCCCCTGCTTCCTCTAATCTGCTGCAACAGAGCCAATCAGAGCCACAAGAGGAGAACGTCACATCCATGTGCCGCGATTACTAGCGACAAGGAGCGACAAGGAGCGACAAGGAGCAAAGAACGAGCGACAAAGAGCGACGAATGACAACGAGCGAAAACGAGCGACAACGGGCGATAACGAGCAAGAACGAGCGAGAACGATTGACAACGAGCGACAATGAGCGAGACGGCGTCCACCACAGAGAAAATGTTGGGGCTTCTCTGTTTTAAAAACCAGGACGAGTTGTTCAAACCAGAGGAGGCTCTACAGCCGCACGACAGACACAGCCCTGCTGCATCAACCAGACTGTCCTGGTCCTGTCCTGTCCTGTCCTGGTCCTGTCCTGTCCTGGTCCTGTCCTCATGGTCCTGTCCAGGTCCTGATGGTCCTCTCCTGGTCCTGTCCTGTCCTGATGGTCCTGTCCTCATGGTCCTGTCCTGATGGTCCTGTCCTGATGGTCCTGTCCTGATGGTCCTGGTCCTGTCCTGATGGTCCTGTCCTGGTCCTGTCCCTGGTCCTGTCATGGTCCTGTCATGGTCCTGTCATGGTCCCGTCCTGGTCCTGTCGTGGTCCTGTCGTGGTCCTGTCCTGATGGTCCTGTCCTAATGGTCCTGTACTGTCCTGGTCCTGTCCTGGTCCTGTCCTGATGGTCCTGTCCTGATGGTCCTGGTCCTGTCCTGATGGTCCTGTCCTGTTGGTCCTGTCCTGGTCCTGTCCTGGTCCTGTCATGGTCCTGTCACGGTCCTGTCCTGGTCCTGTCGTCACAGCCGCAGTTCGTCTGATTGACACATGACACATCATTATTTGTATTTTGTTTAGATTTAATGTTTACTTAAAATGCATTATTGATGGTTATTTTGACGGTTAAAACGGTTATTTGGTGTCTATTTTTTTACTAAATCATTTAATAAATTTTCATTTCTTTGGTTTCTCGAACATTAATCATATTTTCAGTTTTGGACATGGTTTATTTTCATTATTATGTGTTTGATTTCACGCCCCTTTGTTTGTCTTTTTGTACGTCCTGCATTTTTTGCTCAAATAAAGAGTTTTTATGACACAGATCTTTCTCCCTGATTTCATTCACTTTTGGGACATTTTAAGGTGGAACAAGGAGAGGCTTCACTGACGTCTGGGATCTACACTTTGCTGCTTTGAACTATTTTCCTTTTTCAAAGCTGGAGCTAATTTCACCAAAATAAAAAAGAAAAAGAAAAAAGACTGAGGGACTAAAAACAGTTTAGACAGATTGTTACGGCTTTTTTTATCTGTGTTTTTCAGGACAAACTGACCCAGATTCAGCGCAGAATGTTTGATTTGACTAAAAATAAGTGGGTTGTATGTTTCCTTTTATACTTGGCCTCGACAGGAGCTGAAACACGGCTCAATGACTGAACAAAGAGTCAGAAACAGAACGGACTTCCCCTAAAACTCCAGACTAAAACTTACACCGGAGCTGCTTCTTGAACCTTTGAAGTCCAAACCAACGTCTGGACTCTTTGTCAAACTGAGACGCCGTCGTTTTGGGTGGAATGAACATAAAAAGTCTGTCCAGAGTCAGAGCGTTTGAGGCTTATTCCTTTTATTTGAGGGTTTGACCGGCTGACATGGAAATCTGAACCGACGCAGTTAGCAAATCGCAAAAGCTGCAATTTTTGAAGTGCAATCCCACAGTTTTACTCTGTATTCACATTATTCCTGAAGTTGCCTCACGCCGTCGTCTTGTTTCCGTTGTAGTTCACACGGAGCAGACGAGCTCAACAGAAAATAAGTTCTACTCGACTAAAAAGACGTTTTCAGGAAATCGTTGCGTTGTGACTTGTTGTGTCTCGTGTTCATTAAAAATTTTACACAAATCAATCTACTTTATGTAACATTTTAGCGTCAGACTTTTCCCTCGTTCGTCATTAGCTTTAACGGAGTTCTCGTCAAACAGAAGTGCGTTTACAACAAAAGTGGGCGGGGCAGAATAAGGTCAATAAAACCTGCTGAGTCTGTTCTCAAACAAGATACAAAAAAAGCATCAAAAAACGCAACTACGCCACAAAAACAACACAAGACGCACCAAAAGCTACAAAAACGACACTAAAACAGTGAAAAAAACAGAGTCCTGAGCTGGTCCTGAGACAGTCTTTGTTTGAAATGTTCTGGTTCTGTTTGTGTCTTTAATGCAGCTGTCTGTTCAAACACACTTTTCTCCTGATGTTTAGCCTCTGAAGCCTCTGAGCAGATGACTTTATTAACCTCTTAAAGGCCAGAGCTGCACAATTAAACCAAATCCACACAAAAACATAATTTAATGGATGTAATTAAGATAAGATAAGATAAGATAAGAGATCCTTTATTTGTCCCACAATGGGGGAAATTCCACTGTTGCAACACACAGTTTAGGACAGGAATGAATGAAATAGGTGCATGCAATAAAAATAGGATAAATAATTACTAAACATGGTAATAAAAATACAATATAAAGTATAAAGTGCACACTCTTATTTACAGTAGGTGGCTGTCTGGGAATAAATAGTAAAAATGTCAAATAAAGTGTCTTAAGTGTATGTTATATACAGTGAGTGACTATAGTGAGGTAAAAGTGTATTAATAGTTAAATTATATTGCACATGATTATAGCGGGTGAATGTCATTATCACAAAGACTGCAATCATTTCTTCCACAAACAACAAAATGTCTTGGTTTGATTTGAATAAAAACGGCTCACGCTGTAGTTTGGATTTGTACAAACAACAAGTGACCAAAAGTGATAAAAATGTGTTCAAAAGAGACAAAAACACGACCAAAAGTGATAAAAATGTGTTCAAAAGAGACAAAAACGTGACCAAAAGTGATAAAAATTTGTTCAAAAGAGACAAAAACGCGACCAAAAGTGATAAAAATGTGTTCAAAAGAGACAAAAACGTGACCAAAAGTGATAAAAATGTGTTCAAAAGAGACAAAAACGCGACCAAAAGTGATAAAAATGTGTTCAAAAGAGACAAAAACGCGACCAAAAGTGATAAAAATGTGTTCAAAAGAGACAAAAACGCGACTCAATGCAACAAAACACGACTAAAAACGACAAAGTCACGACTAAAAGTGACAGACACATTTAAATACGACAAACACAACTGAAAAAGTGTGAATTTGAATTAATGTCAAACGGTTCAAAAAAATGACACTTTAACAGAATTCTCGTAGAAGTGTGATCTGAGGCAGAAAGAGGCTAAAGTGGGCGGGGCCAAATGACGTGAATAAAAAACGCATCGTATTTCTCCTTTAAATAGATTCCGGTTCCTTCTGTGGATTTAAAGCCGGCTCAAACAAACGCGCTCCGCTCCGTGTGTGGGGCGGAGCAGCAGGTGTGCGCTTACCTGAGGGGCGGGCACAAAGCCGTGGATGGGCGGGGTCACATTAGTGGGCGGAGTCACGTTTGTGGGGCGGTCCGACCGAGACAGATGCTCCAGAAACGGCCCTGAAACAGAACAGGAGCGTCAACAACAAGAGGTGGGTCCAGCGCTTGCCTGTTTGTGTCAGGTGCCCTCCCCGTGCAGAACTCTCTGTAGAGGGGTCAGAGGTCAGGGGTCAGAGGTCAGGGGTCAGGGGTCAGAGGTCAGGTTTGTTGTTGATTGTAATTATTGGGCATTGATGTATTAAATTAACTGGATAAGCCCCGCCCCCTCTGTCTGTGTCCCAGGTTGATTAGTGGTCGTGTGAGGTACTGCAGCCTTTTTCTAAAATGTCACATTATAATCACAGACAGGACTGAATTATTATCAGTATTTAAATAAAATAGAAGGAAATGTTCTTTTCTACCGTTTATAAAATCACACAAATTACCGTTTTTATATTACTTTACTTTAGTCACTTTTAGCTGTGTTTTAGTCAATTAGTCACGTTTAGTCGCACTTTTTTCACTTTTATTCACGTTTTAGTCATTTTAAGTCACACTTTAGTCACTTTTAGTCGCGTTTTAGTCACTTTTAGTTGCGTTTTAGTCACGCTTTAGCCACTTTTAGTCACTTTTAGTTGCGATTTAGTCACTTATAGTTGCTTTTTTGTCACTTTCAGTCGGACTTTTATTCATGCTTTAGTCATTTTAAGTCACGTTTAGTTGTGTTTTAGTCACTTTTAGTCGCACTTCTGTCACTTTTAGTCGCACTTTTATACATGCTTTAGTCATTTTAAGTCACGCTTTGCTCACTTTTAGTGACACTTTAGTCACGTTTAGTTGTGTTTTAGTCACTTTAAGTCGCACTTTTATTCATACTTTAGTCATGTTAAGTCACGCTTTGCTCACTTTTAGTCACGCTTTAGTCACGTTTAGTTGCTTTTTTGTCAGTCACTTTCAGTCTGACTTTTATTCATGTTTTAGTCATTTTAAGTCATGTTTAGTTGTGTTTTAATCACTTTTAATTGCACTTCTGTCACTTTTAGTCACACTTTTATTCACGCTTTAGTCATTTTAAGTCGTGCTTTAGTCACTTTTTATTGCGTTTTAGTCACTTTTAGCCGCGCTTTAGTCACGTTTTGTTGCGTTTTAGCCACTTTTAGTCACTTTTTGTTGTGCTTTAGTCACGTTTAGTCGCGCTTTAGTCACTTTTAGTTGCTTTTTTGTCACTTAGTCACTTTAAGTCACACTTTTATTCATGCTTTAGTCATTTTAAGTCACGCTTTAGTCACTTAAACGTTTGCAGTCACATATTTGTCATTTTTAGTCGATGTTTTGTCACTTTGAGTCACATTTTGTCACTTTTTAGATCTGTGTTTGCAGCTGTAAGTTGTGTTTTTGTCACTTTTAGTTGAATTTTTGTGAAATGTTTAACAAATCTAAACCACAGGGTCAGCAGTATTTTATGCAGCACAAACCCGGACATTTTCACGCTTTCGTCCGTTCAAATCGCCGATTGATTTGGTTCATCGTGCAGCCCGAGTTTATTTTAATCTATTTCTATTCACCACGAAAACAACAGGATGTGAACCGTGCGGCGCTGGTGAGTCGTGACCACTTTTTCAGCGCCGTAATCAGAGCAAATCAGAAGCAGACGCCAAACTACAGCGTCACAAAGAGCCCAGACAGTCGTTTGTTCTTCAAAGCTTCAGAAACAGTTTGAATCGGCTCGTTTCAGTCGCCGTTTTACAGAAAATGGAGACTGAATGATAATTAATGGGAGACTGTGGCAGAAAAAACCCTGATTTTTAGGTTTTACTGCACAAATACTCACACAAATGTTCAGCCCACGGTAGTTTTTACGTTAATCTAAAGAACTGTAACACGCTTTGACACTAATTACACTTTTATGAAGAGAAAATAGACGTAAAAGATACAGAAAATGCATAATATCGCTATAAATGTTTTGGAGATCTTCAAAATTTGAAGATTGAGAGTGTTATTTAAAGCTTTTCTAACAACAAATGAATCAACTGCTTTGAATTTCAAAGTTAGTTTGCTGCTCCATGACAAAAGATGGAAAAACACTATATTATTCTTGCATCAAGTTGCATTTCAGCTCCACATGAAGTACATTTTGTGTAAAAGTTTGCACTAGATCTGTAGATAAAAGTAAACTGTGAAGTAAACATGAAGTATTTGTCCAATAAAACCTCAAAATCGGAGTTTTGTCGTCATCAAATGCAAACTGTCAATCATAACCTTCCATTAAATAAACATTACACAACAGTAAAAGCCTTTAAATCTGGAAAAAAACACTTGACCGCTGCACTTTTGCCTTCGGTCCTTTATTTAGAACGTTTTTGTTTGTAAAACTTTACAGAGTCTACAGGATTCTGTTCAAGGTTCACACTGAGAAAAGACTGAAACATGAACTGACAAACGGAGAACAGAAGCACGTGTTTCAGAACGGTTTTGTTGCATTTTGTCGTGCTTTAGTCACTTTTAGATGGAATTTTGTCGCTTTTAGATGGGCTTTAGTCACTTTTAGATGGGATTTAGTCACTTTTAGATGGGATTTTGTCACTTTTAGATGGGCTTTAGTCACTTTTAGATGGGATTTAGTCACTTTTAGATGGGATTTAGTCACTTTTAGTTGGGATTTTGTCACTTTTAGATGGGATTTTGTCACTTTTAGATGGGATTTTGTCACTTTTAGTTGGGATTTTATCGCTTTTAGATGGGATTTTGTCACTTTTAGATGGGATTTAGTCACTTTTAGATGGGATTTAGTCACTTTTAGATTGGATTTAGTCACTTTTAGATGGGATTTTGTCACTTTTAGATGGGATTTTGTCACTTTTAGATGGGATTTTGTCACTTTTAGATGGGCTTTAGTCACTTTTAGTTGGAATTTTGTCACTTTTAGTTGGGTTTTTGTCACTTTTAGTTGGAATTTTGTCACTTTTAGATTGGATTTTGTCACTTTTAGATTGGATTTTGTCACTTTTAGATTGGATTTTGTCACTTTTAGTTGGGTTTTTGTCACTTTTAGTTGGGATTTTGTCGCTTTTAGTTGGGATTTTGTCGCTTTTAGTTGCGATTTTGTCACTTTTAGATGGGATTTTGTCACTTTTAGATTGGATTTTGTCACTTTTAGATTGGATTTTGTCACATTTAGATGGGATTTTGTCACTACTTTAAAGAGTCTACAATTAAAACTATTCAAATGATCTGAAAAAGAGACCGAAACGTTCAGCGCCGTCTCCCAAAAACAAAGTGACATTTCTGCCTCATTTTGTGTCACATCCACGTTCTGTGCAACATTCGAGCCACAAAAGCTAATTTACGGAACATTTCAGCTCGTTCTGCTCAATTATACTTTAAATACTGCTCTCCGGATCAGACAAAACAGCCTTTTTTCGTCACAAAAACGCAAACCGCGGACCCGGACCCGCGGCTCCTCGGACCCGTCGCCGCTTCGCTCTGGCCTCTGTTAGTCCCGAGCGCGCTCACCGGCCCGGGGCCACTCGGCGCGGGCCTCCAGCAGCAGCACGTCCCGCAGCTGGCTCCGCAGGCTGTGGTTCTCCCTCCGGGCGCGGGCCGCCTCCTCCCGGTACTCCGCCACGGCCTCGTCCACGGCGCGCAGGATCTCCTTCACCACCTCCGCCAGGTACGCGGAGAGCAGCTGCAGCCCGCTCATGGTCACGAACCGAACCGCGCCACACCGAGCCACACGGCACCGGAACACGCACCGGAACAACAACACGGCGCACCGGAAACGGCCGCGGCGCCTCCAAAGTAAAAGCGCCGCTCCGTCTGCGCGATTCAAACGTGTTCAAATGTTTTACTAAAACACAGTGAAGAACAATTTGGAGGAGACATTAAAAGACTATAAAAGTATTTACACTTTTAAAACAAAATTTAGATCCAATGTAATAAAAAAATATCAAGAAATCGAAAGAATGAGTGTGTGAGTGTTTACTGTCTGTGTCTGTTTATATTATACACATTTATGGATATAAAGTGTTATCTGTGCCTGTGATTATAGATTTCTATTATGTTCATCTGTCGCTCTCTGCACGTCATACTTTAAGTCAGGCATGTCCAAACTCAGGCCCGGGGGCCAAATGCGGCCCTCAGACCAGTTTTTCTAGGCCCTTAGTCTTCCTGGTGAACTGGCCCACATTGTCCTGAGAAGTACTATTTACAGCACATTTAAGATTTTCTACAATTCCAACCTAAATAACTAACATTTTGGTGCAGCACAGACCTGATATTAAGGCACTGAGACTGAATGTAGATGTGGTGGGGCTTAAAACATCAGATAAATGCAGCTTTTTTAACGCTTCACCATTGATTTGTGGCCCTCCGCTTGGTCTATATTTCAATATGTGGCCCTCGATGGAAAAGGTTTGGACAGCCCTGCTTTAAGTTATTAGGGTTTGGCAAAATAAGTGTTAAACTTCAGCCTAAACCCTTTCGGTCTGTAAAATGTTTTCTTTCTTTATTCATCTGCTTTTTTTGTTTGTTTTGTTTTGTATTTCTATGGACTGAAGAAAAACTAACTAACAAACTAAGATAATTGTGTTCAAGAAGAGACGCTACGAGCAAAATGTAACCCCTAACCCCAGCACTTGTGTTTTATAGTTTGTTTTTTGTTTTGTTTCTGTTCACTTTTCTCTCTCGTCTGGACTTTGTGTCCGATCTGCTCCTGATGTTTGATTCTTCCATTGAATCCACTTCATCCATAGATTTCTGGGCCAAATGCACAGAGACAGTCCCTCCTGTGTGTCCTGGCTCCTCCCTGAGGCTCCAGGCTCCTCCTCTCGACGAGGAGCAGCGGCTCTACTCTGAGCTCCTCTGTCTCTGAGAGAGCGCCCCCTGTGGAGCAACAGGACGACATCATCTGCAAACAGCAGAGATGATCCTCTGGTCCTCAAACCCCGCCCTCCAGGCCCTGACCCCGCCCCCAGGCCCTGACCCCGCCCTCTGACCCCGCCCCCCAGGCCCTGACCCCGCCCTCCAGGCCCTGACCCCGCCCTCCAGGCCCTGACCCCGCCCCCCAGGCCCTGACCCCGCCCCCCAGGCCCTGACCCCGCCCTCCAGGCCCCGACCCCGCCCTCCAGGCCCTGACCCCGCCCTCCAGGCCCTGACCCCGCCCTCCAGGCCCTGACCCCGCCCTCCAGGCCCTGACCTCTGACCCCGCCCTCCAGGCTCTGACCCCGCCCTCCAGGCCCTGACCCCGCCCTCCAGGTCCTGACCCCGCCCTCCAGGTCCTGACCCCGCCCTCCAGGCCCTGACCCCGCCCTCCAGGTCCTGACCCCGCCCTCCAGGCCCTGACCCCGCCCTCCAGGTCCTGACCCCGCCCTCCAGGCCCTGACCCCGCCCTCCAGGCAGCAGTGACAGGGCAGCCCTGGAGTCCGACATGAACCAAGAGTGTCTGGCTGCAGACCTTAATCCAGAGTCGCCTCTCCGCAGACCTTAACCAGGAGGTGCCTTCACCCACAGGTCCGGAAGTACGTTGCGCGGACGAAAATAATAATTTTTTAAAAAAGGTTACGCCGCAATATTATTTTTTACTGACCTAAGTAAGAGGTTAGTAAAAATATGTTTAAAAACAATCAGAAAACATTCAAACTGAATGAAAGATTGAGTTTATGGAAATATTGAAAGCACTGCAAATCAAAATATTGAACATTATAATCAGAAAATAAATAAAACAGTATTGAAAAAATTAAAAACTTGAAAGAAAGATCACATGCATTACTCATTCATCTCATTACATTCATAAAAAACAAAGCCCCGCCCTCCACCACGTCTTCCACACAAACAAATACGATTTTAAAAAGCTCCAGCTCCTCCTCGTGTTCTTCATCGTCAGATTCCAGTCTCATCTTTATTGACGATGGATCTATTTCTACAAATTCACATTAAATTTGCGATTAACAGTAAACTTCAGCCCTAGTTTTTCATAACATGTGACTTAAAACTCCACTTCAACACCATTAACATTAGACATTAGAAGTGATAACGTAAAGAGCGTGTGGGGCTGTAAGATCTAAATATTCACTTCACAGCACGAGACAAATTCTAATCATTACATTTTGTTCAGATTAATCAGGACAGACTAATATTTAATTTAGTTTGTACCTCGTTATAAATGAACAAGAAGAGGAATGATTGAGTTAAAAACATAAGGTGCCGTGTGTTGATGTTGGTTCTTTTTGACACATCCGGGCTCTGGTAGGGCCTCTGGGTTAAGGTACAGGTCACGTGGGCGCCTCCTGGTTAAGGTCTGCGGAGAGGCGCCTCTCACGTGAACAGGTCTGACTCACGGCTCCTGCTCCTGTCGGACAGGGACACACTCCAGAGCGCCCCCCACAGGGCAGTGGGGTCCTCCTCAGCCCCTGGAGCAGACCTCACAGAGGAGGAGCGTGTCCCTCTGTGGGACACCCCCCGGTCTGACAGTCCAGAGGAACTGTCCCAGACCACGAGGTGTTCACCTTCACACAGGACAGTCCCACAACATCCAAACTGTATCTTCTTTTTAGAAAAGTCTTTCTTTAAATTAAAGTGAACTTCCTTTGTTTTTGGTTAAAGGGGGTTTGATAAATATCTAGATCATTTTATTCCAGTTTAAATCTTGAATCACACTCGGAAACTCTGTAACTGTTGCTGGGTCCAAACTCCCCTAATGTCACAGAAAAGATTATTTGACAAATAAAACTAAACAAGAACATCTTTATTTTATTGAAATAATGATTAAATGATTTTAAACGTTGTTTCTTGTGGGTAAAATGTTCCAAACGTTAGTCCCCAGTGATGTCATCATGTTCTGGGCTTTTCTGGACAAACTGACTCTTGATTGGTGTAAAACTCATTAATTGTTTATTTTCACAACAGGTTTCACCAAAGAAAGACAAAACTAAAAATATCATAAAAGCTTTTCAATAAAATACAATAAATAGCCCCAAATTAATGCACTTGTGTCATAAATGTACTTCTTATAGACTTTTTAAATCTGTCTTCAGAACGGAAGCAAAATAAGTAGAAAAATGAACAGAAATCAGATCTAAATACAAATGGTTTTAACTGTGTGTAAGTTTGATTTTCTGTCACAAAAGATGCCACATGTACTATTTTCTCGCCTAAAATTGAATCTGGGCGTCACAAAACTGTAACTTGTGGTAAAAGAAAAACTATTGTTGGCTCAACTTTTCTCTGGATATTTGTCCAATAAAATTAAAAAAAAGTGTGTGTCATAATGTGCTTTAATCTCCAAACGCCGGTGTCTGGTGTTAAATGTGTTTGATGTTTGCATGTGTTTGTCATAACGTGGTCTTGACAATGTTTTTAATCCACAATTAAATATTTAATCAAATACAAACTAAAAATAATTAAATCAAGTCTACACATTAACGACTTTCTAAAGCTAAAACTATTATGTATTACGTCATTATTCCGTTCTAAATCGCTTCAGTCCATCCCTGCTTCTCATTGGCTGGGAGGATTTCTGGCTCACTCTGATTGGGTGTGCTCAGCTGAGGGCGGGACCTCACGTTGGCGCTTCTCAAAGTCAGAAACAAACTCCAAAACACGGTAACTGTCTGTGCACAAGGTGGCGGTAGGTGTGTTTGTTTAAAGTACAGCGTGTGCTTCATGTCTGAGGGGTTTGTGTCTGAAGTGAACGTCACCAAAGGACACGGTGTTCATAAAGGGGCGTGTCCGTGGCTAAATGCTAAAGCTAACGCGGAACAATTTAAAAGAACAACCCACCGTTCAGGGCCACGCCTGCCAGGCTCTCCGGTCCTGCCGCCGCTGTCACCGGGACAGTCCTGTGACAGCGCCACCTCCAGGAGCCACAGGGACGAGACGTGTTTGTGAAACGGCCGTTGATGAAGGTCAGAGAGCGCTAGCATCGGCGGCGCTAGCATCGGCGGCGCTAGCATCAGCGGCGCTAGCATCGGCGGCGCTAGCATCAGCGGCGCTAGCATCAGCGGCGCTAGCATCGGCGGCGCTAGCGGCTCATTAGCCTTTAGCATAGCCCCTGGTGGTGGTGGATGAAGATGGAAATGTACAAATTAAATCTCTTTTCTCACAGACTCAAGGAGCAGGAGACAGAGCCCATGGACATCATTTATCGTCATTTCCGTCTGAAAAGCCCGACAGATGACGAGGCGGGACCTCAAACTGGACCGGAAATGACAAACCCGCTCCAAAGTTCAGGTGAAGTCTTATGTTAAAGGTCCCATATCCTGCTCTTTTCCCCTTCACACAGTCTGTCCTAAGGGCTTTGTGTAATATCCATAACATAACAGTTTACAAAAAACACCCATTTCTTGGACTGGCCCCCCTCCTCACTCTGAGATCTGACCCCCCCGAACAGAGAGCAGGCTGCCTCCCCCGCCCAACCCGCGAGCCTCCCCCGCCCAACCCGTGCCTCCCCTGTAGTGGAGATGGTGCATGCGCCGTGTGCTCCGGTAAACAGCGATACACAAACACTGAATAAACATTTTCTGGTCCTGACGGTGCGTCGTGCTGAGTCCTACGTCCTGGATCTGACCTGGAGTTTGACGTGCTCCAGGGCCTCAACCACGGACGTGCCGTTTGGTAAATAACAAGCTAACTCTTCTATCTGTCGTATCCATCGTGTAATTACTGTGTAGCATTAGCATTAGCTGTTTTTATTCTTCCTGGAGGCGTGGCTTAAACACCGCGTCATCTTAGTGAGGACCCCCGTCTGCTGCTCAGCCGAGGGGGACGGAAAAGACAGTTCTCTAGTGAAAACATGAGGGAATCAATCAAAAAACCACTTTGGGCACAACATACGAGGCCCAGAGAGCCCTGGAGGAAGGTTAGAACCTCTGAAGAGTCCATTCTGCAGGATATGGGACCTTTAAACTCTGGTGTTTTTCGTTGTTTCTTTGACTCGTTGAACGCTGGGTTTGTCCCGGAGCCCGGTCCTGTTCTGCCGCCGGTGAAGAGGAGGACCCCCTTCAGCGGGACGGCCCCCTCGTTCTTCACTGAAGCGAACGAGTCCCACCGGAAGCGGGATTACACCGGAGGAAACTTCCACCACGAGGTGAAAAAACACGGCTGAGGTTTATTCTGTCCACGACACCTGAGCGTGAGGTTTGATTCTGCTCTGATCAAACAGCAGAAGAAGACAGCGTTATTAACCCGTTACTGTCCCACTCAGGGATGGGCCTCTGTGGATCGTGTGTGAGTCGTGTCTGTTCGATGTCTTTGTTTAATCCTCCTCAGATTCAGAGCCACAGACACAACAGAAAATCACAAAATATTTGATCATAAAAACAAACACTCAATAATTCTTCACACCAAACTTTTAAAAATCATTTTCTTGAATTTATTCGGTGAAACCAGTGCGTCTGAGGGACATAACCACTGACGGCGTTCCTTTGGGACGTGTGTGTTCTGCCTGTGCCACTCGGCGTTGTTTGTTCTGCCGTTGATCTTTCTGAGTTCTGGTGGATCTGTCGATGGTTCCAGACCCTGAATGTGCCGTGCCTCACGTCGTCCACACGAGGGCAGCAGACCTTCACAAAACACTCAGGACAAACACAAACAACAGATGAAAAATACATTTGTGAAAGACCTTTTTATAACAAACACAGTGACATTATTAAATCTAAACGTCAAATAAGAAAAATAAATCTGACTCTCATCATTTTAGTCTGAAACATTCTGAGCCTCAGTCACTTTGATCAGAGTTAAATAATAATCCTCAGAAATGTGTCAGGTCCTGGTCTGGTCCTGGTCCTGGTCCAGTGCTGGTTCAGTCCTGGTCTAGTCCAGGTTTAGTCCAGGTTTGATCCTGGCTCTGGTCCTGGTCCAGGTCCTGGTCCTGGTCCTGGTCTGGTCCTGGTCTAGTCCTGGTCTAGTCCAGGTCTGGTCCTGGTCTAGTCCTGGTCTGGTCCTGGTCCTGGTCTGGTCCTGGTCCTGTTTCTGGTCTAGTCCTGGTCTGGTCCTGGTCCTGGTCTGGTCCTGGTCCTGTTCCTGGTCTAGTCCTGGTCTAGTCCTGGTCCTGGTCTGGTCCTGGTCCTGGTCCTGGGTCTGGTCCTGGTCCTGGTCCTGGTCTAGTCCAGGTTTGGTCCTGGTCCTGGTCCTGTTCGTGGTCTGGTCCTGGTCCTGGTCTGGTCCTGGTCCTGTTCCTGGTCTAGTCCAGGTTTGGTCCTGGTCTGGTCCTGGTCCTGGTCCTGGTCTGGTCCTGGTCCTGTTCCTGGTCTAGTCCAGGTTTGGTCCTGGTCTGGTCCTGGTCCTGGTCTGGTCCTGGTCCTGGTCCTGGTCTAGTCCAGGTTTGGTCCTGGTCTGGTCCTGGTCTGGTCCTGGTCCTGGTCTGGTCCTGGTCCTGGTCCTGGTTTGGTCCTGGTCCTGGTCCTGGTCCTGGTCCTGGTCCTGGTCTAGTCCAGGTTTGGTCCTGGTCCTGGTCTGGTCCTGGTCTGGTCCTGGCTCTGGTCCTGGTCCTGGCTCTGGTCTGGTCCTGGTCTAGTCCAGGTTTGGTCCTGGTCCTGGTTCTGGTCCTGGTCTGGTCCTGGTCTGGTCCTGGTCTGGTCCTGGTCTGGTCCTGGTCTGGTCCTGGTCTGGTCCTGGTCTGGTCCTGGTCTGGTCTGGTAGTGGTCTTTAAAGTCAGAGTGGTGCATTGTGGGATTTTGCTTCATCAGCAGAAAACCTCAGGAAGTCACTGAACCACAGCCGAGCCCCGCCACAATAAGAGCCACAGCCGAGCCCCGCCACAATAAGAGCCACAGCCGAGCCCCGCCACAATAAGAGCCACAGCCGAGCCCCGCCACAATAAGAGCCACAGCCGAGCCCCGCCACAATAAGAGCCACAACAGGAGCTGCAGGGCGGGCCGTAGGGTGAGCTGCTGAGGAGGACGGGTCAAATGCACAGGACGGGGACCTGAAAGTCACAGGTTGAACCACTCATTTAACTAAAATGCAGTTAAGATAAGTATATTTCAATTTCTACTAAAATCTATACACATTCTACCTCAGTTTAGCTCTTCTTTTAGTTTTTAATTTCACTTCCTGGTTGTAAAGTATGACATCACAGTAGGAAATTACCATAGCAACAACACTGTACTCTGGTCAATGCTCATCTAATGTCACAGATTTGGTTCATTTGACAAAGAAAAACACAAGTGAATGCCTTTATTTTGTTTAATTAATGTTTAAAGGGTCAAAAAAGTAGTTTATTTTATGTAAATTATGCATAACCTTTGTCTCACAGTGTGATGTCATCAGTTTGTTTACTTCCTGTAATTTTCAACGGATTTTTCAACTTTTCTCCACAAATAGTGACTGGATTGGTGTAAAACTACAATTTATATTTACAAGAGGCATTAATGCACTGAATAAAGTCACAATTAGAAAATCCTAAAAACCCGTCACACGCCCCTGAAGTGTGAGCTCTGAGTCAAACACAGCGGCTCAGGTCCAGCTCTGTGTGTTTCATCGTCACGAGTGAATCTGAACTCTCCGTGAACACTTTTGTGCCTCTGACGCTGTTCCTCTGCAGCTCGAAAAACCCTGTGTTTTTGTGAAAAATAATTTAAAAAACATGAGATAAAAAATGAATCCACAACAGAAACAGAAAGTGTTTAGTTTGAGTCAGAATCAGTCCCTGAAGTCAGACCAAAAGTGCAAAGAAATAAACGTGTGCCACAAACCCTGCTCTGTCCAACAGTCGAGACAAGAATCACGCTCAGACAAACGCAGCATGTTCCACCTCAAGAACATTTACAGAACTGAGCCTGGACCAAGCCTAGACCGGGACTGGACCAGGACCGGGACTAGACCAGGACCGGGACTAGACCGGGACCGAACCTGGACCGGGACTAGACGCTGCTCTGTGCCTTCTCGCTGTGAGGATGTGTGTTCTGATGAAGCTGAAGTGACACAAAACCATAGAACTATAATAAAACCTGAAGATGAATCCAAAATGGCGCCCTGTTCCTCCCTGTGGCCTGAGCTCATTGTCACATGACCCCAAAAAAGTTTCTTACTTCCGCATTTACTTCCTGATACGGAGGCGGCCATCTTTGCTTTACTTCCTGATACGGAGGCGGCCATCTTTGCTTTACTTCCTGATACGGAGGCGGCCATCTTTGCTTTACTTCCTGATACGGAGGCGGCCATCTTTGCTTTACTTCCTGATACGGAGGCGGCCATCTTTGCTTTAGGGCACCACGTGACCACAATCCCCCATGATGCTTTGAGCGACGTGAACGACCAGCAGCTGCAGGTCTTTGTGTTAGCGTTAGCTTGTGTGATTGTAATTGTGTTCTTCATGTTAGACACACGTGAAGCGTCTGAAATGAAATAAAATACAACTTACAGGTGTCTCTAGTCGAGCCTTTTCCACGAGCTTCTGTTTGTATCGTCCGACGCTCGTTCATGTGACTCACACGTTTGTGTGACGTCACTTCATATAAAAACGGTAATTTGTGTGATTTTATAAACGGTAGAAAAGAACATTTCCTTCTATTTTATTTAAATACTGATAATAATTCAGTCCTGTCTGTGATTATAATGAGCAACGAGGCTGGGCCCAAGAGGCTGCAGTACCTCCCACGACCACTAATCAACCTGGGACACAGACAGAGGGGGCGGGGCTTATCCGGTTCATTTAATACATCCATGGTTCTGATAAAGCTGAAGTGACCCAAAGCTAGCAAAGCTCGTTAGCGTCAGCTGTTTCCTGTTTATGGCTTTAATGTTTCCAGCTCATGATCATCAACATGATCCAAGTGCAGGACGTGACGAGGGTCAAACACTTTCAGAAGGAAA
The DNA here is from genome assembly GCA_019453435.1 of Rhinogobius similis. Taxonomy (NCBI): domain Eukaryota; kingdom Metazoa; phylum Chordata; class Actinopteri; order Gobiiformes; family Gobiidae; genus Rhinogobius; species Rhinogobius similis. Next base: position 1,283,903 of record CM033631.1, on the reverse strand, counting down.
TACATGAAGAAAAACTCAACACAATGAATAAATAAATACCTGTGGGATGTTCTTCCGTCACAAAGAAACGGACGACAAACTGAAGCGACAATAAAAGACTTCAACTGAAAACAGACCATTTTGACAAAGTTTGGACTTTTGTGTTTGTTTAAATGTTCCGTAATTAAATGAACCTTCACTGAAGGTTCTATTATTATTTTACGTTTTGAATATTTTTTGCTCTGTTTGTTTTTGTGAGTTTTTTTGTGTTTACGTTTTGAAAAAAGTGAGAAATGCAGAAAAACCTGAATTACTGAACGTGTTTTTGTGACTCGACGTCACAGGATTAAAAGGCTTTAGGTTTGATTTGTTCAGAGTTGGGTTTGAGTCGGACTGAGAACTGCACGAGTCGTTTATGGAGCTCATTTAAATGTTTGGTCACATCTGTTTATTCTGTTTATTATCATTAACAGCCTGTTTATCCTGATGAGAAACTGCATTTCATTGATTTGTTGAAACGACAATAAAGTTCAAAGTCGGTCTGAGGCACCAGGACCACCAGGGGGCGTCACCACCAGGACCACCAGGGGGCGCCACCACCAGGACCACCAGGGGGCGTCACCACCAGGACCACCAGGGGGCGTCACCACCAGGGGGCGCCACCACCAGAGGGCGCCACCACCACCAGGGGCGCCACCACCAGGTCGTCACCACCAGGGGGCGTCACCACCAGGGTGCGTCACCACCAGGGGGCGCCACCACCAGAGGGCGCCACCACCAGGGGGCGTCACCACCAGGGGGCGCCACCACCAGGACCACCAGGGGGCGTCACCACCAGGACCACCAGGGGGCACCACCACCAGGGGGCATTGGGGGCGTCACCATCAGGGGGCGTCACCATCAGGGGGCGTCACCATCAGGGGGCGTCACCATCAGGGGGCGTCACCATCAGGGGGCGTCACCACCAGGGGGCGTCACCACCAGGGGGCGTTGGGGGCGTCACCATCAGGGGGCGTCACCACCAGGGGGCGTCACCACCAGGGGGCGTCACCACCAGGGGGCGTCACCATCAGGGGGCGTCACCATCAGGGGGCGTCACCACCAGGGGGCGTCACCACCAGGGGGCGTCACCACCAGGGGGCGTTGGGGGCGTCACCATCAGGCGCCACCATCAGGGGCGTCACCATCAGGGGCGTCACCATCAGGCGTCACCACCAGGGTCACCACCAGGGGGCGTCACCACCATGGGGCGTCACCACCAGGGCGTTGGCGTCACCATCAGGCGTCACCACCAGGGGCGCTTTGGCGTCACCACCAGGGCGTCACCACCAGGGGCGTTGGCGTAACCACCAGGGGGCGTTGGGGGCGTCACCATCAGGGGGCGTCACCATCAGGGGGCGTCACCATCAGGGGCGCCACCACCAGGCGTTGGGCGCCACCACCAGGCGTCACCACCAGGCGTTGGCGTCACCACCAGGGGCGTCACCACCAGGCGTTGGCGTCACCACCAGGGGCCGCCACCACCAGGGGCGTTGGCGTCACCACCAGGTGGCGTTGGGGGCGTCACCACCAGGGGGCGTTGGGGGCGTCACCCCCAGGGCGTTGGGGCGCCACCACCAGGGGCACTGGGGCGCCACCATCAGGCGTCACCACCAGGGGCGTCACCACCAGGGCGTTAGGCGTCACCACCAGGGGCGCGTTAGGCGTCACCACCAGCGTTGGGGCGTCACCACCAGGGGCGTCACCACCAGGCGTTAGGCGTCACCACCAGGGGGCGTCACCATCAGGGGGCGTCACCACCAGGGGGCGTCACCATCAGGGGGCGTCACCACCAGGGGGCGTCACCACCAGGGGGCGTCACCACCAGGGGGCGTCACCACCAGGGGGCGTCACCACCAGGGGGCGTCACCACCAGGGGGCGTTGGGGGCGTCACCCCAGGGCCCACGCTCCGTGGCTTGAGGCCCGGTGCTGGTGTCCATTACCTCCACATCTGCACAACAGGAAACACTCTGTGTCCCACTGAGACTCCCCCCCTCCCCCTCTCTCCCACTCTCTCCCACTCTCTCCCACTCTAACTCTCTCTCACTTTATCTGCTCTCTCCCTCTCCCCCCCACACACACACTCTGTGTCACTTCTCCTTCTCTCTCACTCTTCTCTCTGTCCTTTTCTCTCTCTCTCTCACTTTCTCTCTCTCTCTTCTCTCTCTCTATCCTTTCTCTCTCTTTCACTTTATCTTCTCTCTTTCTATCGTTTTCTCTCCCCCCTTCTTTTCTCTTGTCTCTTTCCTCTCTTTTCATTACTCTCTCTGTTTCTCTCTCTCTTCTCCACTCTCTCTCCCCCCTCTCCCTCCCTCCCTCCCTCCCTCCCTCCTTCCCTCCCTCCCCCTCTCACACTCCTTGCAGTACACCTCCCTCCCTCCTTCTCCCTCACCCCTTGCAGTACACCTCTCTCTCTCCCCCCTCCCTTCCTCTTTCTCTCCTCTCCCCCCTCTCTCCTTCTCTCCTCCCTCCCTCCCTCTCTATCTTTCTCTTCCCCCCCTCCCTGCCTCCCTCCCCCTCTCTCCCTCACCCCTTGCAATACACCTCTCTCTCTGCCTCTCCCTCCCCCGCTCTTTGCCCTCCTTTCTCTCCCTCCTTTCTCTCCTTCTCTCACACCTTGCAGTACACCTCTCTCCCCCTCCCTCTCTCCTTCTCTCCCCCTCCCTCCCCTGCAGTACACCTCTTTCTCCCTTCTCTCTCTCTCTCCCTCCCTCCTCCTCTCCCCTCTCTCTCTGCTTCCCTCTCTCCCCCCTCTCCTCCCCCTCTCTCTCTCACTCCTTGCAGTACACCTCTCTCCCCCTCCCTCTCCCCCCTCTCTCCTTCTCACCCTCTCCCCCCTCCCTCATCCCTTGCAGTACACCCCTCTCTCCCCCTTCCCTCTCCCCCCTCTCTCCTTCTCACCCTCTCCCCCCTCCCTCTCCCTTGCAGTACACCCTCTCTCCCCCTCCCTCCTCTCTCCCTCTCCCTCCCTCTCTCCCTCTCTCCCCCCTCCCTCACCCCTTTCAGTACACCTCTCTCCCCTCTCCCTCTCCCTCTCTCCCTCCTCTCCCTCCCCTCCCTCTCCTCTCTCCCTCCTCTCCTCTCTCTCCCCTCTCTCTCCCCTCCCTCCCCTTCTCCCCCCTCCCTCTCCTTCTCCCCTCTCTCCTTCAGTACACCTCCTCTCCTCCCTCTCCCTCCCCTCTCTCCCTCCCTCCCTCTCCTCCCTCTCTCTCTCCTTCTCTCCCCTCCCTCTCCCTCTCCCTCCTCTCTCTCTCACCCTCCTCCATCACCCCTTGCAGTACACCTCTCTCCTCCCCTCTCCCTCTCCCTCTCTCTCCTCCCTCTCCCTCTCCCTCTCTCTCTCTCTCCCTCTCTCTCCTCTCTCTCCCTCTCCTCTCTCCCTCACCCTCTCTCTCTCTCCCTCTCCCTCTCTCTCCCCCTCCCTCTCTCTCTCTCCTCCCCCTCCCTCTCTCCCTCCCCTCCCTCTCTCCCTCTCTCCCTCTCTCTCCCTCCCTCTCCTCCCTCTCCCTCTCTCACCCCCTCTCTCCCTCCTCCTCTCCCTCCTCTCCCTCTCTCCTCCCCCTCCTCTCTCCCTCTCCTCTCTCACTCCCTCCTCTCTCTCTCCTCCTTCTCTCCTCTCCCTCTCTCCCTCTCCTCCTCTCCTCTCTCTCTCCCTCTCCCTCTCCCTCTCTCCTCCTCTCCCTCCCTCACTCCTCTCCTCCCTCCCTCTCCTCACCCTCAGTACACCTCTCTCCCCCTCCCTCTCTCCCTCCCTCCCTCTCTCCTCTCCCCTCTCTCCCTCCCTCCCCTCTCCCCCTCTCCTCTCTCCCTCCCTCCCTCTCCTCTCCCTCCCTCTCCCTCTCTCCTTCTCTCCCCCTCCCTCCCTCTCTCTCCCTCTCCCCCCTCTCTCCTTCTCTCCCTCTCCCTCCCTCTCCCTCTCTCACCCCCCCTCACTCCTTGCAGTACACCTCTCCCTCCCTCTCCCTCTCTCCCCCCCTCCCTCACCCCTTGCAGTACACCTCTCCTCTCTCTCCCTCCCCCTCTCTCCTTTTCTCCCCCTCCCTCACCCCTTGCAGTACACCTCTCCTCTCTCTCCCTCCCCCTCTCTCCTTCTCTCCCCCTCCCTCTCTCTCTGCCTCTCTCCTTCTCTCCCTCTCTCCTCCCTCCCCCTCCCTCCCTCTCCATCTCTCTCTCCTTCTCTCCCCCTCCCTCTCTCTCCTCTCTCTCCTCCTCCCTCCCTCTCCCTCTCTCTCTCACCCCCCCTCCCTCCCTCACCCCCTGCAGTCTCCCGTTGAGCCGCAGCCTCTCAGACCTCCTCTGCATCAGACCCGTTGAAGCTGCACAGCGCTGCCTTCTGCTCCGTCCCTCTCATTTTCTCGTTCGTCGTTCGTTCGCTCGTCGCTCGTTTTCATCCTTTTGCTCGTCTCTTGTTTTGCAGGACGTTCTCCAGACGCCGCCGAAGCCACCGAGGCAGCCCGGACCGGGACATGGACCGCCAGACGCTCCACCATTAGGTAAGAAGAGGGCGCTCTGCTGGGACGGTCCGGGTCTCAAACGATGTGCTGCGGCTGCATTTGGCCCAATGGGTGTGTCTTCCATTCATTGAACCGGAGCCGGAGCAGAGGCTTCAGGGGAGTCAGGGCTTCAGAGTCTGGTCTCGGTTTAGTTCTGGGTAGATCCTGGGTTTGGCTGGTTTTGTCTCGTCGTCGTAGCTCGGTCCCGGCTCCGTGACAAATGAAGATGAACAATCCTCATTTAACTCTGATCCGCTCTGCTTTAGTCCTGGTTTAGTCCTATTTAAGGCTTATTTTAGCCCTAGTTTTAGTCATGGTTTAGACACTATTTTACTCCTGGTTTAGTTCTATGTCATCCCTGCTTTAGTCCTGGTTTAGCCCTGGTTTAGACCTGGTTTAGACCTGGTTTAGTTCTGCTTTTAGTCCTGGTTTAGACCTGCTTTAGTCCTGCTGTAGACCTGGTTTAGTCCTGGTTTTGTCCAGATTTAGTTCTGCTTTAGTCCTGGTTTAGACCTGTTTTAGTCTGTTTTTTATACCTGATTTAGTCCTGCTTTAGAACTAGTTTAGACCTGGTTTAGTCCTGGTTCAGTCCTGGTTCAGTCCTGGTTCAGTCCTGGTTTAGTCCTGGTTCAGCCCTGGTTTAGACCTGGTTTAGTCCTGGTTTAGTCCAGGTTTAGACCTGGTTTAGACCTGGTTCAGTCCTGGTTTAGTCCTGGTTTAGTCCTGGTTTAGTCCTGGTTCAGCCCTGGTTTAGTCCTGGTTTAGACCTGGTTCAGTCCTGGTTTAGACCTGGTTTAGTCCTGGTTTAGACCTGGTTCAGTCCTGGTTTAGTCCTGGTTTAGCCCTGGTTTAGACCTGGTTCAGTCCTGGTTTAGTCCTGGTTTAGACCTGGTTTGGTCCTGGTTTAGTCCTGGTTTAGTCCTGGTTTAGACCTGGTTCAGTCCTGGTTTAGTCCTGGTTCAGTCCTGGTTTAGTCCTGGTTTAGTCCTGGTTTAGTCCTGGTTTAGTCCTGGTTTAGTCCTGGTTTAGACCTGGTTAAGTCCTGGTTTAGACCTGGTTTGGTCCTGGTTTAGTCCTGGTTTAGTCCTGGTTTAGACCTGGTTTAGACCTGGTTTAGTCCTGGTTTAGCCCTGGTTTAGACCTGATTTAGTCCTGGTTTAGTCCTGATTTAGACCTGGTTTAGTCCTGGTTTGGTCCTGGTTTAGTTCTGGTTTGGTCCTGGTTTAGACCTGATTTAGTCCTGGTTTAGTCCTGGTTTGGTCCTGGTTTAGTTCTGGTTTGGTCCTGGTTTAGACCTGATTTAGTCCTGGTTTAGTCCTGGTTTGGTCCTGGTTTAGACCTGATTTAGTCCTGGTTTAGTCCTGGTTTGGTCCTGGTTTAGTTCTGGTTTGGTCCTGGTTTAGACCTGATTTAGTCCTGGTTTAGTCCTGGTTTGGTCCTGGTTTAGACCTGATTTAGTCCTGGTTTAGTCCTGGTTTGGTCCTGGTTTAGACCTGATTTAGTCCTGGTTTAGTCCTGGTTTGGTCCTGGTTTAGTTCTGGTTTGGTCCTGGTTTAGACCTGATTTAGTCCTGGTTTAGTTCTGGTTTGGTCCTGGTTTAGACCTGATTTAGTCCTGGTTTAGTCCTGGTTTGGTCCTGGTTTAGTTCTGGTTTGGTCCTGGTTTAGACCTGATTTAGTCCTGGTTTAGTCCTGGTTTGGTCCTGGTTTAGACCTGATTTAGTCCTGGTTTAGTTCTGGTTTGGTCCTGGTTTAGACCTGATTTAGTCCTGGTTTAGTCCTGGTTTGGTCCTGGTTTAGTTCTGGTTTGGTCCTGGTTTAGACCTGATTTAGTCCTGGTTTAGTCCTGGTTTGGTCCTGGTTTAGACCTGATTTAGTCCTGGTTTAGTCCTGGTTTGGTCCTGGTTTAGACCTGATTTAGTCCTGGTTTAGTCCTGGTTTGGTCCTGGTTTAGTTCTGGTTTGGTCCTGGTTTAGACCTGATTTAGTCCTGGTTTAGTTCTGGTTTGGTCCTGGTTTAGACCTGATTTAGTCCTGGTTTAGTCCTGGTTTGGTCCTGGTTTAGTTCTGGTTTGGTCCTGGTTTAGACCTGATTTAGTCCTGGTTTAGTCCTGGTTTGGTCCTGGTTTAGACCTGGTTTAGTCCTGGTTTAGTTCTGGTTTGGTCCTGGTTTAGACCTGATTTAGTCCTGGTTTAGTCCTGGTTTGGTCCTGGTTTAGTTCTGGTTTGGTCCTGGTTTAGACCTGATTTAGTCCTGGTTTAGTCCTGGTTTGGTCCTGGTTTAGACCTGATTTAGTCCTGGTTTAGTCCTGGTTTGGTCCTGGTTTAGTTCTGGTTTGGTCCTGGTTTAGACCTGATTTAGTCCTGGTTTAGTCCTGGTTTGGTCCTGGTTTAGACCTGATTTAGTCCTGGTTTAGTCCTGGTTTGGTCCTGGTTTAGTTCTGGTTTGGTCCTGGTTTAGACCTGATTTAGTCCTGGTTTAGTCCTGGTTTGGTCCTGGTTTAGACCTGATTTAGTCCTGGTTTAGTCCTGGTTTGGTCCTGGTTTAGACCTGATTTAGTCCTGGTTTAGTCCTGGTTTGGTCCTGGTTTAGTCCTGGTTTGGTCCTGGTTTAGACCTGATTTAGTCCTGGTTTAGTCCTGGTTTGGTCCTGGTTTAGACCTGATTTAGTCCTGGTTTAGTCCTGGTTTGGTCCTGGTTTAGACCTGATTTAGTCCTGGTTTAGTCCTGGTTTGGTCCTGGTTTAGTCCTGGTTTGGTCCTGGTTTAGACCTGATTTAGTCCTGGTTTAGTCCTGGTTTGGTCCTGGTTTAGACCTGATTTAGTCCTGGTTTAGTCCTGGTTTGGTCCTGGTTTAGACCTGATTTAGTCCTGGTTTAGTCCTGGTTTGGTCCTGGTTTAGTCCTGGTTTGGTCCTGGTTTAGACCTGATTTAGTCCTGGTTTAGTCCTGGTTTGGTCCTGGTTTAGACCTGATTTAGTCCTGGTTTAGTCCTGGTTTGGTCCTGGTTTAGACCTGGTCTGGTCCTGGTTTAGTCCTGGTCTGGTCCTGGTTTAGTCCTGGTTTGGTCCTGGTTTAGACCTGATTTAGTCCTGGTTTAGTCCTGGTTTGGTCCTGGTTTAGACCTGATTTAGTCCTGGTTTAGTCCTGGTTTGGTCCTGGTTTAGACCTGATTTAGTCCTGGTTTAGTCCTGGTCTTGTACTAGTTTAGTCCTGGTTTAGTCCTGGTTTGGTCCTGGTTTAGACCTGATTTAGTCCTGGTTTAGTCCTGGTTTGGTCCTGGTTTAGACCTGATTTAGTCCTGGTTTAGTCCTGGTTTGGTCCTGGTTTAGACCTGATTTAGTCCTGGTTTAGTCCTGGTTTGGTCCTGGTTTAGTACTGGTTTGGTCCTGGTTTAGACCTGATTTAGTCCTGGTTTAGTCCTGGTTTGGTCCTGGTTTAGACCTGATTTAGTCCTGGTTTAGTCCTGGTTTGGTCCTGGTTTAGACCTGATTTAGTCCTGGTTTAGTCCTGGTTTGGTCCTGGTTTAGTTCTGGTTTGGTCCTGGTTTAGACCTGATTTAGTCCTGGTTTAGTCCTGGTTTGGTCCTGGTTTAGACCTGATTTAGTCCTGGTTTAGTCCTGGTTTGGTCCTGGTTCTTCATGAAACCAGGATCTCTTTTGGATAAACGCCTGTCAGGAGAATAAATTGTTGAGTATGATTTTTTGCAAAAAAAAAAAAAATCACAATAAACGACAATATTGAAAGTACACCAGGCATAATGTAGTTTGGATTTGTACAAACGATAAAAGCGATAAAAACGTGTTACAAAAACAAACAGACCGATAAGTGACAAACGCGACTCAATCCACCAGAAAAGACGCGACTAAAAACGACAAAGACGTGATATAAAGTGACAAACGACAAACACGATTAAAAGCAACAAAATTCTGTTTAAAATGTGAACAGAATCCTCTGATCAAAATGTAAATCACAATCTAATCACAGTCGCACTGGTCAGAACAATCACAATTATTCCCTAAACCCTGCAGCTCCTTTAAAGACAGAAAAATACAAAGTGAACATGAATCGTGATCAAATCCAAATCATGATCTGGACCCAAGAAAATCAGGATAACAAGTTTTTGCCGTTTCACCCAAACCTAAATGGCACAATTGTATTTATTTATCGATCTTTATTTAACCGGGACAGTCCCACGGAGATGAACCGTGTCTTTTTCGTCCTGGCCCCAGGGGGAGGAGCCTGTTGTACATGTTTTTAGTGGGAGGGGAATCAGAGCACCTGCATCATAAAGGTCTAACACTACAGCGAGTACGAACGATAAAGAAGAAACATCCTACCGCTCCAAAGAAAAGAGAGAAAATTCTATTTTATAATGAACGACAAGTCGGTAGAATAATGATCGTGACAGGACTAGATGGATTGTCTCCTCTGGTTCGTCTCTCTTGTTTGTCTCTTCTGGTCCGTCTCTTGTTCATCTCTTCTGGTCCGTCTCTTCTGGTCCGTCTCTTGTTCGTCTCTTCTGGTCCGTCTCTTGTTCGTCTCTTCTGGTCCGTCTCTTGTTCGTCTCTTCTGGTCCGTCTCTTGTTTGTCTCTTGTTGTTTGTCTCTTGTTCATCTCTTCTGGTCCGTCTCTTGTTCGTCTCTTCTGGTCCGTCTCTTGTTCGTCTCTTCTGGTCCGTCTCTTATTCGTCTCTTCTGGTCCGTCTCTTGTTTGTCTCTTCTGGTCCGTCTCTTCTGGTCCGTCTCTTGTTCGTCTCTTCTGGTCCGTCTCTTGTTCGTCTCTTCTGGTCCGTCTCTTGTTTGTCTCTTGTTTGTCTCTTCTGGTCCGTCTCTTGTTCGTCTCTTCTGGTCCGTCTCTTGTTTGTCTCTTCTGGTCCGTGTAACAGTAGATTTTGTTCCCGTTGCACTTTTAAAGTTCACTCTGGGGGAGAATGACTCACGTCGGCCGTTTTTCCTGCGACGTTAATTTCACGATCGCGTCCCAAACTCGAGACGATGAAACGCTGAATATCAAATGAAGTAAATGGCGTATTGTTTTGTGGGACGTTTGGGCGATGAGCGCAGCGCGGCGTAACGCGAGCCTCTGCTGGTGTCAGCGATCGAGGGGCCGCAGTGGCTCCTGTGGGACGTCCCGAGGGTCCAGACCGCGCCAAGATCCAGGAACAAAGACCCTCCGTCTCATTAAAGCTCTAAAGGCACTGGTTTTACTGCAGCTACACAGACCATGATGCTTTGCTCCTGTTGTTTTCAGCTGATGGTAACAATATACCATCGAACTATAACCATAAACTCAGCCGGATCAGACTCAGGGCAGACATTTTAATCTGGTTCAAAAAGAATAACAACAAAAACACAAAGCGCACACAACACTGTGGAAGGTGAAGGGACTTTATCAGATGGACTGGACTCTAGGAGGATTTGAATCCACCCAAAACACAGAGACAAACCACACACTAAAGGCCCAAGCATCCTGGGAGTCGAACCCACAACCTTCCTGCAGCGAGGAGTGTGCTAACCACTCTGCCACCGTGAGGAGCATTAGAATCTAAAACTGACAGCAGTTAAATGTGTTTAAAGACTCTCCCTGGAGATGAACTAGAGTCCTTCAGATTCAGTTAAAGCTTTATGTTCAGTTCCCGAGGACTCGGAGTCATTCAACGGTTAAACTCTTTGACCCGAGGGGCTCGTCCCATCACTCTGTGTCATTCAATCGACTCAGAAACAAGAACAAAAAAATTTTTAAGTTTTGATTCACGTGACGGATTAAAGCAAAGGGGTCTGAAAAATAAATATTCCAGGCTTGAAGCAAGAGTTTATATTTCATTTCCTTTATTATGAGTTTTACATGAGCCGGCCCGGGCCGTGGGTCTGGGCCATGAGTCTGGGCCGTGGGTCTGGGCCGTGGGTTTGGGCCGTGGGTCTGGGCCGTGGGTTTGGGCCATGAGTCTGGGCCGTGGGTCTGGGCCATGAATCTGGGCCGTGGGTCTGGGCCGTGGGCCTGGGCCGTGGGTCTGGGCCGTGGGCCTGGGCCGTGGGTCTGGGCCGTGGGTCTGGGCCGTGGGTTTGGGCCATGAGTCTGGGCCGTGGGTCTGGGCCATGAATCTGGGCCGTGGGTCTGGGCCGTGGGCCTGGGCTGTGGGTCTGGGCCGTGGGCCTGGGCCGTGGGTCTGGGCCGTGGGCCTGGGCCGTGGGCCTGGGCCGTGGGTCTGGGCCGTGGGTCTGGGCCGTGGGCCTGGGCCGTGGGTCTGGGCCGTGGGTCTGGGCCGTGGGTCTGGGCCGTGGGTTTGGGCCATGAGTCTGGGCCGGGAGTTTGGGCCATGGGTCTGGGCCGGGGGTCTGTGTGAACTTGTGCTGAACTTTGTGAATGACTTGTTGAGTTTTAGACTTCTCTTCATCTCGTCAGTCGCCTGTTTCTCCTCAGATCTGTTCCTCCTCCTCAGATCTGTTTCTCCTCCTCAGATCTGTTCCTCCTCTTCAGATCTGTTCCTCCTCAGATCTGTTCCTCCTCCTCAGATCTGTTCCTCCTCTTCAGATCTGTTCCTCCTCCTCAGATCTGTTCCTCCTCCTCAGATCTGTTCCTCCTCCTCAGATCTGTTCCTCCTCCTCAGATCTGTTCCTCCTCCTCAGATCTGTTCCTCCTCCTCAGATCTGTTTCTCCTCAGATCTGTTCCTCCTCCTCAGATCTGTTCCTCCTCCTCAGATCTGTTTCTCCTCAGATCTGTTTCTCCTCCTCAGATCTGTTTCTCCTCCTCAGATCTGTTTCTCCTCCTCAGATCTGTTTCTCCTCAGATCTGTTTCTCCTCCTCAGATCTGTTTCTCCTCCTCAGATCTGTTCCTCCTCCTCAGATCTGTTCCTCCTCCTCAGATCTGTTTCTCCTCAGATCTGTTCCTCCTCCTCAGATCTGTTTCTCCTCAGATCTGTTCCTCCTCCTCAGATCTGTTCCTCCTCCTCAGATCTGTTCCTCCTCCTCAGATCTGTTCCTCCTCCTCAGATCTGTTTCTCCTCAGATCTGTTCCTCCTCCTCAGATCTGTTTCTCCTCAGATCTGTTTCTCCTCAGATCTGTTCCTCCTCCTCAGATCTGTTCCTCCTCCTCAGATCTGTTTCTCCTCCTCAGATCTGTTTCTCCTCCTCAGATCTGTTTCTCCTCTTCAGATCTCGTCGTGTTCGTTTCCCGCCCGTGACCCTTCGCTCTCGACCCAAGCCCCGCCCACTCTCCCGGCAGCATGGAGGAGAAGCCAATCAGCGCGCAGCCTGACTCTCAAGCCCCACCCCCTGCCTCAGAGGAGGAGCATAACATGGCCCACCTGACCGTGGCCAACGACGCCTCGGAGAGCAGTAAGAGCACACACACGGCATCATGGGTAAGAGTCCCGCGTTGAAACGACGCCTCTGGTGTTTGTGTCCAGGTAACGGCGTGGTCCCCGTCCTCAGCTCGCCCACGGGGTCCAAACCCAGGCCCGGCAGCAGGTCCGGGTCTGTGGCCGGAGGTTCTCCCAGACCGTCCCTGAGCCGCCGGCCCAGCGCCTGCCCCGAGGCCCCGCAGGACGGATCCAAACCACGGGACTATCTGCTGCTGGCCATCCTGTCCTGCTTCTGCCCCCTGTGGCCAATCAACATCGTCGCACTCACCTTCTCCGTCATGGTACGAGCTCCTTTCAGAGGCAAGAGCGAGGTGTCCAGACCGCTCTACAGCCACGAGAGAACGCAGACGCATAAAGCAAATAGAGACAGAATCGTAGAGAATTGTTTCTCACCAAACAACATTAAAACACAACGACAAACACATTAAAACACCACTAAAAGCATCGTAGAAAAGGTCATAGGGTTGTTATTCGTACGCTGTTTAAAGATCAAGACGTTTCGAAGTCATTGTCAATCACTGAGCTGGTCTGAGAGCTCTGGCTAATATGCTACTCTGATCTGTGGGAGCCCCGCCCACAGGGAGGAGTCACTGATAATGGCCTGTCTTTGTTAGGTTAATAGTTTGCCCTGCCTAGTGTCACCTGAGGCTAATCTGTGGTGACTTCGACTGTCACAGTGGTTTGTGTCTTTCAGGAGCAGATGGACTGCACTTTGTGGTTCAGCTGTCCTCACTGCACTCTATCAAATAAACCACATTGCTCTGCATCTTGTCTTTCGGATGGAGCAGTCTATGTCTTAATGCGTTGCCTGGTTTGAAGTAAACAGGGATGTCGTGTTGTCTAAAAATCCTTTGTAGTTTCTCAGACCGGCCCGAGACATAAGGGATAGAAAGCCCCCTTCTGCTTGGTTCTATTTCCCTTTTGCTTCTGACTTTATTAAAGGCCCATTTAGGACAACCACAGGCTGAGAGGACCTGCTGGACATGTTCTTCCTCCTTATTCTTCCCCTCTGAGCTGGTGGGTACATTATCAGGGTCAGGTGACACTAGGCAGGGTAACTATTAACCGATCAAAGACAGGCCATTATCAGTGGCTCCTCCCTGTGGGCAGGGCTCTCATTACTCAGAGGAGCATATTAGAGTTCCCAGACCAGCTCACTGATGACCTCTGGACAGAAGCCGAAACATCTCGATCTTCAAACAGCGTCTGGATGACAACCCTGAAACCTTTTCTAAGATGGAACACGCCTGGACGAATGAGGGATTGCATCGACAACTAAAAGCAACAAAAACATGACTAAATGCAACAAAAATACGATTTAAAGCAAGAGAAAAATGACTGAAAGCTCCGAAAAGTAACAAAACATGACTCAAAGTGACAGAGAGAGACTTGACGTTCATCAGTTCAAACTCTGACTTCATTTTGTGATCAAACTTACCGTAAAATTCAGACTATTGAGCGCACCTGAGTATAAGCCGCACCAGCCATATTTGTACATATACAGGGCGCACCTGTCTATAAGCGGCAGGTGTCCACGTTTAACCTGAGACAGTGACACAGAAGGATGGAACACGCAGAGTTTTAATTGAACTCATGCCTTTGTCCAAACAGCACCTGTGACACACAGTGCACTGAGTCACTCTTCACTCACCATCGACTCCTGGATGAAGCTCTGTTTCCTTCTTTGGCTCCACATCAAGTGTTTTTAACTTAAAGCTGCGTTATGTTCATTTCTTGTGTGTTTTCTGTGACGATGGTGAGCGCGTGATGCAAACTGACTGTTCAAACACAATCAAACTAGTTTATTCCTCACTCTCTTTCACGTCTGTCCAACTCCTGTGCTTCCTGCTACAGCGCCCCTAGAGGACATTCATGAAAAAATACATAAATTAGCCGCATCTCTGTGTAAGCCGAGGGTTGAAATCATGAGATAAAAGTAGCAGCTCATAGTCCGAATTTTACAGTATATGTTGAGCCCTTAGCAAAACAAAGCTAGCAAAGCACGTTAGCATCAGCTGTTTCCTGTTTATAGCTTTGTATTTCCAGGTCATAATCATCTCACATCATCTAAAGCCGATGCATGACACAGAGGTTCAAACGTGACGTAGTCTTTGCAGGAAATACACGCAGAAAAAAGCTTGAGTTTTAATTTTTGTCGCACTTTTACTTGTGTTATTGTTTCTTTTGGTTGCATTTGGTTGCATTACGTTGCGTGTATGTCACTTTTACTTGTGTATTTTTGACACTTCAGTCGCCTTTTTGTCATTTTTTATTGCTTTTTGTCATGGTTTTGGTTAGGTTTATGTCACTTTTACTTGTGTTTCTGATGGTTTTTTGTCACTTTTGTTGCCTTTTTGTTTAAAAACTGTTTGTTGGTTTTGGTTGCGTTTTTGTCCTTTTACTCGTGTATTTGTTGCTGAGTACAAACAGGAAGTAGTTTCCTGTTGACTCTAGCTTTAGCTACGACTCACAGCCACAAACTCTGAATTACTAAATGTCTTTTTGTGACGTCGGCCTCAGGATTAAATGCTTTGAACCACAGGCCCATGAACCGAGACCTGCCCGGTGCGTGGTCTGTGCACGAGGGGCGCCAGATAACCCCACGACGGGGCGCGCGTTAGATATCCAGGATGTTGCTGATGTGCTCGGGTCTAACGTCTGCTCTGTGCTCCCCCTTGTGGCCAGTCGAGGAACAGCCTGCAGCAGGGCAACGTGGACGGGGCTCGGCGCTTGGGCCGGAACGCCATGATCCTGTCGGTGGTGTCCATCCTGGGAGGAATCGTCATCATCGCCGCCGCCATCGTCTTCAACTGGGGCCGTGAGTGTCTGCTGCTCTGTGTAAAGGCGCACTGCGGGACCTTCCTGCTCTGTGTAAAGGCGCACTGCGGGACCTTTCTGCTCTGTGTAAAGGCGCACTGCGGGACCTTTCTGCTCTGTGTAAAGGCGCACTGCAGAACCTTCCTGCTCTGTGTAAAGGCGCACTGCGGACCTTTCTGCTCTGTGTAAAGCGCACTGCGCGACCTTACTGCGCTGTGTAAAGGCGCACTGCAGAACCTTTCTGCTCTGTGTAAAGGCGCACTGCGGGACCTTTCTGCTCTGTGTAAAGGCGCACTGCAGAACCTTTCTGCTCTGTGTAAAGGCGCACTGCAGAACCTTCCTGCTCTGTGTAAAGGCGCACTGCAGAACCTTTCTGCTCTGTGTAAAGGCGCACTGCGGGACCTTTCTGCTCTGTGTAAAGGCGCACTGCAGAACCTTCCTGCTCTGTGTAAAGGCGCACTGCGGGACCTTTCTGCTCTGTGTAAAGGCGCACTGCAGAACCTTCCTGCTCTGTGTAAAGGCGCACTGCGGGACCTTTCTGCTCTGTGTAAAGGCGCACTGCAGAACCTTCCTGCTCTGTGTAAAGGCGCACTGCGGGACCTTTCTGCTCTGTGTAAAGGCGCACTGCAGAACCTTCCTGCTCTGTGTCCTGCTGATCGTCATAATAATGTCTTAAACGTGTCTGTCCAGCATTTATTTAATTCCGGGTGTTTCTATTGCTCATGTGTGGTTACCGTGAGCGCGCTTGCCTCGTCACAGATCTGACCTGTAACTGTAACTCGCCTGGTTGTGTTACCTGCTTGTCGTCATGGAAACCGCCGTACTGTGAAACATTCCCCGGCAAAATCTAAAGCAGTGCGGCTTTAAAACCTGGGCCTTTCTTTTACGACTCGTTTCAGATTCAAACTAAAAAAATAGAATGATAAAAATCCGATCTGTGCTTCTGTCTGAGGTTTGAAGACGCTCAAACATTATTTACATGATTTAATATTTAAGTGTCTTTTATGAATCCAATAACAGTTTATTTAGAGGTGACTCTGTGACGTGCTCCTGCTGAACTGAGCGCTCTGGGACAAATAAGAAAAAGAAAAGATATTAGTTTGCTCTGAGGACAGTGGGACTGACAGAGGGGGCGGAGCCACAGCGTGTCTTTATGGGACAAATGAATGAATGAGTTTATTTGGCTGTCCATATACCAAACAAAATTATATACAATAGAGAAAAAAATACATCTGTTTGCACCAAAAGGATTGGGCTGAAGCAAATTGCTTATATAAGCCCATCCTGAATATTATACAAAGTCAACAATACAGACATAAAAACAGAAACAAAAAAAAGAGAAATCCACTACGTTTTATCTTAAACTTAGAATTCCACTCTCTCTTATACAACTTTTAATTTATAACAATAATTTATATGTATTAATTATTTCATTTTTTAGAGTTTTTTTAAATTTTGACAGAGTGTTTATTAACTTGAGCTCATTCCAAAGTTTGATTCCTAAAACAGTCACACATCTTTGCCTAACATTAGTTCTTGCTTTATTCAATTCAAACCGGAGTAAACCTCTGAGGTTATAGCGACTATTTCAGAATTTAAAGAAAGATTGAACGCCTATGGGAAGATCCTTACTCCCAGCACTAAACAAAAATTTCCAACATTTTTAACTTAACTATGTCCATAAATTTTAATATTTTTGATTTTAAAAAGAGTTCATTAGTAGGATCACGAAATCCTGCTTTATTAATTATTCTTAGTGCCCTTTTTTGTAGTTTGATTATTGGATCCAAGTATGTTTTACAGGCATTTCCCCAGATTTCTGAGCAGTAAGACAGATAGGGAAGTACAAGTGATGAATACAGTATATGCAGACATTTCTTATTTAATAAGGGTTTTGTTTTGTAAAGTATACCAACTGTTTTTGATATTTTACTCTTAATGTACTGTATATGTGGTTTCCAGCAAATCTGGTGATCTATAATCACTCCCAAAAACCTTGTCTCAAAAATCTGTTCTATTTCAATCCCATTCCAGTACAATTTTACATTTGAGACTTCCTTACTGGACCCAAAAATCATAAATTTTGTTTTCCTCTCATTCAATGATAACTTATTTAAATCAAACCATTTTTTAAATAATTTCAACTCTGTTTCAGCTTGTGAGATTAACTGATTAACATTGTGTCCTGAACAAAATAAATTTGTATCATCTGCAAAAATAACCAACTTCAATAATTTAGATACTTTACAAATGTCGTTTAAATAAAGAATAAATCATTTTGGCCCCAAAACAGAGCCTTGTGGGATACCACAAGATAATGTTTTTGATGTGACACAGTTCCATCTATATCTACATATTGAAGTCTATTATTTAAGTAGCTTTTTAACCAACTATTACCCACACCTCTGATCCCAGAACAATCACACTTCTCTAAAAGTAAATCATGATCAATAGTATCAAATGCTTTTCATAGATCGATGAATATGCCTATTGTATATTGTAAATGCTAAAATGCCAAACCTTTTAACCATAATAAAGTACAATTAGTTTAGCTCCAGTACAAATACTTAATAAAAGCATTACTTTGGTCAAAGTGGGACGGCTGTTTTTATCTCATTTACGCTTTTTATTCTCCGAGAAGCAAGAAGTGCGCGGTTAGCATGCTAACGTTTGTTAGCTTTACTCTGACGGTAAATTCTGCTCGCGCTCTGATAATAAATAATGAAAAGAAATGACCATTAAACTCCTGGTGGTGAATACTCTGGATGCTCTTCAGGTGGAACCAGAGCTTCATTTGAGCACAAACACTTTAAAATGAGCTGCTGCTGTTTTTCATATTTTTTAGACATTCGGGCACAGCCCCTTTAAAGGGCGCAGCCCCTTTAAAGGCGTTTGTTCTTCTTCTTCTTCTTCTTCTGTCTCTGCAGTGATCCTCAAGTCCTGATGAGGCTGGGCTTTTATTCTGACGGGATCTGCCCTTCGCTCCACACGCCTGCTCTTCCTCCAAGCTCCTCCTCCTCTGAAGCTCCTCCTCCTCCTCTGAAGCTCCTCCTCCTCCTCTGAAGCTCCTCCTCTGAAGCTCCTCTTTCTCCAAAGCTCCTCCTCCTCCGAAGCTCCTCCTCCTCCTCTGAAGATCCTCCTCCTCCTCCTCCTCCTCCTCCTCCTCCTCCTCCTCCTCCTCCTCCTCCTCTGAAGCTCTCCCTCTGAAGCTCCTCTCCCTCGGAAGCTCCTCCTCCTCCTCGGAAGCTCCTCCTCCTCCTCAGAAGCTCTCCCTCTGAAGCTCCTCCAACTCCTCTGAAGCTCCTCCTCTGAAGCTCCTCCTCCCCCTCTGAAGCTCCTCCTCCTCCCCTGAAGCTCCTCCCCCTTCACCCAAACCTCTGAATATATTTAAATCTCCAGTTGTGTTGCGTTTCTCTCACTTTGCTGTTTGCTGCTGCACGTCACGCATGGTCTTCCTCCCGACTCTACCTCGGACACGAGCGCACAAGCGGCACCACAGCGCCCCCACTGTTCCTCTGTGGGAGCGACGCCCCATTCTGTGGAAAAACTCTGCTCCAAAAACTGAACGGTTTATGCCAAAAACAGAACTGAAAAATGCTGCTGCTACAAAAGCGAAATGTTTTTAAAAAGTGAAGAAAACGATGCAAGTGAACGCGCTACGAGAGCCGCGGATGCTAACGCTGCTAGCTCCTCAGTCCGTTTACAAAACCCCGTCTTTGCTTTGAAAATGTTCCGGTTCACCCAAACACCAATGTTTTCACGGATTGCCTTTCTTTGTGACGATGTTTCACACTCCTGAGAGAAAAGGGACACTTCTGCTGATCCTCAACTGTTGGATTTTTAAAAAAGCACCAAAAGCACCGTCTGACAAACTCTAGAAAAGAACGACGACTGAAACTGGACGAAAACCAGGTCCACGGCGCGAGACCAAACCCAGTCCAGCTCTGATAAAGGATTCACATATTGGTCTGCACTAAAATAGAACTCCAAACTGAAACGATGAAATGTTAAAGTGAAACTGAATATTTTAAATCCCAAAAGAGCAGAAGAGGTGCATGAACCCACTCTGAACCCGCCGTGCGACTGAGCGAACGCACACAACACGTTTACAATAAAAGTAACGACGACAGAGCTCTGATTATATTTGATCAGAGCAGAAATGTTTTTAGTGAATCAGACGTTTAAAGTCACAAGAAGTCAGTTTATAGTTTTCATAGAAACACAAATGTACAGCGTCCCAAACTCTTTTAAACCTCCATAGAGTTTAATATCATAGAACTTTTCATCCTAGAATTGTTTAAGTGTAAACCAAAGTGCCCAAAACATGAAAAACACTGGCAGCTGCTCTGGACTTTTGAGTCAAAATGAATTAGTTAAGTTTTAAAATTAAATAATGGTTTTAATGATGGATCGGCCCCGACTCCAAACTCTGTTCATTTATCGACCACAGCAGCAGCAAAAGACGAGAGTCACGTGACCCAGAGCAGTGCTTCTTAACCATAGGGCCGGGGCCCAAAGTAGGGCCGCGAGCACTAAAATATAATACATTTAATATGAGACTGGGCCTCGAGTTACTTTAGACAGAAAAAGTCGGGCCTCAAGGTAAAAAGGTTAAGAACCCCTGACCCAGAGTCATGTGACCCAGAGTCATGTGACCCAGAGTCATGTGACCCAGAGTCATGTGACCCAGAGTCATGTGACCCAGAGTCATGTGACTCTAGGTCATGTGACCTCAGAGTCATGAAAGGCCAGATTCTTACGTTTACAGCTGAGTCATTTTAACAGTTCAGATTTTAATGATTGACGTTAAATGAATAAAAACAAGAAAACCCCTAGCGATCATTTCAAGTTTACATCATTTATATAAAAACTTTGAACAATAATTTTTCTTATTGAGTGTAAAGACCTTTAAAAGTACTGAAAAAACCCAATGCTTTGTATTTATTACGACGTTTACATAAACATATTTCTTACATTTAATATCGTTAACAATTGTGGAAAACAACCTTCATTATTCTTTAGTTTATTTGAGCCACTTATAGAAAAGTGTTGCACATCGATTGGAAATAAAAAGCTTGTGTACTAAAAAGTCAATTGTACTAAGAACTTCTAAAGTCACACAAGATAAACTGAAGCCAGACAAAAGTCAAGCTGAGATCAAGAATAAATTTAAATGTTCCCTCCAACTCTTCAGAGAAAATGTGCCTGTTTTGAAGCTAAAATGCTAACCTGGTTTGTTCGGTCGGCGCTGAAGCAGTGAATGTAGACTTTGGGACAGATTCAAGTTTTGATTGAGATTTTTAACCTCGTCTTCCTACATCTCGACGACGCTCGCTGTGGACGAACTCCCGGATTTTGCCTGTTTTTGAATGTGACCTTTGACCTTTTGGATCCTGTGCATGTTTACAACATTTACTACAAACCACCGTAGGCTCCGTTAGCCGCGGGAGCTAACAGAAGCTAACGGACGCTCGCGGAAAAGCACCTTGTACATAAACTGGTCATGTGCTATGTTTGCCTGAAGATTTTATCATGAACTTTGAACTTTTGAGGGAAAAACTGCACCGTCGCTTGAGATGCACCACAAACCGCACACGTCTGAAAATCCAGACCTCATTCACAGCGACCGAGCTACTTCACTAAGCTAGGTTCACTTTATAAACATAACTGACCTTCTCTGCTGTTGGACGAGAGCGTTGAATGTTCCCACGGTTTTTCCACATTTAACATCTACTTGTGAAATCAAAACCATTCCCCGTCCTCCCCCTGACTTTAACCCTGATCCTACGACAAGACCCTCGGCCAAACCGTTGTACAAAGACCCTAAACTTAACCAAAAGACACGGAACCCGTTTCACACAAAAAGGCCCTAAACCTAAACGTTGACCTTTAATTTAACCCAAAAAACAGGGTTTGACAAAAGAAGTCCCTAAAATGTGAGAAAAGAGAACGGCTTTTAACATGGAGCTGATTCTGTCTGGGATTAGCTCGTGACGTTTGTGACGTTTGTGACGATCGTTCTCCTGATCAGTTCAGATCATGATTTGATTTTAATTTTCAAAAAAAGATTTACCCTCCTCAAGCTCAAAGCAGCTCAGCACAACTTTATTTGTAGCTCAGAGTTTGGTCGCTGTGAAAGAGGAACGTGACGCTAACGCAGTGACGCTAACGCAGTGACGCTAACGCAGTGACGCTAACGCAGTGACGCTAACGCAGTGACGCTAACGCAGTGACGCTAACGTAGTTTGCCTTTCAATAGTAGTATTCTGTTTGAGCGGGATTGTTAGCATCAGTGCTAACATTGTTCTGAGTGGATGGTGTGTTAGCGTCAGCGCTGCTCTGTGTTAGCGTCACTCTGTAACACGCCTTTGCCCCGCCCTGCGCCGCTGTGACCTGCAGACAGGGGGCGGTGTTCCCTCCTCGGCTCGTACTGTATGTAGCATGTCTTTAATACTCACTGAAGCAGAAGTGACTCACACGGGACAAACCTGCTCCGAGTTTAACAGAATAAACACACACTTTCTCTGGACGACACGAATAAAAGGAGAACGGAATGTCTCTTCAAAGGTTAGAGTTGAGGGACACTTCGATTGGGAAATGAGCCGTGGCTGCAGGAGCAGATCTTCAGTTGGTCTGGACTTCAGCCCAGGGTTTGACACGAAGAGCAGGTTTGGGGCTAAACCTTCACTTCTTAAAAATCACAGATTTATTATCTTTAGTTCAACTTTGTTCTGGACTCAGGTCCATTTTAAAAACAGACAAAAACAAAACTGAACTGACTGTATCGAGCTTCAGCGAGACAAACATCTGACCACGAGACAAACACAAACATCTGACCACGAGACAAACATCTGACCACGAGACAAACATCTGACCACGAGACAAACATCTGACCACGAGACAAACATCTGACCACGAGACAAACATCTGACCACGAGAGAAACATCTGACCACCAGACAAACATCTGACCACCAGACAAACATCTGACCACGAGACAAACATCTGACCACGAGACAAACATCTGACCACGAGACAAACATCTGACCACGAGACAAACATCTGACCACGAGAGAAACATCTGACCACCAGACAAACATCTGACCACCAGACAAACATCTGACCACGAGACAAACATCTGACCATGAGACAAACATCTGACCACGAGTAAAACATCTGACCATGAGTCAAACACAAACATCTGACCATGAGTCAAACATCTGACCATGAGTCAAACACAAACATCTGACCACGAGACAAACATCTGACCACGAGTCAAACATCTGACCACGAGACAAACATCTGACCACGAGACAAACACCGTTTAACCGTCTACAGAGGGATCGTGTTCATGTCGTCCAGAGACAGAGTGTGACCTCCAAACAAACTAAACGTCTCCAACGAGTTTCACTGGTGAAGGATTCTCTCCTGGAGCTCGTCTGGACGTTTGGACGTTTGACTTTCAGGTTTTCAGTTAAAGGACGATGTGGTGTTTTTCCGTTGTGTCCTGAAGAGGCTGGTACGGTGGCCCTGAAGGCTCAAACGCCACGGTTCAAACGGCTTCGTCTGACGTATTTAATCCGCTCTGTCTTGTACTGTTTCTTCTGCGATGACGCTTGTTTGTCCCATCGTTCATTTACACCTTATATTACGACTGTACTCCAATATTTAACATTTAATGGACAATTTAATGAAAAAGGATGTGGTTTTGGTTTTTATGTTGAACTGTGTGAGGATGACTGTGAGAAAAACCCACTCACACTTTTACACATCTGTATTATCAACTTTATTAAATCATACACATTTTAAAGTGATTTATAAATAGTGTTATGACTTTTGGAGAATATTTCCAATGATTCAGAACAAACTCTTGAGTTTCTCGCAGTTTTCCGCCTGAACGTCTGAAACTCCAGATGTTTTTTTATTTAAAGAGCTGAGGATCGAAAGGTGCCAGAGACGTTTCACTTTGAAAGTCAAATGATGAGGTAAAATATGACAAAAAAGTACAATGTTTTTGTAATTGATAAAAAACATTGGATTTTCAATGTTAAACAGGTCTGTAATTATTAAAAACAAAAAACAAAAACGTCAAAGCAAGTTTTACTGTTGAACTGTGAAAAATAATGAATGGATTTTTCTAAAGTTGACGTTCAAAATATATATTTTTTAGAGAATTTTATTTTAAGGTTTTATTTAAGGTTTTTATTATTTTCAAGTTTGAACTTTTTGTCTTCGTCAGATCATTTCAGGTTTCTAGTCTCGTTCAAGTTTTTTCAAATTTAAACAACAGGTATTGGACCTGGTCTGGACTTTGGTTCTGGACCTGGTCTGGACCTGGTCTGGACCTGGTCTGGACTTTGGTTCTGGACCTGGTCTGGACTTTGGAAACCTGAAAAACTAAATCTGAAATGAAAAAATGATTTAGAAACTTAAACAAATAAAAACAAATATCATTTGAATGTTAACTTTAGGAAATCTTTTTTTTTTCTCGCTTCATTAAAACTTGCTTTCCAGGTTTGTTGCTCCTTACGAGCGCAAACAAAGGTCTGTAAAAAGATAAAATGTCAAAAAAACGACTTCAAAACCAACCAGAGGAAGTGAATGAATCTGTAAGTGTAGCTTTAACTCATGATCCAGAGTTAAACAGTGAAAGTGAACCCTTTGACCTTCAGATCCTTCAGTTTGTGTCAAACGTTGAATGTTTGGTTGGAAGCGCCTTCAGAGATTCTCCTGGACTCTCTTTCTCTCGTTGTTTTTTTACGTTGGTTGTTTTGTACGTTTGTATTTTTGTACGACGTGTGTGACGTGTGGAGCATGAACGGAGCTCGCGCCGCTGCATGTGTCTGTGGTCACAGCTCAACAATAAACCACGAACAAACAACCACCTCTGACCTGTCTCTGTTAGGGTCCACTCTCTTTAGGGTCCACTCCCTTTAGGGTCCACTCTCTTTAGGGTCCACTCCCTTTAGGGTCCACTCTCTTTAGGGTCCACTCTCTTTAGGGTCCACTCTCTTTAGGGTCCACTCTCTTTAGGGTCCACTCTCTTTAGGGTCCACTCTATTTAGGGTCCACTCCCTTTAGGGTCCACTCTCTTTAGGGTCCACTCTCTGTTAGGGTCCACTCTCTTTAGGGTCCACTCTCTTTAGGGTCCACTCTATTTAGGGTCCACTCCCTTTAGGGTCCACTCTCTTTAGGGTCCACTCTCTGTCAGGGTCCACTCTCTTTAGGGTCCACACTCTTTAGGGTCCATGCTCTTTAGGGTCCACGCTCTTTTAGGGTCCACCCCCTTTAGGGTCCACTCTCTGTTAGGGTCCACTCTCTGTCAGGGTCCACTCTTTAGGGTCCACACTCTTTAGGGTCCACACTCTTTAGGGTCCACTCTCTTTTAGGGTCCACTCTCTGTCAGGGTCCACACTCTTTAGGGTCCACTCTCTTTAGGGTCCATGCTCTTTAGGGTCCACGCTCTTTTAGGGTCCACTCTCTGTTAGGGTCCACTCTCTTTAGGGTCCACTCTCTTTAGGGTCCACTCCCTTTAGGGTCCACTCCCTTTAGGGTCCACTCTCTTTAGGGTCCACACTCTTTAGGGTCCACTCCCTTTAGGGTCCACTCTTTAGGGTCCACTCTCTTTAGGGTCCACTCTCTTTAGGGTCCACTCCCTTTAGGGTCCACTCTCTTTAGGGTCCACTCTCTTTTAGGGTCCACTCTCTTTTAGGGTCGTCTCTCTTTAGGGTCCACTCTCTTTAGGGTCCACTCTCTTTTAGGGTCGTCTCTCTTTAGGGTCCACTCTCTTTAGGGTCGTCTCTCTTTAGGGTCCACCCTTAACTCAACACATCAGTTAAGTTGAACTCAAACATGTTTTCTAAAGTCTACACAGTATTTCAGATTCTCATGTTTTTCTAATTCTGACTTGTTTTGGTGGGAGGGCATCTGTGGTAAATATTTATCACAGTTTTACATTTGTGACGTTGCAGTTTGTGAAGAAATATAGAAATAATAAATGTAAAATGACAGGAAGTGGAGCTGAATCCCTCTGTGATGTCATCAAATGGTGACCTATTGTGTCGTGTGTGGATGTGGCCCTTGTTTACAGTCTGGTTGCTATGGTAACAGTTGTAGAATTACCCCTAACTGTCATATTTGTGTCGTGTTCAACAGGAAGTGACATTATAAACTTTAAACTGGACAAATGTTTAAACCTGAGACAGAGTCAGGTTCGTTGTGTTTGAGTCACAGTGAGCTGCAGGTGATGTTCAGTTGTAGACGTTTGTGTTTGTGGTCAGACGTAGCTCCTTCATGGTTTAGTCTCTGCAAAGCAGGAAGTGCACCGTTAGCATGCTAATGTTTGTTAGCTTTTTGTGACGACAAAACTCTGCTCTGGACTCTGAAAGTTGTTAAAAAAAAACACTTGTAAATTCATCACTTTGGACAGTTGAGATGCTCAGAATTCATTCCATGAGACGGAAAACATCACGTGCAGCTCACTTTAAATGGATCTGAGCTCTTTTATTCCTGGAGTTGAGTCGTTTCTGTTCATAAACTCTTTTTTTCTCGACTTGACGAAGGAAACTCTGAGGAAACATCAGTGACCGACAGGACTGAGGTTTGAGCTTCTGCGCCTCGGCCTGTGGCCTGGAGGGCGGGGCTCGTTCATCGAGACAGTCATTTATTTAAAACATGTTCTCACTTTCGCTGACGAGTCACTTCCAGATGCACCGGATGCCCTTCCACACGTCTGTGACGGTGAGTAACTCGTGTGTTCTGATGGATGTGACCACAGCACTGTCTCCTCCATCATCAACGCTCTGTTTCACCTGGTGACATCATCAGGTGGTACAACTGTGTGAGACACATTTGACCAAAACACAGTGAACATGAATCTAACATTACAAAAACAAATGAACAACAATAACACATTAAACAAATATGACACAGTTAGAGGTAATTCCACAATTGTTACCATGGCAACCAGACTGTAAACAAGGGCCACATCCACTCATGACACAATAGTTAGAACGGATGATGAATAATCCCTGATGAGACTTTATTTTGTTGACGATGGTTTAAACTGTCAGCTGTGAAGGGTCTCTGTGTTTTCAATGGTGCGTCGCCTTTTGATGACATCACAGAGGGATTCAGCTCCACTTCTGTCATTTTATTTGAAACTCCCACTTCACAAATGAAATAAAACTATGATGAATATTAACCACAGATGCCCTCCCACAAACAAACAAAACCCTGAGGACCTTCACGTGTTTATCCCACCTGTGTAATCCCCTCTGCCGCCAGTAGATGGAGCGTCAACAAACAGAAACGTGAGGCGCCGAAGTGAAGGGGCGGAGCGGACAGGCGGCTCCTGTTGACTCCGCCCCCTCGTCCCGGGGCGGCGCTGAGTCATGAGAAGCAGCACATCTGGGGCTTCAACTTCTGCTCCGTGTCTCTTATTTATTTATATGTTGCCGGCGCGTTTCTAGGCCGAGCCGGAGTCAGTTGTCAAGGCAACCATCGCTAAGGGACCGGACTGCGGCTCCATCACACTCCACCTCTGTGTTCCCCCCCCCCCCCTTCTTCAAGCCTTCCTCCCTCCCCCCTCCTCTCCCCCCTCCTCTTCTTCCTCCCTCCCCCCTCCTCTTCTTCAAGCCTTCCTCTCTCCTCACATTCTCCTCCCCCTTCCTTCACTCTCTCACTCCTCCCGTACCGTTACCCTTTCTCTCCACCTCCCCTCCTCCTCTTTCTCCCCCGCCCTTTCAATCCTCTCTTCGTCCCCCTGCTTTCTTCTCCCCCTCATCTCTCTCTTCTTTTTCTCTCTCCTCCTCCTTCTCTCCACCTTCTTTCTCCTTCTCTTCTCTCTCCATTCCTTCACACTTTCTCTCTCATCATATTCTCCTCCTCCCCCTTCCTTCTTTCCCTCCTTCCATTCCTTTACTCTCTCTCCTCTTTGCTCTAAACAGCTCCCCCCTCGTTCTCCCCCGCCCATTCAATCCTCTCTTCTTCCCCTCCCGTCTCCCCCTCATTTTTCTTCCTCTCCCTCCTTTCCTTTACACTTTCTCTCTCCCTCCTCTCTTTTGTCTTCGATCCTTCCTCTCTCATCATATTCGCTCTCCTCCCCCTCCTCCTCCTCCTCCCCCTCCTCCCTCCTGAGAGATGCTGCTGCTGCTGGTGGGTCATTTGAATTTAAGATGGTGATAAATTATTAAAAACTCTGTCCGCAGCGAAAGACAAGAGCCGGGGGAGGGGAGGGGGGTAGAAAGAGAAAAAAGAGAGGGGGGGGGTAGAAAGAGAAAAGAGAGAGAGGGAGGGCTGTGTAGAGAGAGAGAAAAGAGGGGGGGGGGGGGGGGGTGAGGATGAAGGGGAGGAGGAGAGAAAAGGCGAGCGACGCAGAGACAGAGCCAGTGTCATAATGCAGAGGAGGGAGGGGCTTCGACTGCGGGAAAGGATCAGCCCAGGCCACTGTGTCAGGTGCCCTCCCTGTGTGTCAGGTGCCCTCCCTCTGTGTGTCAGGTGCCCTCCCTCTGTGTGTCAGGTGCCCTCCCTCTGTGTCAGGTGCCCTCCCTGTGTGTCAGGTGCGCCCCTGTGTGTCAGGTGCCCTCCCTGTGTGTGTCAGGTGCCCTCCCTGTGTGTCAGGTGCCCTCCCTCTGTGTGTCAGGTGTGCCCCTGTGTGTCAGGTGCCCTCCCTCTGTGTGTCAGGTGCGCCCCTGTGTGTCAGGTGCCCTCCCTGTGTGTGTCAGGTGCCCTCCCTGTGTGTGTCAGGTGCCCTCCCTGTGTGTCAGGTGCCCTCCCTCTGTGTCAGGTGCCCTCCCTGTGTGTCAGGTGCCCTCCCTCTGTGTGTCAGGTGCCCTCCCTGTGTGTCAGGTGCCCTCCCTGTGTGTGTCAGGTGCGCCCCTGTGTGTCAGGTGCCCTCCCTCTGTGTGTCAGGTGCCCTCCCTGTGTGTGTCAGGTGCCCTCCCTCTGTGTGTCAGGTGCCCTCCCTGTGTGTGTCAGGTGCCCTCCCTGTGTGTGTCAGGTGCCCTCCTCTGTGTGTCAGGTGCCCTCCTGTGTGTCAGGTGCCCTCCCTGTGTGTGTCAGGTGCGCCCCTGTGTGTCAGGTGCCCTCCCTCTGTGTCAGATGCCCTCCCTGTGTGTGTCAGGTGCCCTCCCTCTGTGTCAGATGCCCTCCCTGTGTGTGTCAGGTGCCCTCCCTCTGTGTGTCAGGTGCCCTCCCTCTGTGTGTCAGGTGCCCTCCCTCTGTGTGTGTCAGGTGCCCACCTGTGTGTCAGATGCCCTCCCTCTGTGTGTCAGGTGCCCTCCCTGTGTGTCAGGTGCCCTCCCTCTGTGTCAGATGCCCTCCCTGTGTGTGTCAGGTGCCCTCCCTGTGTGTGTGGTGGCCTCCTCGTGTGTGTCAGGTGCCCTCCCTGTGTGTCAGGTGCCCTCCCTGTGTGTCAGGTGCCCTCCTGTGTGTGTCAGGTGCCCTCCCTCTGTGTGTCAGGTGCCCTCCCTGTGTGTCAGGTGCCCTCCCTCTGTGTCAGGTGCCCTCTGTGTGTGTCAGGTGCCCTCCCTGTGTGTCAGATGCCCTCCCTCTGTGTGTCAGGTGCCCTCCCTGTGTGTCAGGTGCCCTCCCTGTGTGTCAGGTGCCCTCCCTCTGTGTCAGGTGCCCTCCCTGTGTGTCAGATGCCCTCCCTCTGTGTGTCAGGTGCCCTCCCTGTGTGTCAGGTGCCCTCCCTCTGTGTCAGATGCCCTCCCTGTGTGTGTCAGGTGCCCTCCCTCTGTGTGTCAGGTAAATGTAAATGGTAAATCAGGTGCCCTCCTGTGTGTAGGTGCCCTACCTTTTTTTCTTTGTCAAGGCCCTCAAAGCGCTGTGTGTCAGTCACCCATCCACTCTGTGTCACCAGTGCCCCTCCTGTGGGGCAAGGTGCCCTGCCCAAGGTCACAAGTGTCCTGCCCTCATCTGTGTGTCAGAGCTGAAATCGCCTCCCTCTGTGTGTCAGAGGATCTGACCCTCCTGTGTGTGTCAGGTGCCCTCCTGTGTGTCAGGTGCCGCTGACCTTTGTGTCAGGTGCCCTCCCTGTGTGTCAGATGCCCTCCCTGTGTGTGTCAGGTGCCCTCCCTGTGTGTCAGGTGCCCTCCCTGTGTGTCAGGTGCCCTCCCTGTGTGTCAGGTGCGCCCCTGTGACGTCAAGTGAATCTGGGATTAAACATTAATTATAACAAATCATTTGCATTTTTGATGTTTATTCGACAAAACTCACAAATGTTGACCTCACAGTAGATGTTACTTTTATCTAGAAACATGTGACACATTTGAACCTAATTATACTTTTGTGAAGCTCAAATTAAGGGCAAAGATGTGAATTTTCCCCATTCTTTTGTAAAATAAAAGCAAACTGACTGACATTTCTACCCTGGAAATTCAAAATGTTTGCTTATTTTTAGTTGAAAATACTTTAATACAATCACTTCTTCTTAATTTAGAATCCTTTACGTTCCTGTTCCGCTGCACGTGATGAACTCTTCTGTCATTAATATTCCTTTGGGTTTAGATTTCTTTCTCTGTTAAAGGGCGCCCTCTGGTGGAAAATGAAGTGTAGCACAACAACCTCAACACAAAACCAAGAAGAATAAACCTTTATTTAAAGAAGAGCCCGGACACAGAGTAAGAAGCACTTCGTTTATTTAAGGCTTTTGAGGGAAAAGTGCAAACAAATGTAAACCTGAAGAAGAACGAGAAAAAGGAGACGAGGAAAGAGAAAAGCACTTCATCCACCTGCAGCTCGTCACCTTCACAGGAGCCAAAATCACTCAAACTCACAACATTCTCTGGATTTTCAAAAACTATTTGAACTCAAACGTACATTAAACACAAAGGAGTGTTTTTCATTCATGAAGGTATTTACTCTTAAATGAATTTGACGAACACAGAGCGAGATGTTCTGACTTCAGGTGACTTTAGCTCCTTTAGATTCCCTTTAATGTCGTCTTCCTCTGGACTCACTCCTGGCCCTGGCCCTGGCCCAGGCCCGGCAGCGCCCCCAGCAGGCCGTTGGCGGTGGTGAACAGGTTGATGGGGGAAGAGCCGTCTGTGATCAGAGTGGACTTCAGCCCCAGCGCCTGCAGCATCTTCACCTGAAACAGCAACGAAACAGTGTGAGTGTGAGCAAAAAACATCTGAAACAACGACAAAACGGTCTGAGCGTGAGCAAAAAACATCTGAAACAACGACAAAACGGTCTGAGCGTGAGCAAAAAACATCTGAAACAACGACAAAACGGTCTGAGCGTGAGCAAAAAACATCTGAAACAACGACAAAACGGTCTGAGCGTGAGCAAAAAACATCTGAAACAACGACAAAACGGTCTGAGCGTGAGCAAAAAACATCTGAAACAACGACAAAACGGTCTGAGCGTGAGCAAAAAACATCTGAAACAACGACAAAACGGTCTGAGCGTGAGCAAAAAACATCTGAAACAACGACAAAACGGTCTGAGCGTGGGCAAAAAACATCTGAAACAACGACAAAACGGTCTGAGCGTGAGCAAAAAACAACTGAAACAACTACAAAACGGTCTGAGCGTGTGCAAAAAACATCTGAAACAACGACAAAACGGTCTGAGCGTGAGCAAAAAACACCTGAAACAACTACAAAACGGTCTGAGCGTGTGCAAAAAACATCTGAAACAACGACAAAACGGTGTGAACGTGAGCAAAAAACACCTGAAACAACGACAAAACGGTCTGAGCGTGTGCAAAAACATCTGAAACAGCCGGA
Source organism: Rhinogobius similis (assembly GCA_019453435.1). Classification (NCBI taxonomy): domain Eukaryota; kingdom Metazoa; phylum Chordata; class Actinopteri; order Gobiiformes; family Gobiidae; genus Rhinogobius; species Rhinogobius similis. The sequence goes on along the minus strand of CM033631.1, from coordinate 1,253,478 downwards.
GTGTGTGCAAAAACATCTAAAACGACAAAACTGCGTGAGCAAAAAACACCTGAAACAGCAACAAAACGGTGTGAGCGTGTGCAAAAAAAACCTGAAACAACGACAAAACGGTCTGAGCGTGAGCAAAAAACATCTGAAACAACGACAAAACGGTCTGAGCGTGGGCAAAAAACATCTGAAACAACGACAAAACGGTCTGAGCGCAAAAAACATCTGAAACAACGACAAAACGGTCTGAGCGTGTGCAAAAAACATCTGAAACAACGACAAAACGGTCTGAGCGTGAGGAAAAAACACCTGAAACAACTACAAAACGGTCTGAGCGTGTGCAAAAAACATCTGAAACAACGACAAAACACCTGAAACAACGACAAAACGGTGTGAACGTGAGCAAAAAACACCTGAAACAACGACAAAACGGTCTGAGCGTGTGCAAAAACATCTGAAACAGCAAAGAAACGGTCGGAGTGTGTGCAAAAACATCTGAAACGACAAAACTGCGTGAGCAAAAAACACCTGAAACAGCAACAAAACGGTGTGAGCGTGTGCAAAAAAAACCTGAAACAACGACAAAACGGTCTGAGCGTGAGCAAAAAACATCTGAAACAACCACAAAACGGTGTGAGCGTGTGCAAAAAACATCTGAAACAACGACAAAACGGTCTGAGCGTGTGCAAAAAACATCTGAAACGACAAAACTGTGTGAGCGTGAGCAAAAAACACCTGAAACAACGACAAAACGGTCTGAGCATGTGCAAAAAACACCTGAAACAACGACAAAACGGTGTGAGCGTGAGCAAAAAACACCTGAAACAACGACAAAACGGTCTGAGCGTGAGCAAAAAACACCTGAAACAACGACAAAACGGTCTGAGCGTGAGCAAAAAACATCTGAAACAACGACAAAACGGTCTGAGCGTGTGCAAAGAACACCTGAAACAGCAACGAAACGGTGTGAGCGTGAGCAAAAAACACCTGAAACAACGAGAAAACGGTCTGAGCGTGTGCAAAAAACACCTGAAACAGCAACGAAACGGTCTGAGCGTGAGCAAAAAACACCTGAAACAGCAACAAAACGGTCTGAGCGTGTGCAAAGAACACCTGAAACAACGAGAAAACGGTGTGAGCGTGAGCAAAAAACACCTGAAACAACAACAAAACGGTCTGAGCGTGAGCAAAAAACACCTGAAACAGCAACAAAACGGTCTGAGCGTGAGCAAAAAACACCTGAAACAGCAACAAAACGGTCTGAGCGTGAGCAAAAAACACCTGAAACAGCAACAAAACGGTCTGAGCGTGAGCAAAAAACATCTGAAACAACGACAAAACGGTCTGAGCGTGAGCAAAAAACACCTGAAACAACTACAAAACGGTCTGAGCGTGTGCAAAAAACATCTGAAACAACGACAAAACGGTGTGAACGTGAGCAAAAAACACCTGAAACAACGACAAAACGGTCTGAGCGTGTGCAAAAACATCTGAAACAGCAAAGAAACGGTCGGAGTGTGTGCAAAAACATCTGAAACGACAAAACTGCGTGAGCAAAAAACACCTGAAACAGCAACAAAACGGTGTGAGCGCAGTGCAAAAACCTGAAACAACGACAAACGGTCTGAGCGTGAGCAAAAAACATCTGAAACAACGACAAAACGGTCTGAGCGTGGGCAAAAAACATCTGAAACAACGACAAAACGGTCTGAGCGTGTGCAAAAAACATCTGAAACAACGACAAAACGGTCTGAGCGTGAGCAAAAAACATCTGAAACAACGACAAAACGGTCTGAGCGTGAGCAAAAAACATCTGAAACAACGACAAAACGGTCTGAGCGTGAGCAAAAAACACCTGAAACAACGACAAAACGGTCTGAGCGTGAGCAAAACATCTGAAACAACTACAAAACGGTGTGAGCGTGTGCAAAAAACATCTGAAACAACGACAAAACGGTCTGAGCGTGTGCAAAAAACATCTGAAACAACGACAAAACACCTGAAACAACGACAAAACGGTCTGAGCGTGTGCAAAAAACATCTGAAACAACGACAAAACACCTGAAACTTCGTCCAAACGGTTTGAACGTGAGCAAATAACACCTGTCACTACGACACAACGGTCTGAGCGCAGTGCAAAAACATCTGAAACAGCAAAGAAACGGTCGGAGTGTGTGCAAAAACATCTGAAACGACAAAACTGCGTGAGCAAAAAACACCTGAAACAGCAACAAAACGGTGTGAGCGTGTGCAAAAAAAACCTGAAACAACGACAAAACGGTCTGAGCGTGAGCAAAAAACATCTGAAACAACGACAAAACGGTGTGAGCGTGTGCAAAAAACATCTGAAACAACGACAAAACGGTCTGAGCGCAGTGCAAAAACATCTTAAACCACTACAACACGGTCTGTGCGTGTGCAAAAAACATCTGAAACAACGACAAAACGGTCTGAGCGTGTGCAAAAAACATATTAAACGACAAAACTGTTTGAGCGTGAGCAAAAAACACCTGAAACAACGACAAAACGGTCTGAGCATGTGCAAAAAACACCTGAAACAACGACAAAACGGTCTGAGCGTGAGCAAAAAACACCTGAAACAACGACAAAACGGTCTGAGCGTGAGCAAAAAACACCTGAAACAACGACAAAACGGTCTGAGCGTGTGCAAAGAACACCTGAAACAGCAACGAAACGGTGTGAGCATGTGCAAAGAACACCTGAAACAACGAGAAAACGGTGTGAGCAAAAAACACCTGAAACAGCAACAAAACGGTCTGAGCGTGAGCAAAAAACACCTGAAACAGCAACAAAACGGTCTGAGCGTGAGCAAAAAACACCTGAAACAGCAACAAAACGGTCTGAGCGTGAGCAAAAAACACCTGAAACAGCAACAAAACGGTCTGAGCGTGAGCAAAAAACACCTGAAACAGCAACAAAACGGTCTGAGCGTGAGCAAAAAACACCTGAAACAACAACAAAACGGTCTGAGCGTGAGCAAAAAACACCTGAAACAACGACAAAACGGTCTGAGCGTGAGCAAAAAACACCTGAAACAACGAGAAAACTGTCTGAGCGTGTGCAAAAAACACCTGAAACAGCAACAAAACGGTCTGAGCGTGAGCAAAAAACACCTGAAACAGCAACAAAACGGTCTGAGCGTGAGCAAAAAACACCTGAAACAGCGACATCGTTTGTTTCACTTCGATAGCGGGTTCTGTTCGCAGGAGTTGACCCTGTGAACTGTAAACTCTGATCTTTCTCAATAACAAACAGCTCTCATTTTTGCTGTTGAATAATTCATCGTCATTGATTCAGAGCCGCAGGATGTTCCAGCCGCGGCAGAGTCATACTGTGAAAAATAAGAACTATTTTTGGGACAAAATAATCTAGAAGTGTGTTAGAAAAATGTAAAAGTGAAGTCCTCATTATGAACATGAGCCTGTGCAGTGGAGGTGTAGCCCCGCCCCCCTCACCTGCAGCTCGGGCCCCGCCCTGGCCATCTCCTTGAGCGTGTCGGCCCCCAGGCTCTGCACCAGCTGACTGAACCTCTGGCTCTCGATCTGGGACAGCTTCTCCTGCTTCTCCACCTCCAGATGGTCCATGTCCCTCTTGTAGCTAAGCTCCTGCTCTCGAGCCTGAGCCAGACGCTGTAGCTCCGCCTCCTGTTGACGCACAGCGCAGTTCAGTGAGACACACCACACCCACCACGGGACTGATCCGACTGTGACCCTGCAGCGCGCCCTAAAAGCTCCAGAAGAAGCTTTAACTGGGTCAAATGCAGCAGCAGATTATGAACAGAACTAGAAGAAGAAGCACATGACGCCGGTGTTAGAGGCTCCTCACTGGCTCCACATTTAAGCTCCTCCCCCTGAACTATAAAGCCATAAATGATATGGTCCCATCGACTCAAAGCTGTGACAGTAGAGTCCCATCAAACAGAGCCTGGACTCTAAATGTGGACTATTGTTGGTCCTAGAGTCTGTAAAAGCTCAGGAGGAGGCGGAGCTCCTGTTCATGTTCAAGAGGCACAGGCTCCTCACATGAAAACACTTCTGTCTTATTTGGGTAAAAATTGTAGCAAACTATTTGTAGAGTTCTCCCGAAGACAAAACATTCCAAGGCACTCTGTTCATTTAGAATAATTAAAAAGCCTTTATTGCAGCCCGGCTGGAGAGCGGGGTCTTCCTCCAGCACAAACACAGGGTGAGCCTCACTCATGGGGGCGGGGCATGTGTGTAGCCGGGCTGCAATAAAGGCTTTTCATTCTTCCTACATTAACAGAGCGCCTTGGAATTTTTTGTCTTTGGGAGAACTCTACAAATACTTTGCTACAATTTATACCCAAATAAGACAGACTGCTCTCCATCTCCAGCGGAGTCTCTTTACCCACGCATTCTTGGACACTTATGAACCCACTCAGTGCTCCTTCTCTCCTTTAATTTTATCAAAACGGTTTAAAATAGTTTATGCTCAGGACAGTTAGGAACAGAAATAAAAACCTACAGTCTTAGCTCTGCTGCCCCCTGCTGTGCTGGAGGAAGTGTGGAACACTGTCCTCTGGTTCTTCTACTTTCATCAACAATGTTTAAGATTCTAGTTCATCTGGAGTCTGTTTGTTGCTGTTCACATGTCGTCCCTTTTTCTACTCTGCTCTGGTTCTGTTGGTTAAAGCCGTCCAGGGCGACTGCAGATGTGATTTTGGGCTTTATGAACGTTATTTGATTTGTGTAACTGACAAACGAGAACAGAGCGAGTCACTCACGGCCTCGATCCTCTGCGCCTCGGCCTTCAGCTTGGCCTCGTTCACGGCGGCCTCTCCCTGGATCCGCGCCGCCTCGGCCCTGGACTGGGCCTCGGCTTTGGCCGCCCCGGTGCTCTCCACCGCCGCACTGACCACACACAGCAGGAACGGGTTAGCATTTCAGGATGAACCACACGGCGCTCGTCCTGGTCTGTTTAGAAGTGTCTCCTCTCAGTGATCTCTGCAACCGACTCAACCAAACGCCTCGGTCCAGTCCTGGTCCTGGTCTGGTCCTGGTCTCTCTGGTCCTGGTCTCTCTCTGGTCCTGGTCCTGGTTTGGTCCTGGTCTCTCTGGTCCTGGTCCTGGTCTGGTCTCTCTGGTCCTGGTCTGGTCCTGGTCTCTCTGGTCCTGGTCTCGGAGGGAGGAGAGGGGAAGAAGGGGAGGAGGAGGGAGAGGGGAGGAGGAGGAGGAGGAGGAGGAGGAGGAGGAGGAGGAGGAGGAGGGGAGAAGGAGGGAGGGGGAGAGGGGAGGAGGAGGGAGGGGAGGGGAGGGGGAGAGGGGAGGAGGAGGAGAGGGGAGGGAGGAGGGAGAGAGGGGAGAAGGAGGGAGGGGGAGAGGGGAGGAGGAGGGAGGGGAGGGGAGGGGGAGAGGGGAGGAGGAGGAGAGGGGAGGGAGGAGGGAGAGAGGGGAGGAGGTCTCTGGTCCTGGTCTCTCTGGTCTCTGGTCCTGGTCTCTCTGGTCTGGTCTCTCTGGTCTGGTCTCTCTGGTCTCTGGTCCTGGTCTCTCTGGTCCTGGTCTCTCTGGTCCTGGTCTCTCTGGTCCTGGTCTCTCTGGTCTCTGGTCTCTGGTCCTGGTCTGGTCCTGGTCCTGGTCCAGTCCCACCTGAGTGCCTCCAGCTCCAGCAGCTCTTTTCTCGCTCTCTCGGCCGCGGCCTGGTCTGTGATCTTCTGCCGCTCCAGTTTGCCCCGGGCCTCCTGCTCCAGACGCTCCGCTTCGTGACTGAAACGAACGAAAAAGTCTAAAACACGTGAAGTCTGCGCTTTATTATTTTTGAGCCTCTAAACCAGAGATAAAATGTGGAGGAAATGGTTACAAACATAATGTTCTAGTGACGGAACCAGCCAGGGGGCACCGCAGCTCCACGAGCACCACAGCGCCCCCTGTGAGCGCTCCTGCCCCCTCTAGCGCCCTTTCTGGCCCCTCCTGGCCCTCTAGCGCCCCTCCTGGCCCTCTGGCCCCTCCTGGCCCTCTAGCGCCCCCTCTGGCCCCCGTCCCGCCCCCTCTGGCCCCTCCTGGCCCTCTAGCGCCCCCTCCTGGCCCTCTAGCGCCCCCTCCTGGCCCTCTAGCGCCCCCTCTGGCCGTCTAGCGCCCCCTCTGGCCCTCTAGCGCCCCCTCTGGCCCTCTAGCGCCCCCTCTGGCCGTCTAGCGCCCCCTCTGGCCCTCTAGCGCCCCCTCTGGCCCTCTAGCGCCCCCTCCTGGCCCTCTAGCGCCCCCTCCTGGCCGTCTAGCGCCCCCTCTGGCCCCTCCTGGCCCTCTGGCCCCTCCTGGCCCTCTGGCCCCTCCTGGCCCTCTAGCGCCCCCTCTGGCCCCCGTCCCGCCCCCTCTGGCCCCTCCCGCCCCCTCTGGCCCCCCGCCCTCGTCCCGCCCCCTCTGGCCCCTCCTGGCCCTCTAGCGCCCCCTCTGGCCCTCTAGCGCCCCCTCCTGGCCCTCTAGCGCCCCCTCCTGGCCGTCTAGCGCCCCCACTGGCCCTCTAGCGCCCCCTCCTGGCCCTCTAGCGCCCCCTTTGGCCCTCTAGCGCCCCCTCTGGCCCTCTAGCGCCCCCTCTGGCCCTCTAGCGCCCCCTCCTGGCCCTCTGGCCCTCTAGCGCCCCCTCCAGGCCCTCTAGCGCCCCCTCCTGGCCCTCTAGCGCCCCCTTTGGCCCTCTAGCGCCCCCTCTGGCCCTCTAGCGCCCCCTCTGGCCCTCTAGCGCCCCCTCTGGCCCTCTAGCGCCCCCTCTGGCCCCTCCTGGCCCTCTAGCGCCCCCTCTGGCCCTCTAGCGCCCCCTCCTGGCCCGCTGGCCCCCTCTGGCCCTCTAGCGCCCCCTCTGGCCCCTCCTGGCCCTCTAGCGCCCCTGGCCCCGCCCCTCTGGCCCCTCCCGCCCCGTCTGGCCCCTCCCGCCCCCTCTGGCCCCTCCCACCTCTCTGGCCCTCACGCCCTGTCCCCCCCTCTGGCCCTCCCGCCCCCTCTGGCCCCCTCACGCCCCTGTCCCGCCCCCTCACTGCGCCGTGGCCTCCTGGGAGTTGGTGGTGATCTCGATGGCCAGCTGCACGCTCTTCTGCAGAGCGTCCCTCGTCCTCTGGCCCCTCCCGCCCCCTCTGGCCCCACCCGCCCCCTCTGGCCCCTCCCGCCCCCTCTGGCCCCCTCACGCCCCTGTCCCGCCCCCTCACCGCGCCGTGGCCTCCTGGGAGTTGGTGGTGATCTCGATGGCCAGCTGCACGCTCTTCTGCAGAGCGTCCCTCGTCCTCTGGCCCTCTGGCGCCCCCTCTGGCCCCTCCCGCCCCCTCTGGCCCCCTCCCGCCCCCGTCCCGCCCCCTCCCCGCGCCGTGGCCTCCTGGGAGTTGGTGGTGATCTCGATGGCCATCTGCACGCACATCTGCAGAGCGTCCCTCGTCCTCTGGCCCTCTGGCGCCCCCTCTGGCCCCTCCCGCCCCCTCTGGCCCCCTCCCGCCCCCGTCCCGCCCCCTCACCGCGCCGTGGCCTCCTGGGAGTTGGTGGTGATCTCGATGGCCAGCTGCACGCTCTTCTGCAGAGCGTCCCTCGTCCTCTGGCCCTCTGGCGCCCCCTCTGGCCCCTCCCGCCCCCACTGGCCCCTCCCGCCCCCTCTGGCCCCCTCACGCCCCCGTCCCGCCCCCTCACCGCGCCGTGGCCTCCTGGGAGTTGGTGGTGATCTCGATGGCCAGCTGCACGCTCTTCTGCAGAGCGCCCTCGCCCTTCTGGCCCTCTGGCCCTCTGGCGCCCTCTCTGGCCCCTCCCGCCCCTCTGGCTCCTCCCGCCCCGTCCCGCCCCCTCACCGCGCCGTGGCCTCCTGGGAGTTGGTGGTGATCTCGATGGCCAGCTGCACGCTCTTCTGCAGAGCGTCCCTCGTCCTCTGGTCCACGGGCTCCACAGACTGGATGTCGACGCTGGTGATGACCAGACGGTTCTGAGGGAACGACAGGGAGCTGCGGATGTTCACTTTGTCGTCGAAGCCGAACACGGCCGAGCAGATGATCCGGTTGGAGTTCTGACGGCGAGAGAAACATCCAGAACGATTTAGAACCAAAAGACAAGATTCTGGTTTTAAGGAATCTCAACACAAAAATCTTCTTACAAAGTATTTATTTATGTATTTGATCTGGACAGAGCACACACATCACTCTGGACAAACCAGAAGCATCGTTTCTAGCGTTTGCCCTGCATCTTCCTCCCCCTCCCTCCCTGCTCCTCCCCTCTCCACCCCTCCCTCCCCTCTCCTCCCTCCTCCTCCCTCCTCCTCCACCTCCCTTCCTCCTCCCTCTCCTACCTCCTCTCCTCCTCTCTCCTCTCCTCCTCTCCTCTCCTCTCTCCTCCTCTCCATCCTCCCTCCTCCCCTCTCCCTCCCTCCTTCTCCCCTCCTCCTCCTCCTCCTCCCCTCTCCTCTCCCTCTCCCTCCTCTCCTCCTCCTCTCCCTCTCTCCTCCTCTCCCTCTCCCTCCTCCTCCTCCTCCTCCTCCTCCTCCTCCTCTCTCCTCCTCCTCCTCTCCTCCCTCCTCCTCTCCTCTCTCTCCCTCCCTCCTCCCTCCCCTCTCCCCCCCCTCCCACCCCTCCCTCCTCCCCCCCCCTCCTCCCCCCCCCTCCCACCCCTCCCTCACCTTGTGGAAGTCGTCAAACTGCACGGAGGCGACTGCTCCTCTGATCTTGGAGGCGATGGCTTTACAGGCATCTCCCACAAAGTCTGGGACGGAGAAGAGGGCGGCGGCGTGTTCGGCGCTCACCGGGCTCTTCACGTCGAAGTGCCTGAACAACAACGGCACGAATCAGATCAAATCAACCCAAACGTGGACCCGACTGGGCTCATGGACCAACTTCTGTGTCTGTTGTCATTAGCATCATTAGCATCATTAGCATCACAGAGGATTGATACTGCAGAGGCTCAGCTGCAGACAGTAGGGGGCAGCAGAGCCACTAAAGGGAAGAACTATCAATACTTTAAAGGGCCTCTGACAGGTTTTTATGATTTTCTGTGTACAGTGTGGTTGCTATGGTAATTTCCTAGTGTGATGTCATACTTTACAACCAGGAAGTACAATTTAAAACCTAAAAAATAGCAAGGCTGGGGTGAAAGATTTTAATAGAACTTTGAATATATTTATCTTAATTGCATTTTAGTTAAACGTGTATTACAACCTGTCATAGGCCCTTTAAAGTGCCTCTGACAGGTTTTTATGATTTCCTAATTTTGACTTTATTTAATATATTAATACCACTTGTAAATATTAGTTATAGTTTACACCAATCCGGTCGCCGTTTGTGGAGAAAATTGGAAAAATCTGTTGAAAATGACAGGAAGTAAACAAACTGATGACGTCACACTGTGAGACAAAGGTGCTGCTTAATTTAGACAATAGAAACTACTTTTTTGACCCTTTAAACATCAATTCTACAAAATAAAGGTGTCACGTGTGTTTTTCTTCAAATAATAAAATCTGTGACATTGGAGGAGTTTTGGCCCCGTGTACAGGATGTTTCCCACTGTGATGTCATCGTTGACAACCAGGAAGTACAATTAAAAACCTAATAAAATGGCTAAACTGGGGTAAAACCATAGAACTATAATAAAACCTGGAAGATGAATCCAAAATGGCCGTCCTGTTCCTCCCTGTGGCCTGAGCTCATTGGCTCATGCCCCCAAAAAAGTTTCTTACTTCCGCATTTACTTCCTGATACGGAGGCGGCCATCTTTGCTCAGTGATTTTAGAAACAGTAGAAAAGAACATTTCCTTCTATTTTATTTAAATACTGATAATAATTCAGTCCTGTCTGTGATTATAATGTGACATTTTAGAAAAAGGCTGCAGTACCTCACACGGCCACTAATCAATCTGGGACACAGACAGAGGGGGCGTGGCTTATCCAGTTCTTTTAATACATCCATGGGTAAAATGTACACAGATTTGAGCAGAATTTGAAATATGTTTATCTTAACGGCGTTTTAGTCAAAAGAGGAGTCCAACCTGTGGGACGTGAAATCCAAACGCAGGAGCAGACGACTGACTCCGATAAATGTTCTGAATATTGGGGTTCAAGAGGGAATTTACACGTCTGAACTCAGATAATCCAACTTCAGAGGACGACTGACTCATTCGACGTTCCATTTCATGAGGTTTATATGATCATGTTGTTGTCATGTTGTTTTTCTGACTTGGTTTGGTGGGAGGGCATCTGTGGTAAGTATTTATCATAGTTTTACATTTGTGAAGATATTTTGATTTTAAAAACCTTTAAAATGACAGGAAGTAGAGCTGAATCCCCATGTGTTGTGTGTCTTGTGTTTCGTGTGTGTTATGTGTGTCGCGTGTGTCGTGAGTCACGTGTGTTGTGTCGCGTGTGTTGTGTGTAGTGTGTGTTGTGTGTGTCGTGTGTCTTGTGTGTTGTGTGTGTTGTGTGTAGCGTGTGTTACGTATGTTGTGTGTCGCGGTGTTGAGTTTGTTGTGTCTTGTGTGTTGTGTGTCGCGGTGTTGTCAGTGTCAGTGTAGTGTTGGTGTAGTGTTGTGTCGGTGTAGTGTCAGTGTAGCATCGTGTCGGTGTTGTCAGTGTCGGTGTAGCGTCGTGTCGGTGTAGTGTCGTGTCGGTGTAGCGTCGTGTCGGTGTTGTCAGTGTCGGTGTAGTGTCGTGTTGGTGTAGCGTCGTGTCGGTGTTGTCAGTGTCGGTGTTGTCAGTGTCGGTGTAGTGTCGTGTCGGTGTTGTCAGTGTCGGTGTAGCGTCGTGTCGGTGTAGCGTCGTGTCGGTGTTGTCAGTGTCGGTGTAGTGTCGTGTCGGTGTAGTGTCGTGTCGGTGTTGTCAGTGTCGGTGTAGTGTCGTGTCGGTGTAGTGTCGTGTTGGTGTAGGTGTTGTCAGTGTCGGTGTAGTGTCGTGTCGGTGTAGTGTCGTGTCGGTGTAGATGTTGTCAGTGTCGGTGTAGGTGTTGTCAGTGTCGGTGTAGTGTCGTGTCTTGTCGGTGTAGTGTCTTGTCGGTGTAGTGTCGTGTCGGTGTTGTCAGTGTCGGTGTAGTGTCGTGTCGGTGTAGTGTCGTGTCGGTGTTGTCAGTGTCGGTGTAGTGTCGTGTCGGTGTAGTGTCGTGTTGGTGTAGGTGTTGTCAGTGTCGGTGTAGTGTCGTGTCGGTGTAGTGTCGTGTTGGTGTAGGTGTTGTCAGTGTCGGTGTAGTGTCGTGTCGGTGTTGTCAGTGTCGGTGTAGTGTCGTGTCGGTGTAGCGTCGTGTCGGTGTTGTCAGTGTCGGTGTAGTGTCGGTGTAGTGTCGTGTCGGTGTTGTCAGTGTCGGTGTAGTGTCGTGTCGGTGTAGTGTCGTGTTGATGTAGGTGTTGTCAGTGTCGGTGTAGTGTCGTGTCGGTGTTGTCAGTGTCGGTGTAGTGTCGTGTCGGTGTAGTGTCGTGTTGATGTAGGTGTTGTCAGTGTCGGTGTAGTGTCGTGTCGGTGTAGTGTCGTGTTGGTGTAGGTGTTGTCAGTGTCGGTGTAGTGTGGTGTCGGTGTAGTGTGGTGTTGGTGTAGGTGTTGTCAGTGTCGGTGTAGTGTCGTGTCGGCGTAGTCAGTGTCAGTGTAGTGTCGTGTCGGTGTTGTCAGTGTCGGTGTAGTGTCGTGTCGGTGTAGTCAGTGTCGGTGTAGTGTCGTGTCGGTGTAGTGTCGTGTCGGTGTTGTCAGTGTCGGTGTAGTGTCGTGTCGGTGTAGTGTCGTGTCGGTGTTGTACCAGTTGTAGGAGAGCTGGAGCTGCAGGCGGGCGTGGTCAGCCGTTTCTATGGTGATGATGTCGGTGCAGAAGTCGGGCCCGAGCAGCAGACACACGGCTTTGATCACGTTCGCACGCTTCGGTTTGTCCCCCGAGAGAGACAGGACGGTGAACTGTTCATCAGGACCGAGCATCACGAGCTCCGGGCCAAACACCACCCTGAAACATGTAATAACACCCTGAAACATGTAATAACACCCTGAAACATGTAATAACACTCTGAAACATGTAACAACACTCTGAAACATGTAACAACACTCTGAAACATGTAATAACACCCTGAAACATGTAATAACACTCTGAAACATGTAATAACACTCTGAAACATGTAATAACACCACCCTGAAACATGTAATAACACCCTGAAACATGTAATAACACCCTAAAACTTGTAATAACACCCTGAAACATGTAATAACACTCTGAAACATGTAATAACACCCTGAAACATGTAATAACACTCTGAAACATGTAATAACACCACCCTGAAACATGTAATAACACTCTGAAACATGTAATAACACTACCTTGAAACTGAACTTTAGCCTAACTTTAGCCTAACTTTAGCATAACTTCAGCCTAACATTAGCCTATCTTCAGCCTAACTTCAGCTTAACATTAGCATAACTTTAGCATAACTTCAGCCTAACATTAGCATAACTTTAGCATAACTTCAGCCTAACATTAGCCTATCTTCAGCCTGACTTCAGCCTAACTTTAGCCTAACTTTAGCCTAACTTCAGCCTAACTTCAGCACCTTTAAGCCCGGTGCGTCCCGTCGGCGCCGTGTGTCACTGACCGTGCCTTCTTCTCGCGGTAGTCGTACACCTGCACCGCGGCGTTGTGTGGCACTCGGTACGACACCACGTGCGTCTTATCTCTGGGTCTTTGGTCCACGGGTCGATTCCTGTCGGAGCGATCGGCCAAAGGGTCGAGGGGCGTGGCCAGCAGCGCCTCCACGTTAGTCGGCAGCTCCTTCTGCCACAGCTCCTCGTCCTGCGTCAGCATGTAGGTGTGTCCGATCACCGCCCGCACCTGAGGCCCAAGGGCACAAGGTCAGAGTCATGTTCACCGCCCGCACCTGAGGCCCAAGGGCACAAGGTCAGAGTCATGTTCACCGCCCGCACCTGAGGCCCAAGGGCACAAGGTCAGAGTCATGTTCACCGCCCGCACCTGAGGCCCAAGGGCACAAGGTCAGAGTCATGTGTCCGATCACCGCAGACGTGTCAAATTCTGTGGTTTATATTCTTTCCGTACTTTAACATTTGTGAAGTTAAACTTTGAGAGGAAATGTTGAAAAGTTAAAGTTTCAAATGACAGGAAGTAGAGCTGCCTGGATCTGTGATGTCATCAGTAGGCGACGCAGACAAAAGTGTTCAGTCATAGAACTATAATAAAACCTGGAAGATGAATCCATAATGGCCGCCCTGTTTATCCCTATGGAGTGAGCTCATTGGTTCGTGACCCCAAAAAAGTTTCTTACTTCCGCATTTACTTCCTGATACGGAGGCGGCCATCTTTGCTTTAGGGCGCCACCTGACCACAATCCCCCATGATGCTTTGAGTGACCTGAACGACCAGCAGCTGCAAGTTTTTGTGTTAACGTTAGCTTGTGTGATTGATTTTAGAAACGGTAGAAAAGAACATTTCCTTCTATTTTATTTAAATACCGATAATAATTCAGTCCTGTCTGTGATTATAATGTGACATTTTAGAAAAAGGCTGGTTCCAAGAGGCTGCAGTACCTCACACGACCACTAATCAATCTGGGACAGAGGGGGCGTGGGTCCAGTTCTTTTATTACATCCATGTGTTCAGTCATATCTTAAATAGAATCATGGCCACTACGTTTTAGTCAAATGTGAGTCAACGGCTGATCCGTCTTTGCGATATAAAAAAATCAAACTGTAATTGAAAAAGTAGTGATATTGTCGCATAAACAGGAAGATAAGAAAGTACTTTACTTTTTTTTTTATCATTTTGGCGCAAAGATTGAGGCAACCATTTTGCATTTCCAGGGGAGAAATATCAGTAGAGCTTTCTATTACAAAAGATGGAACAAATAACTATTTCAAGTCTCAAAATTGTATTTGAGCTTCAGAAAAGTGCTATCAGTGTGATAAATCTGTGTAAAAGGAAAAACTACTGTGGGCTCAACATTTCTGTGAGTTTTTGTTCAGTAAGACGTAAAAATTATCCAAAATGCTTAGTGTGTCATAATTCAAATTAGAGCAGGATTAATCGGCTGAAGGACTACAGCCCGACTCAAATGTTAAATGCAGTAAATCCAGAGTTGAATGTGTTTTACACTAAACACCCTCAGGTTTGTCACATTCTGAGCTCAGTGTGTTTTCTCTGAATCACACGATCGTGAAGAGTCCCAGAGGAGTGACACTCACCTTCCCCGTCTTGATGTCCCGGACGTAGATGCCCTCGTTCTCGTCCAGAGGGATGGCCTGGCGCCGCAGTACCACCTCCACAGCAGCAGGGGGCACGTACTCGATGGGCCCGCGCAGCATCCAGCGGTCTCCGGGGCGACGCTGGATTCCGGTGTGGCGTCTGCGCTTGGCCCCGCCCCCTTCCTCCTGCTCCTCCTCGTCATCCTCCGACTCAAACTGCTCCGGCGGTCACCACCAGGGGGCAGCACACAGCAAGCAAAAGAAGCAGGACAGGGATTAAAGGGGACACATTCTGTTCAGTTAAAGGGTTTTCTGTTTTTAAACCCTGTCAGTGACTGTGTTTCCACTGATGTCTTTAAAGCACATTTTGAATTGTGGCGTAAGTAACGGGAACGGTAAATATCACATTTAGAATTTGCATAAACGTTGTTTTTTACGCTCGCTTCAGATGGATTTTGTTTCATTGGTCTAAGTCACTTAAACTCATGAAGTGAATATTTAAACCCAGGTGTCAGACACGGCCCTGCAGCAGGCGACAGGAGCGACAGGGGCGACAGGAGCGACAGGTGATGGACAAAGACAAAACTAACCCACATGATCATCAGGTGGTCGTTTTACCCAAATCCTCCAAACATTAAAAGTGTTAAAGAGACTTCAGCCGACTTTTGTTTGAGGTCAGACGTGTTTTAAACATTATTAAAGTGTTAACCTGATGAAAGAGTAAACAGGTGCGGCCCTGCAGGATCAGGGAGTCACCACACAGAGCAGACAGGCGGCTCTCGTAACCACAGAGCTAAAATCATATTTGATTATTTTTTAACTTGAGCTGATTTAGATCAGAAGCACATTTTGTAAACGCAGTTACGCTTTTCTAATCATTATTTTATGAGAAGCTGCATTTGGTTTTGGTTGCTTTGAGTTAATGCCGTGTTGTCCTGCACCTTCCCCCTAGCCCCGCCCCCTCTTCATCTTAGAATTGTGGACTTTACGTCAAAAGATGAAAATGTTATTTTTAAAAACGTATAAATGAAAATCTACTTCTTGTTCAGTGAAAAGACACTCTGAAGGGGCGGGGCTTATCACTCACAAGGGCCAAGGCTTATCACTCAAGGGGCGGGGCTTATCAGTTCAGCAGTTTTCAACACGAAGTCAATGAAGCCGTTTCCATTAAATTGTTTTTTGTTTTTTTTTACAAATATTTGTGCAAACACAAAATAATGATCTACATTTGTGACATTTTACATTTGTCTTTGTGTCACTAAATAAGTCGATTTGTGTCATTTTGTTCACTTCATGTAGGACGGATGAGCTGCCATTTTATTTCATTGAATGTTCCGTGCCACTTATATTTATATTTTAATTCTCTGTTCATGTTCTATGTTAAAAGAAAAGAAACAATAAATTCATGAAATATTGAGACATTTATCGGTAATCACCAGAAACAATAATGTGAATAGTAAAGCTAAAAGAGTAAATAAAATATAACATAAAATGACAAATGAAAACCATGTGTTTAAATCAGCTGAACATGTGTAAAATGCACAAACTAAACAGGAAATAAGGTCAGATTTCTTTAAAAAAAAATTCTGGGGAAGGACCCCCAAACCCCCCATTCAAAGCTGCTTAGAGCATGTATTATTCCACATTCCCCAGATTTATGAACCTGAACCACACAAAACACAAATGAAACGACAAAAAAACAAAATCTTCTCTTCAAGAACAACTCAAGAGACACGACAGAAAAGTAAAACAAACGACACTTGATGACGAGGGGCCCGGACTTTGCCTCGGCCCCACATGCCTAGGTCCGCCCCTGTCTAACCCAGGTCTGACCCGGGGCGTGTTCTGGTGTCGGGGTGGGGTTTCTGTTTGACCTGTTTGGCCCGGGCCGTCCACATGCCGATCCGCCTCGCTGCACAAAGATACATAATGTTACACCACTCTTCATAATCCTCCTCCTGTTCTAGCGGCGGCGTGTCCGAGGCGTGTGCGGGCCGGGCGTGTGCGGGCCGGGCGTGTCCGGGGCCCTGCTTTATCAAACAAACGCAAACACGTCTTGGACAAACACATTTGTCTCGGCTGCACCTCCTGTCAAACGTCTCATTTATCCACGAACAGAGCGTGAGAACCAGCCCTGAAGTAACACCAGGGCATCCGGGCCTGGGCCGGGCCTGGGTCAGACCTGGGCCGGGCCTGGGTCAGACCTGGGCCGGGCCTGGGTCAGACCTGGGTCAGACCTGGGCCGGGCCTGGGCCGGGCCTGGGTCAGACCTGGGTCAGACCTGGACCGGGCCTGGGCCGGGCCTGGGTCAGACCTGGGTCAAGCCTAGGCCGTCCTGTTTTGCTAACAGCTCCACATATCGTTAGCGTCAGTGACACACAGCGCTTTATCACACGATCAAGTCAGAGTTTGTGAAATGATTCTGTTCTGTTTGTGTTTTGTGCGTCTTGTTTTGTCCTGAGTCTGAGTCTGATCCAAACATCTGCCCAAGACCAGACCGGGACCTCCCGGGGTCCAGACCGGGACCTCCCGGGATCCAGACCGGGACCTCCCGGGGTCCAGACCGGGACCTCCTGGGGTCCAGACCGGGACCTCTCGGGGTCCACTTTGGATCAAAGAAACAGTCCAGACCAGAGACTGAAGACATAGACACTTTGGACCAACAGGACAAACAGAACCAGTGGAAACGAGGCTCAGGGATGCACCGATCCATCTTCAGCTCTGACGATACTTGAGTATCGGCTGATACCGCGAGACTTTCTCCAAAAACAGTTAAAATGTAATTAAAAATGCTCCTAAAGTCTATGGTTAGAGCCGCTGTGACAGGAAAGCAGCTGAAGTCATTCCATCTTGTGACTGGAGCCTGTTTTGAGGCGATACATTACAGTATTCACCGCCTCGTGCTTTCATTAAACATCATTCTGTCACATTTTAGAGCTGAACGTTACACAAACCGTTGAACCTGTTTGGTGTGACCTCTGAACTTTGACCCCGGCTGCTTCCATTAGCAGTTGCTAACGATGCTAGCGCTATATGACGTCTTTTTCAATCAAAAATAATTGACTGGATGTAAAACTTAGCGACTGGATTGAGGGCTGTTCTTTTCTCACAGATTAAGTCAGAGTTTATTTCTGCTTTGGCTGAAGCTCTCGTCGTGTTTCTCTGAAGCTGAAACGAGGCGTGACGTTCACAAAGAGTTCATGTTCAACACACGACGGGAATGGGATCAGTATCGGCGCCGATATCGATCCTGGCACGGTATCGGTGCATCCCGGCTCACGACCCGGGCCAGACACAGACTGTTATTGGAGCCGTGAAGAACAAGGCTCCTGATTGGTCACTGCTTATTGTTCAAGTCTTCGTTTACAAAGACAAGAGTGAAACCAAACACAAAACATTTGAGTCTGAAGCAGAGCGTCCCACACAGAGGCTAGCAGGCTAACGCTAACACTAGCAGGCTAACGCTAACACTAGCAGGCTAACGCTAACACTAGGTCCAGTCGATGGTTCAGACCCGGGTCAGGCCTGGATCACTGTCTTACTTTAGTTTGTTCATTTTATCATTTCTTTTTATTCTTTTCCCGAGACGTTTGGATGAACAACGAGGTAAGAAGAACCTTTAATGTCACGAGGTAAAATAAGAGCAGAACATTCACGAGAGCCTGGTTCTTACCGGGTCCACGTCGTCGAAAGCCTCCACCGCCCTCAGCACCAGCCCTTCCTCCTCCGACAGAACGAAGACGTCCTGGATCCCGTTCTCCAGATGTTCTCCAGGACGAAGGAAGAACGAGCGCTCGCCCTGAAGGAGAACATGGAGAGGAGAACGTGGTGAGGAGAACATGGTGAGGAGAACATGGAGAGGAGAACATGGTGAGGAGAACATGGAGAGGAGAACATGGAGAGGAGAACATGGTGAGGAGAACATGGTGAGGAGAACATGGTGAGGAGAACATGGTGAGGAGAACATGGTGAGGAGAACATGACGAGGAGAACATGGCGAGGAGAACATGGTGAGGAGAACATGGTGAGGAGAACATGGTGAGGAGAACATGGAGAGGAGAACATGGTGAGGAGAACATGGTGAGGAGAACATGGTGAGGAGAACATGGTGAGGAGAACATGGTGAGGAGAACATGGTGAGGAGAACATGGAGAGGAGAACGTGGTGAGGAGAACATGGTGAGGAGAACATGGTGAGGAGAACATGGTGAGGAGAACATGGAGAGGAGAACATGGTGAGGAGAACATGGAGAGGAGAACGTGGTGAGGAGAACATGGAGAGGAGAACTTGGTTAGGTGAACATGGAGAGGAGAACATGGTGAGGAGAACATGGAGAGGAGAACATGGAGAGGAGAACATGGAGAGGAGAACATGGAGAGGAGAACATGGAGAGGAGAACATGGAGAGGAGAACATGGAGAGGAGAACATGGAGAGGAGAACATGGAGAGGAGAACGTGGTGAGGAGAACATGGTGAGGAGAACATGGAGAGGAGAACATGGAGAGGAGAACATGGAGAGGAGAACATGGAGAGGAGAACATGGAGAGGAGAACATGGTGAGGAGAACATGGAGAGGAGAACATGGAGAGGAGAACATGGTGAGGAGAACGTGGTGAGGAGAACATGGAGAGGAGAACATGGAGAGGAGAACGTGGAGAGGAGAACATGGAGAGGAGAACGTGGAGAGGAGAACATGGTGAGGAGAACATGGTGAGCAGAACGGAGAACATGGAGAGGAGAACGTGGTGAGGAGAATGTGGCGAGGAGAACATGGAGAGGAGAACGGAGAACGTGGTGAGGAGAACATGGAGAGGAGAACATGGAGAGGAGAACGTGGTGAGGAGAATGTGGTGAGGAGAACATGGAGAGGAGAACATGGAGAGGAGAACATGGAGAGGAGAACATGGAGAGGAGAACATGGAGAGGAGAACATGGAGAGGAGAACGTGGAGAGGAGAACATGGAGAGGAGAACGTGGAGAGGAGAACATGGAGAGGGAGAACATGGAGAGGGAGAACATGGAGAGGAGAACATGGAGAGGAGAACATGGAGAGGAGAACATGGAGAGGAGAACGTGGAGAGGAGAACTTTGTGAGGAGAACTTTGAGAGGAGAACATGGTGAGGAGAACATGGTGAGGAGAACATGGAGAGGAGAACATGGTGAGGAGAACATGGAGAGGAGAACATGGAGAGGAGAACATGGTGAGGAGAACATGGAGAGGAGAACATGGAGAGGAGAACATGGAGAGGAGAACGTGGTGAGGAGAACTTTTAAACGTTGAAGAAAATCATTGAAAAATTGGCAAACATGTTTAGGTTAATTGGAAGAAAATGGTCGATAATTCGCCTAAGGCCCAAAGTCACTGGGACAGGCTCCAGTTCCCTAACGGGAATAAGCGGTAGAAGATGAATGAATGAATGAATGAATGGTCGATAATTCGTGGAAAATATCAATTTTTTTGAAAATTTGAGGGAAAATGTAAGGATAAAAATGGGGGAAATAGTGGAACATATTTTAAATATTGCTGGGGAAAAAAGTAAAGCCATTTCATGCAAACAGTTGAACATCTGAGCGAGCGCTGAGGACGCCTCACCTTGACGACCTTCTTCTGGCCCAGCTGGGGTTTCCCGCTCTCGCCCACAGGGTCCAGGACCACGCAGTACTGGCGGCTGCTCAGCGTGGTTACCGCGACGACGCCCACCACTTCCTCCGACACCGACGGCACGTGAGCCTCTCGGTCCGCCAACGTCACCAGCCACTCCTCCCCCGTGCGCCGCTCTCTGCCGCCGGCGTCCTTAAAGGGCCGGAGCGCGCGCACGTGCAGCGCCCTCTGCAGGACACACAGGGAACAGCAGGGATTAAACAGGACGAAACACGTGCAGCGCCCTCTGCAGGACACACAGGGAACAGCAGGGATTAAACAGGATGAAACACGTGCAGCGCCCTCTGCAGGACACACAGGGAACAGCAGGGATTAAACAGGACAAACACATGCAGCGCCCTCTGCAGGACACACAGGGAACAGCAGGGATTAAACAGGACAAACACATGCAGCGCCCTCTGCAGGACACACAGGGAACAGCAGGGATTAAACAGGACGAAACACATGCAGCGCCCTCTGCAGGACACACAGGGAACAGCAGGGATTAAACAGGACAAACACATGCAGCGCCCTCTGCAGGACACACAGGGAACAGCAGGGATTAAACAGGACAAACACATGCAGCGCCCTCTGCAGGACACACAGGGAACAGCAGGGATTAAACAGGACGAAACACATGCAGCGCCCTCTGCAGGACACACAGGGAACCTCCAGGTCCAGTCTAAGTCCAGTCTAAGTCCAGGTCCAGTCCAGGTCCAGGTCCAGTCTAAGTCCAGGTCCAGGTCAGGTCAGGTCAGTCAGGTCAGTCCAGGTCCAGGTCCAGTCCAGGTCCAGTCTAAGTCCAGGTCCAGGTCCAGTCCAGTCTAAGTCCAGGTCCAGTCCAGTCTAAGTCCAGGTCCAGGTCCAGTCCAGGTCCAGGTCCATGTCCAGGTCCAGGTCCAGGTCCAGTCCAGGTCCAGGTCCAGTCCAGTCTAAGTCCAGGTCCATGTCCATGTCCATGTCCAGGTCCATGTCCAGGTCCAGGTCCAGGTCCAGTCCAGGTCCAGGTCCAGGTCCAGGTCCAGTCAGGTCAGTCAGGTCAGGTCAGGTCCAGGTCTAGTCTAGGTTCAGGTCCAGGTCAGGTCAGGTCTAGGTCAGTCTAGTCTAAGTCAGGTCCATGTCCATGTCCATGTCAGTCCATGTCCATGTCCAGGTCAGGTCAGGTCTAGGTCAGTCTAAGTCAGGTCAGGTCCATGTCTATGTCAGGTCAGGTCAGGTCAGTCAGGTCAGGTCCAGGTCCAGGTCCAGGTCCAGGTCCAGGTCCAGGTCCAGGTCCATGTCCAGGTCCAGGTCCAGGTCCAGGTCCAGTCCAGTCCAGGTCCAGGTCCAGTCCAGTCTGACCTTGTCTGTGAGGATAAAGGCGTTGACGATGTCGATGACTTCCTCGTGAGCTCCAGGGAGATACGCCCCGACTTTAGACACCAGCCATTCTTCTCCTGCAACACGACAGAGTGGGACTCAGAGCACGGGGCGCTGGTTGGGGGACGTACGCTCAACACAGAGCCACTGCCTCCACAGTCCAATCATGCTCAAACCGTCTAAAAGTGTCGGGTTTGGACTTTCTGTGCTGTTGTTTGTGTGTTGTTAGCGTGCTGTTAGTGTGTTCTTAGTGTGTTATTAGCGTGTTCTTAGTGTTCTTAGTGTTCTTAGCATGTTGTTAGCGTGTTCTTAGCGTGTTCTTAGCGTGTTGTTAGCATGTTCTTAGCGTGTTGTACCTGTGACCCTCCTGACGCCGCTCCGGTCCACTCCTTCCTTGCGCGCTCTCAGGCGGATGGCCTGGTTCTCTCGGATCACTGTGGCTTTGATCGTCTCCAGAACCGTAACCTCCTTATGAGGAATATATGTCCCTAAAGCACAGAGACCGGGTCAGAACCAGCACTAAACCAGATCTAAACCAGGACCCTGCAGCAGAGACCGGGTCAGAACCAGCACTAAACCAGGACTAAACCAGGACCCTGCAGCAGAGACCGGGTAAGAACCAGGACTAAACCAGGACCCTGCAGCAGAGACCGGGTCAGAACCAGCACTAAACCAGGACTAAACCAGGACCCTGCAGCAGAGCCCGGGTCAGAACCAGGACCCTGCAGCAGAGACTGGGTCAGAACCAGGACTAAACCAGGACTAAACCAGGACCCTGCAGCAGAGACCGGGTCAGAACCAGCACTAAACCAGGACTAAACCAGGACCCTGCAGCAGAGCCCGGGTCAGAACCAGGACCCTGCAGCAGAGACTGGGTCAGAACCAGGACTAAACCAGGACTAAACCAGGACCCTGCAGCAGAGCCCGGGTCAGAACCAGGACCCTGCAGCAGAGACCGGGTCAGAACCAGGACTAAACCAGGACTAAACCAGGACCCTGCAGCAGAGACCGGGTCAGAACCAGGACTAAACCAGGACCCTGCAGCAGAGCCCGGGTCAGAACCAGCACTAAACCCCTCTTAAGCCCGGTCCAGACCTGGCCCCTCGAACAGCCACTCGTCTCCCGCCGTCCTCTTGGTTCCGCTGGAGTCGGTGAAGTCGAGCAGAGCCTGGAGCCTCAGAGCCGTGTCCGGGAACACGATCTGCAGCGGAGTCACATCCTGCACCGGGACACAGGGGACACGGGTCAGAGGCCTCCCACGGGACACAGGGGACACGGGTCAGAGGCCTCCCACGGGACACAGGGGACACGGGTCAGAGGCCTCCCACGGGACACAGGGGACACAGGTCAGAGGCCTCCCACGGGACACAGGGGACACGGGTCAGAGGCCTCCCACGGGACACAGGGGACACAGGTCAGAGGCCTCCCACGGGACACAGGGGACACGGGTCAGAGGCCTCCCACGGGACACAGGGGACACGGGTCAGAGGCCTCCCACGGGACACAGGGGACACAGGTCAGAGGCCTCCCACGGGACACAGGGGACACAGGTCAGAGGCCTCCCACGGGACACAGGGGACACAGGGGACACGGGTCAGAGGCCTCCCACGGGACACAGGGGACACGGGTCAGAGGCCTCCCACGGGACACAGGGGACACGGGTCAGAGGCCTCCCACGGGACACAGGGGACACAGGTCAGAGGCCTCCCACCACAGGGGACACGGGTCAGAGGCCTCCCACGGGACACAGGGGACACAGGTCAGAGGCCTCCCACGGGACACAGGGGACACGGGTCAGAGGCCTCCCACGGGACACAGGGGACACGGGTCAGAGGCCTCCCACGGGACACAGGGGACACGGGTCAGAGGCCTCCCACGGGACACAGGGGACACGGGTCAGAGGCCTCCCACGGGACACAGGGGACACGGGTCAGAGGCCTCCCACGGGACACAGGGGACACGGGTCAGAGGCCTCCCACGGGACACAGGGGACACAGGGGACACGGGTCAGAGGCCTCCCACGGGACACAGGGGACACGGGTCAGAGGCCTCCCACGGGACACAGGGGACACGGGTCAGAGGCCTCCCACGGGACACAGGGGACACAGGGGACACGGGTCAGAGGCCTCCCACGGGACACAGGGGACACAGGGGACACGGGTCAGAGGCCTCCCACGGGACACAGGGGACACGGGTCAGAGGCCTCCCACGGGACACACGGGACACAGGGGACACGGGTCAGAGGCCTCCCACGGGACACAGGGGACACATGGGACACAGGTCAGAGGCCTCCCACGGGACACACGTCAAAGGTTGGAAAAATTGCAAATTGTGGAAAATTGATGGGAAAATTGAAGAAAATTTAAGGGAAATGGGTGGAAAATTTATGTGTGATGTGTGAAATTGGTACAAAATTGGTGCAAAAGTTGTGCTAAAAATGTGCAAAAATTGGTGACAAAAAAAAAAAAAAAAAAAAATTGGAGAAAAATGGGTGAAAATGGATGTAACCTGAGCACAAAGTTGGAACAAAATTGCAGCAAAAGTGTCGGGAAAAAGTGTGGAAAATTGGTGGAAAAACTGAGGAACCTTGAAGGAAAATGGTGTAAAATGAGCGCAAACTTGGTATAAAAATGCTGCAAAAATGGTGGGAAAATTGGAGGAAAATTGAGGACTAAAATTGAAATTTTGACTTTTACTTAGAACTTACAATTGGCAGCTTCCGCCGACCCTGGGAAAGACTCTGAGTGTTTTACCTGCTGCACCTCCTCCCCGGGGTACAGGGGGAAGGGGTCCTGGGTGAGGCGGATCTCCTGGTCGGCGTGCCTCAGCTTGGCCTGTCCCGATTGGTCGAACTGCACCTGGCCGTTGTCGTCACGGGCGACGGGGTTCAGCACGATGCAGTAGTGACGCGGCGGCACCATCAGCATCCGCATGGGAGGAAAGAGCACCCTGAAGAACGAAAAACACAAATGTAACACCTGCACAGACTAAAAGGAAAAGGAAAAATGGAGGAAAAGTGGAGGAAAATTGGAGAAAAATGGTGGAAAATTGGCAGAAAAGTGGAGGAAAATTAGAGGAAAAGTGGCGGAAAAGTGGTGGAAAATTGGAGGAAAATTGGAGGAAAATTAGAGGAAAAGTGGAGAATAACTGGTGGAAAATTACGGGGAAAGTGGTGGAAAATTAGAGGAAAAGTGATGGAAAACTGGAGGAAAAGTGGTGGAAAATTAGAGGAAAATTGGAGGAAAATTAGGGGAAAATTGGAGGAAAAAGTGGGGGGAAATTAGAGGAAAAGTGGCAGAAAAGTAGAGGAAAATTGGAGAATAACTGGTGGAAAATTACAGGGAAAGTGGTGGAAAATTAGAGAAAAAGTTATGGAAAATTAGAGGAAAAGTGGTGGAAAATTAGAGGAAAAGTGGAGGAAAATTAGAGGAAAAGTGGAGGAAAATTAGAGGAAAAGTGGAGAATAACTGGTGGAAAATTACGGGGAAAGTGGTGGAAAATTAGAGGAAAAGTGATGGAAAACTGGAGGAAAAGTGGTGGAAAATTAGAGGAAAAGTGGTGGAAAATTGGAGGAAAATTAGGGGAAAATTGGAGGAAAAAGTGGGGGGAAATTAGAGGAAAAGTGGCAGAAAAGTAGAGGAAAATTGGAGAATAACTGGTGGAAAATTACAGGGAAAGTGGTGGAAAATTAGAGAAAAAGTTATGGAAAATTAGAGGAAAAGTGGAGGAAAATTAGAGGAAAAGTGGAGGAAAATTAGAGGAAAAGTGGAGGAAAATTAGAGGAAAAGTGGAGAATAACTGGTGGAAAATTACGGGGAAAGTGGTGGAAAATTAGAGGAAAAGTGATGGAAAACTGGAGGAAAAGTGGTGGAAAATTAGAGGAAAAGTGGTGGAAAATTGGAGGAAAATTAGGGGAAAATTGGAGGAAAAAGTGGGGGGAAATTAGAGGAAAAGTGGCAGAAAAGTGGAGGAAAATTGGAGAATAACTGGTGGAAAATTACAGGGAAAGTGGTGGGAAATTAGAGGAAAAGTTATGGAAAATTGGAGGAAAAGTGGTGGAAAATTAGAGGAAAGTGGAGGAAAATTGGAGAATAACTAGTGGAAAATTACAGGGAAAGTGGTGGAAAATTAGAGGAAAAGTTATGGAAAATTGGAGGAAAAGTGGTGGAAAATTAGAGGAAAGTGGAGGAAAATTGGAGAATAACTGGTGGAAAATTGGAGGAAAGGTTAGGGAAAAGTGGAGAAAAAAAGGTGGGAGAAAGTTGGCAGAAAAGTTTTGGAAAAGTGATGGAAAATTGGACAAAGAAATAGAAAATCAGAGATATATTTGAGGATGAGAAAATGTCAATGTCAAAGCGGTGCGAAGCGCGCCCACCGCTCGTTGTCCTGCCGGATGTAGGTGAGCGGGCCGATCTCCACGCGGGCGATGTTGGTGTTCTGGTCCAGGACATGGATGTAGTGATGAGGAGGAATCCTGATGATGGAGGCGTCGACCGGAAGCTCCATGTTCGAAACGCGAGGACCGGGCTTCTCCGACGTGTTCAGGTCTTAAAGGTCTGCAACGGAACGGGGACCAGACTTTAGAATCTTTAGAATCTCCGACAAATGAAACTCCCACGTGACTAAAACATAACGAACGTGATTCTGTCTCAGATTTAAACATTTGTCCAGTTTGACAGTTTAAAGTTTATGATGTCACTTCCCGTTGAACACGACACAAATATGACACAGTTAGTGGTCATTCTACAACTGTTACCATAGCAACCAGACTGTAAACAAGGGCCAGCTGTTACCATAGCAACCAGACTGTAAACAAGGCCCACATCCACACACGACACGATAGTCAGAGCCGACAGTAAATAATCCGTGATAAGACTTTATTTTGTCGATGGTTTAAACCGTCTCTGTGTTTTCGATGGTGCGTCGCATTTTGATGACATCACAGAGGGACTCAGCTCCACTTCCTGTCGTTTTATTATATGTTCTATTTTTCTTCACAAACTGCAACTTCACAAATGTAAAACTATGATAACCATTTAGCACAGATGCCCTCCCACCAAACTACGTCAGAATTATAAAAATACAAGAACCTTCAGATGGACTTCAACTAAAATAACGAAACGAACGCTTCCAAACAACAAACAAACGTAAACTCCAAAGAAACTCTGCACAAACGACTCAAACATCAGAACCGTCAGCCGTGGCTCTGACAGTGAAACGACAAATGGTGCCGAACAAAAGCTGCAGGTCAAAACATAAATGTGACTTTGTTTTAGCGAGTTATGTAGAAAATGCAAATAAATGATAAGCATGAGTGATTAGCTCCAGGTCTGAGCCGCGGTGAGAGTGAAGCTCGGCCTGTGGGACGCACCAGTCCAGCACGGAATATTAGTTCAACAAGAATCTGTTTTCATGTGATTTTGAGCTTTTAGTGCCGTCTATGATGAAGGTCTTTGTTAAAAGTCGGTGTAACGTCATCTCTCTGTGGGACGGCTGTGTGGGACGGCTGTGTGGGACGGCTGTGTGGGACGGCTGTTTCTTCAACATTTATGACGACGTGGGGTTTATTAAAAGGCAAAGTACAAAGAGTAATGACAACGTCAGAATCAGAACCGGTTTATTGTTGTTGTCAGAGTCAAAAACTCACAAACAGGAACATGCTTCGGCGTAAAGTGCAACATAAAACAATGAATAAAATATAATAAATAAAATGTTGCTTTGTGTCTATTGTGTGTTTATTATCGTGTCTATTATCGCGTTTATTACGTGTTTATTATATGTTTATTACGTGTCTATTATCGTGTTCTATTACCGAGTTCTATTATCGTGTATATTACGTGTTTATTACCGTGTTTATTACGTGTTTATTACGTGTCTATTACGTGTCTATTATCGTGTTCTATTACCGAGTTCTATTATCGTGTTTATTACGTGTTTATTACGTGTTTATTACGTGTCTATTATCGATCTGTGCCGTACGTTTGTCTGAAGCCAAAGGAGTCACTCGTTACTC
This sequence comes from Rhinogobius similis, assembly GCA_019453435.1. Lineage (NCBI taxonomy): Eukaryota > Metazoa > Chordata > Actinopteri > Gobiiformes > Gobiidae > Rhinogobius > Rhinogobius similis. The sequence continues at coordinate 1,226,336 of CM033631.1, read as the reverse complement.
TTTTATTGTTGTTCAGTCGGTTCGATTCTATTGTGACCTGAATAAACACGACCATCAATCAAAGAGGGCGGGTCTGAAGGGCACGGAGTTCTGGGTAAATTCTGAGAAGTGTGTGAGGAATGAGACACACCTGAGCTCCCACAATGCTCTGCTCTTCACAGATGTCACAACCAGACAATAATCATTAACCAAACGCAGCTGAAGTCAGTGGCGTAAGAGTCCTGACGGCTCCACCCCACAGCCAGGGGGCGCCGCGTCTGGGGCGTTCCCCTTCAGTGGAACAAAGGAGCGGCTGGAGGTCAGGGGCCCCTTAAACTCTGACCCGGAGTGTTCAGAGTCGTCTGTTCACTCTGTGTTTGGACGAGAAGTGAACCGTTCCATTTTGAAAACATTGTATTAAAGAAATCAGAAACTGTTTATTGCCGTCGTCAGTGAAATTCACAAACAGGAACTTGCTTCGGCGTGAGGTGCAACATAAAGCAAAGGATAAAATATAAAAAATATATAAAAAGGCATGCATAAAATTAAGAAAGATAAAGATGAAACGCTGCAGGAAAAACTTTTTAATTTTCAGTTTTTTGTTCAGTTTTGTCTCACAGACTTTCACCTGGAAACTACAGACGTGTTGTGCTCCTGGAGACGTTTTATTCTCCCACTGAATCCACTTCATCCATAGATTTCTGTTGTTTGAATATGCAAACACGCTTTTGTCCCAGAGACTTAAAGCAGCTGCACAAACTGTACAGAGTCTGACACGACACGATCAGCATTTATGACACTTTTAAGACAAGTTAACACTTAAAAACTGAATAAGAAATAAAACTAATATTTGTACAAAATGAACCAAGAAAATGTTTAAATGTCCCAAATATGTGACATTTTTGGCCATTTTTACATAAAATGATGAAACATGATGAAAAACTAATATATTTGTTCTTACATTTATGTGAATAAAGTACAGCAGAAGTTTATAATTCATTTCTGTAAATTTAAGAGTTTTTCCTGTTTCACTGGCCTTAGAGGAAAAATATTCAGCATTTTTCATATTTTTATTCTCCTTTAAACCTGCTCTTGATGTCTTTCTGCTGAAAAAACCTACGTTTGTGGATTTGCTGCAGCAGTTATCGAGTTTAGAGGCTAAGAACGAGTTCAGATGATTTAAGGATTAAAAACAGCAGAAGATTCTCCCATAAATGACGTATTAAATCAGAAAATACGCCCCGGACAGACGGAGTTCAGTAGGAAGTGTGTTTGACGCTCGGAGGAGGAGGATCTTGTAATAAACTTTCCTCAAAACAGAGCGGATTAAACTGAATGTGACCCCAGAGTGTTTTTGATGGAGTCAGGACATGGTTAAAGGAGAAGGCGTCCTTTACACTGAGAGTGTTTTATCTCCCACAATGCACTGCTCCACACTTGTATTGATTTGTCTTGATGCGTTCAGCTCCGACAGATAATCCTTCACACACTGCAGCTTCTCTGGCTCAGGCTACATAAACCCCGTCAGGACCAGAGCCTTTTGTCTGTCATCATTTGTACAAAACAACAGAATCATAAAGAGTGTTATTTGTGCACGACATTCACACAAAACGCTCAGTTTGAGACACGTGACTTAAAGCTGTAACTAAAGCGTGTTTTAGAATTAAAATGTCAGTTTCAAACGAGGAAGAAACATGCGACATCGTTCTTCCCAGTGCGCGTGCGCAGTACACGGATTTTTATTGTATTATAATAATTGTTATAATTATTATTATGAAGGAAAAGTGACAATAAGAGAAAACAACCTGAATAATAATAATGAGTCTTGAAACCGAATTAAAGAGAAGCTCCTTTGACAGTTTTTCCTCTGAATTTAAACAAACGTTTGACGCAGATTTAAGTGAATTATTTCAACGAACGCGCGAAAACAAAGTTAATGTAAGTTTTACAAAAGACAAACGTTGACAACAATTTGTTGTAAAATGCGCAGGTTTCAAAGTGAAGCGCAGTGTTTTAGAACTTCACAAAGAACTCAATAAAAGAACACAATTGTAAAAAGAACAAAGTGACGCAGAAATCGCAGCCAAACGTTTGAGACGCGGAAGAAGCAGAAAAGGAGCGGCTTTAACGCACGTTCTGCCGCGCGGCGCGCGCGCACCTGCGCTCACCTGGGCTCGTGCGGGAGGCTCGTGCGGCGGCGGGTCCGGGTCTGGTCTGGACTGGGTCCGGGTCTGGTCTGGACCGGGTCTGGCTCTGGCTCTGGCTCTGGCTCAGGTTTGGGACAGTGCCGTCTGTGCGTGCCGTGCGTCAGGGGGCGTGGCGCGCAGATCCCGGAAATGCCCGCAGTGGAAAGTCACGTGGGTTCCCAGCACGACGCAGGGGGCGTGCGCGTGCGTCGTGCGCGTGCGTCGTATGGTCACAACGTGAAGCTCCACGAACCGAACCCACGTGACCCACGACACGTTTACACTTTGTGTTTTATCCACGACCAGACTTTTATTAAAGAGATTTATGTAAAAACAGAGTTAAACTCCTGAGGTTCATCCACAGAAAAGTAAGAAAAATGTGTTACACGTGTTTCATCACGTCATGTTTTCATAAATAAGACATTTTATGTAAAAACGGCCAAAAATCCACACATTTAGACATTTAAATCTGAAAAATGGACAGAACCAGGTTTAAATTTCTTGTTCATTTTGTAACATATTAGTTATAAAAATGTACAGAGGAGATTTGGATTTATTATTTAGTTTTTGAGTAAACTAGATCTGACTGAAAATTGTCCTAAAAAACTTCCATAAATGTGTCAGAATCTGATCTTAAATCCTTGTTTGTTCTAAATGTGTTGAGTCCAGATTGTACAGTTTGTGTGGATCGACTTTAGGCTGATCTTTATGTCTCATTCATTCATTCATTCATTTTCTACCGCTTATTCCCGTTAGGGGTCGCGGGTGACTGGAGCCTGTCCCAGTGACTTTGGGCCTTAGGCGGGGTACACCCTGGACAGTGGACACTCGTCACAGCAAACACAGAGAGACAGAGACATGGACAGACAACCATTCACTCTCACATTCATTCACTAGGGACAATTTAGAGTTCTCAATTAACCTCCACAGTCATGTGTTTGGACGGTGGGAGGAGCCGGAGAACCTGGAGAGAACCCACGGTAACACGAGGCGGACATGCAGACTCCAACCAGAGAGATCGTGTGATGTTGGGGTGGTCTGGGATTCGAACCCATGATCTCCTTATTGAGAGGCAGAAGCTCTAGCCCAGGGGTGGGCAATTATTTTCAATTCAAATCAAATCCATTTATTTTTATAATGCCCCAAAATCACAACAACAGTTGCCTCGATGGGCCACAGGTCAAAGCAGTTCAGATAACTGTCCCAGAATGCCCCTGTCCTTTGACCCTCCTTCAGGAAAAACTACAAAAAACCCCACGGGACAAAGTATAAACCTGAGGAGAACCACAGTGAAGGAGAGATCCTACTCCCACGGACGGACAGGCTGCAGATGAACTAGGACTGACATCCACTTGGACTGAACCAGAACCACTCAAGAGGGAGGTGGCTTTAAAGAGTTCATCCAGGCGGACGAGGAGCAGTCCACCAGTGTAGAGAGATCCTCCAGGAGGACGAGGAGCAGTCCACCAGTGTAGAGAGATCCTCCAGGAGGACGAGGAGCAGTCCACCAGTGTAGAGAGATCCTCCAGGAGGACGAGGAGCAGTCCACCAGTGTAGAGAGATCCTCCAGCAGGAGATGAGGAACAGTTCATCTAAAGTAGAAGGAGTTCGTCCAGGCAGGCGAGGTGTGGCTAATCCAGCTGTCAGGCGGGTGGCGCATCCAGACAGGTGGGGGTGAGTCGTCACTGGAGCAGCCGCCGCAGTGTCTGAAACAGTCTCTCCTCCCCGGGGGAAGTGGAGAGAAAGAGAAACATGTGAACAGCAATGAACAGACTACAGTTGAAGTAATATTAAATATTGTTGATGGTAAAGTAGAAGAACCAGAGGATAGTGTTCAGCTCCATACTTCTCCAGCAGAGTCGCTCCAAGGGCAGCGGAGCTAAAACTGTAGGTTTTTATTTCTGTTCCTAACTGGCCTGACCATAAACTATTTCAAAGAGGAACGTTTTGAGCTGGTCTTAAATGTAGAGACTGTGTCGGCCTCTTTTACATGAACAGGGAGCTGGTTTTTTTGACGCAAGGGCCACATTGGATTTTTACACTTGCCTGGGGGCCGGACCATTTTACACACATACTACTACACATAGACTTAATGCCTAAAATACACAAAAAATTACTACAGAATATCAAAAATCATGACCTTTATGTAGTGGGAACAGTGCAGTTGATCACTCCTTTTATCTAATGCATCAAAGTCTGGTGTTATTCTAGTGGTGGCTGTTCTCAAAACTGATTTTTAATGAACAAGCAGCTGCTCAGGAAACTATAAAATGACAAATGCACCACACCTGACTCATACAATTTTTTATTGAATGCTTTTCGGGCCGGATCAAAATGCCAAAAGGGCCGCATGTGGCCCCCGGGCCTTAGTTTGCCCCCCTCTGCTCTAACCGCTCTGCCACCGTGCACCCCATTTAGGCTGATCTTTACGTCTCGAGGGACAAAAATGCATTTGAAGAAAACAATGTCAGAGAAATCTATGGATGAAGTGGATTCAATGGAAGAATCAAACATCAGGAGCAGATTGGACAGAGACGAGAGAGGAAAGTGAACAAGAAACTAAACATTTAAAAAGTGACGTTTGCTCTTTAAGACTTTCTGAAGGTTTAGACAGAAATGACACGTCTGTCCTGTATTTTTAATTTCTTTTTACGTTCTCTTTGAGCAAATAAAAAACAGAGAAAAATAACCTGGAAAGTTGTCTTGAATGAGCAAAAATCAACAGAATCAATCAATATTACAATTTGATGCTTAATCCAAACCAAACATCATCACTTTTACTTTTTGCTCCACATTTAATGGAGTATTTTTGCTGAAATAAATAATGAAAATATAAGACTAAGACAGGACCAAACGAAGACAAACCCAGAGTCCATCGACGACGAGGAATAAAAATACAATAAACTCACACAATGTACTTTTATATTTCAGGTTTAATATTCTGTTTCTCTCGTGTCGTTTACAGCTTATGCACAACTTTCATGGACAAAATATGAAAAATAAAATACATAAAAACAGCATTAGTAAAAGTTCTTCAGATAATTCAAGATTACAAGAATAAAATAGACTTAAATACCATAAAATAAAGACTTATATAAAGTTTTATATAAAGTGTGGTTCATTTCAGTCAAAAAACAAAGGAATGAGCTGAACATGCAGAGTTTAGTCCTGGTTTAGTCCTGGTTTAGTCCTGGTTTAGTCCTGGTTCAGTCCTGGTTTAGTCCTGGTTTAGTCCTGGTTTAGTCCAAGTTTAGTCCTGGTTTAGTCCAAGTTTAGTCCTGGTTTAGTCCTGGTTTAGTCCTGGTTTAGTCCCGGTTTAGTCCCGGTTTAGTCCTGGTTTAGTCCTGGTTTAGTCCTGGTTTAGACCTGGTTTAGTCCTGGTTCAGTCCTGGTTCAGTCCTGGTTTAGTCCTGGTTTAGTCCTGGTTCAGTCCTGGTTTAGTCCTGGTTTAGTCCAAGTTTAGTCCTGGTTTAGTCCCGGTTTAGTCCAGATTTAGTCCTGGTTTAGTCCCGGTTTAGTCCCGGTTTAGTCCAGATTTAGTCTTGGTTTAGTCTTGGTTTAGTCCCGGTTTAGTCCCGGTTTAGTCCCGGTTTAGTCCTGGTTTAGTCCTGGTTTAGTCCAAGTTTAGTCCAAGTTTAGTCCCGGTTTAGTCCCGGTTTAGTCCCGGTTTAGTCCTGGTTTAGACCCGGTTTAGTCCTGGTTTAGACCCGGTTTAGACCCGGTTTAGTCCTGGTTTAGTCCTGGTTCTTCTTCAAATGCATATCTTAGTTTTTTCCAAAATAATAATAATAATCTTTAACAAATGGACGGATCAGACGCTGCTCTCAGTAAAAGGACAATACACTTCATACATTTTAGGATTTATAGAATCTGATACGGACGAAATATAAAGACGACTTTACAGCAAAAAACCTTTGGAGAAATGTTTGGTTTTTCTGTTTTCTAAAGTCAGACGTGAGAGATGAAACAGTCACTGTTCTCTGTATTTAAGTCTAAACTTAAAATAATGACATAATATTTGAAATGTGCTGTTGGTGTTTGTGGCTGTCAGGAGGGGGCAGTAGTGTCCTGAGCTCCAGGTCGTTTCTCGCTCTTTAAAAACATTTCATCTGGATCCAGCTTGGTTTATTCTCAGCATCATAAATCGGAAAGTCCTATGTAACAGCACTTGTCACAGTTTTTTTTTGTGTGCAGACCTTTATGAACGGTCACTCCATCATGGCAGCTTTTTGAGATTGTTAAACTTGTAATACTCTTTCCCTCCTGTAGAGGGAGTGAAGCTTGTGTTTTTATTTAACTCTATTTAAGTTACAATAATACTTTATGTTGAAAGAGTTTGGTCGGTTCTTGTTTTTGGAGTCACTCCAGCATGGCGCCTGTGTTAACGTGAGCGGTCACTCCAACATGGCGCCTGTGTTAACGTGAGTGGTCACTCCAACATGGCGTCCAGCTGGTCGGCGAGGTCGTCGAACATGGTCCCGATGTCGTCCAGAATGGTTCCTGCAGATTTCACGGAGCAGACGGAGCTGAGGGCAGAAGGTTCAGAGGTTCAGAGGATCCCAGGGTCATGACTGTGTAGCTAGCTCAGTGTTAGCGTCACCACTTCCTGTCCAGCTCTGTCTCTGGGGGCGTGTCTTACATAAATCCTGTCAGAGACAGCGAGCTGCAGGTGGAGGTCTCTGACTCTTGTTTAGACTTTACACCAGAGGAAGAGTCTGTGGGTCAAAGCTAACGCTAATGCACTTCTTAAAATCACAAACGATCTCCTCATAGCTTCTGACTCTAACTTACTCTCTATTCTCATCCTCCTCGATCTAACAGCAGCATTTGACACCATCTCACACAGCACTCTCATCCACAGCCTTAAATCTATTGGCATCTCCCACACTCCTCTCTCTTGGTTCACTTCCTCTCTCTCTGATCGCAGTCAGTTCATTCAACTTAAATCCCACCAATCCAACCCCTTCCCTGTCCCAGCTGGTGTGCCCCAGGGCTCTGTCCTGGGTCCCCTTCTCTTCATCATCTACATTCTCCCTCTTGGTTCTATCTTCCGTAAACACAACATTCATTTCCATTGCTACGCGGATGACACCCAGCTCTACCTCTAAACCCCCTGCATCACTTCCACCAGCTTCTCTTACCCTCTGTCTGCAGGAAATCAATTCCTGGTTCTCTTCAAATTTCCTCAAACTTAACAGCTCAAAAACCGAAGTCTTACTGGTCGGCACCCCTTCCACTCTCTCAAAATCAAACAGTTTAACAATTTCTATCAATGACTCCACCGTCCTCCCCTCCCCTCAAGTCAAGAGTCTGGGTGTCATCCTCGACAGCACCCACCGCATTTTAACGAACTCCTCCTCGGGCGCAAGCCCGACCAACTTGAAATTTGGTGGACATCTTCCTGAGGAGTGGGGCACCAAAAGTTATCCAAATTATCAGGATAGGTATTACGGTCTCCGTCTTGGCGGCCGCACATTTTGCAAACATTTTACAAAAGACCGAAAAACCCCATGTTATTCCTATGGGAAAATCGCAAAATCTCTCAAATTTCACTTTGTACTTTAACGAACTCGTCCTCGGGCGTAAGCCCGATCAATCAGAAACTTGGTGACAATCATCCTGAGGAGTGGGGCACCAAAAGTTATCCAAATTATTAAGATAGGTATTATGGTCTCCGTCTTGGCGGCCGCAAACTTTGCCATCATTTTACAAAAGACTGAACAACCCCATGTTATTCCTATGGGAAAAACTCAAAGTCGTTCAAATTAAACTTTGTACTTTAACGCACTCCTCCTCGGGCGTGAGCCCGACCATCCTGAAATTTGGTGAAAATTATCTTGAGGAGTGGGCCATCTAAAGTTATCCAGGATTTTAACACAAGTACTACAGTCTTTGTGCGGCGCAGCCGCAAACTTTGACCAATTTTTACACATTTTCAGTGAAATATGAGCAGTAGGAGGCGCGGTAGCGCCACGGATTCGGCAGCAGGTATTTTATGAGGAGGGAAATTGGGCGCCGTAAGCGCCCTCTGGCGCTATGGGCGGCGGCGTGGCGCGGGCGAGGGCCGATCATTGCCGCTTGCGGCTATATTTCTTCTTATTCTTCGTCTTGGGACCAACCCCCCTATTTTTCACCCAGTGAACATTGACGAAGTCTCAGGAAAATTTGCACACCTCTAAAAATCGTGCCTCTGTACATTCTGGCTATTTCCAATTTCAGAAATTCAAAAATATGGCGCGTCAGCGCCCCCAAGTGTACAAAAAATGCATTACGGGATAGGAAAGTGCCCAATTTTTTTTTTATCATAGAATCATAAAATTTGGCAGAGAGGTAGATAGTGACAAGAGAAGCAAAAAATATAATTACGGCAACGCCGTCCACCCAACCAATTGTCGGCCATATTGGATCAAAATTCGCTAAACCTGATTCAGCGTTTTTTTTTAACTTCGTACTTTTACGAACTCCTCCTAGGGCGTTTGCCCGAACGAGCTGAAATTTGGTGAAAATAAAGTTTAGGTGTGTGGCATTAAAAGTTATCCAAATCAGCAACCTACGTTTTATGGTCTCTGTGCGGCGAAGCCGCAAAATTTGCCCAGAATTCCTGAAATTTTCAAATTTTTAATTTTGCTCCCATATCCACATATAAAGTCCGAATTGCATCAAATTTTAATCACTTGTTAAACTCCCTTCCTGAAACCTACTAGAGGTGAAAGAATTAAATTCCGCGCGTTAGCGCCCCCTACAAATCAAAGCAAACTTTTATATGGGGAGCAAAACATTTAGTTTTTTAGAATTTTTTAAAATTTTGCACAAAATTTCATTTTGGCCTACCGATCAAAAAAGCCAATCAGACCCATGTCATATTTTGTACGGCGAAGCCGTACCAATGACCAAAACATCCCATGTTATTCTTATGGGAAAACTGAAAAATGTCTCAAATTTACATATTTTTTTACTACGCATTTTAACGAACTCCTCCTCGGGCGTAAGCCTGACCAACCTGAAATTTGGTGAACATCTGCCTGAGGAGTGGGGCACTAAAAGTTATCCAAATCGTTGGGATAAGTACTACGGTCTCTGTGCGGCGAAGCCGCTAATTTTGCCAATATTTTAGAAAAGACAGAAAAACCCCATGTTATTCCTATGGGAAAATCTCTAAATCTCTCAAAATAAACTTTGTACTTTAACGCACTCGTCCTCGGGCGTAAGCCCGATCAACCTGAAACTTGGTGATAATCATCCTGAGGAATGGGACATCAAAAGTTATCCACATTTTTTGGATAGGTATTATGGTCTCCGTCTTGTGGCTTATAAATATTGCCCAAACTTGTACAAATGACGGAAAAATCCCATGTTATTCCAATGGGGAAAATGCAAAATCACTCCAATGAAACTTTGTACTTTAACAAACTCCTTCTCGGGCGTAAGCCCGACCATCCTGAAATTTGGTGAAAATGATCTTGAGGAGTAGGCCATCTAATGTTATCCAGGATTTTAGCACAAGTACTACAGTCTTTGTGCGGCGCAGCCGCAAACTTTGACCAATTTTTACACATTTTCAGTGAAATATGAGCAGTAGGAGGCGCGGTAGCGCCACGGATTCGGCAGCAGGTATTTTATGAGGTGGGAAATTGGGGCGCGTAAGCGCCCCCTCTGGCGTTGCGGGGCGGCGGCGTGGCGAGGGCCGATCATTGCCGCTTGCGGCTATATTTATTATATTATTATTATTAATGCTACTGTTGGCGTCCAAAGATTCAAACGACAAACTGTGCATCAATCAATCAACAGTAGTACTAGAGCACTCACCCCGGTGTGTACACAGTAGTACTAGAGCACTCACCCCGGTGTGTACACAGTAGTAGTACTAGAGCACTCACTCCGGTGTACACAGTAGTACTAGAGCACTCACCCCGGTGTGTACACAGTAGTACTAGAGCACTCACAGTAGTAGTACTAGAGCACTCACTCCGGTGTACACAGTAGTACTAGAGCACTCACCCCGGTGTGTACACAGTAGTACTAGAGCACTCACCCCGTGTACACAGTAGTACTAGAGCAATCACCTCGGCGTGTACACAGTAGTAGTACTAGAGCACTCACTCCGGTGTACACAGTAGTACTAGAGCAATCACCTCGGCGTGTACACAGTAGTAGTACTAGAGCACTCACCCCGGTGTACACAGTAGTACTAGAGCACTCACCCAGGTGTACACAGTAGTAGTACTAGAGCACTCACCCAGGTGTACACAGTAGTACTAGAGCACTCACCCCGGTGTACACAGTAGTAGTACTAGAGCACTCACCCCGGTGTACACAGTAGTACTAGAGCACTCACCCAGGTGTACACAGTAGTAGTAGTACTAGAGCACTCACCCGGTGTGTACACAGTAGTAGTACTAGAGCACTCACCCGGTGTGTACACAGTAGTAGTACTAGAGCACTCACTCCGGTGTACACAGTAGTACTAGAGCACTCACCCCGGTGTGTACACAGTAGTACTAGAGCACTCACCTCGGTGTGTACACAGTAGTACTAGAGCACTCACCCCGGTGTACACAGTAGTACTAGAGCACTCACCTCGGTGTGTACACAGTAGTACTAGAGCACTCACCCCGGTGTACACAGTAGTAGTACTAGAGCACTCACCCAGGTGTACACAGTAGTACTAGAGCACTCACCCCGGTGTACACAGTAGTAGTACTAGAGCACTCACCCCGGCGTGTACACAGTAGTACTAGAGCACTCACCCCGGTGTGTACACAGTAGTACTAGAGCACTCACCTCGGTGTGTACACAGTAGTACTAGAGCACTCACCCCGGCGTGTACACAGTAGTAGTACTAGAGCACTCACCTCGGCGTGTACACAGTAGTAGTACTAGAGCACTCACCCCGGTGTACACAGTAGTACTAGAGCACTCACAGTAGTAGTACTAGAGCACTCACCCCGGTGTACACAGTAGTACTAGAGCACTCACCCCGGTGTACACAGTAGTACTAGAGCACTCACAGTAGTAGTACTAGAGCACTCACCCCGGTGTACACAGTAGTACTAGAGCACTCACAGTAGTAGTACTAGAGCACTCACCCAGGTGTACACAGTAGTACTAGAGCACTCACCCCGGTGTACACAGTAGTACTAGAGCACTCACCCCGGTGTACACAGTAGTACTAGAGCACTCACCTCGGCGTGTACACAGTAGTAGTACTAGAGCACTCACCTCGGCGTGTACACAGTAGTAGTACTAGAGCACTCACCCCGGCGTGTACACAGTAGTACTAGAGCACTCACAGTAGTAGTACTAGAGCACTCACCCCGGTGTACACAGTAGTACTAGAGCACTCACCCCGGTGTACACAGTAGTACTAGAGCACTCACCCCGGTGTACACAGTAGTACTAGAGCACTCACCCCGGTGTACACAGTAGTACTAGAGCACTCACCTCGGTGTACACAGTTGTAGTACTAGAGCACTCACCCAGGTGTACACAGTAGTACTAGAGCACTCACCCCGGTGTGTACACAGTAGTACTAGAGCACTCACCCTGGTGTACACAGTAGTAGTACTAGAGCACTCACCCAGGTGTACACAGTAGTACTAGAGCACTCACCTCGGCGTGTACACAGTAGTACTAGAGCACTCACCCCGGTGTACACAGTAGTACTAGAGCACTCACCCCGGTGTACACAGTAGTAGTACTAGAGCACTCACCTCGGTGTACACAGTAGTAGTACTAGAGCACTCACCCAGGTGTACACAGTAGTACTAGAGCACTCACCCCGGTGTACACAGTAGTACTAGAGCACTCACCCCGGTGTACACAGTAGTAGTACTAGAGCACTCACCCCGGTGTACACAGTAGTAGTACTAGAGCACTCACCCCGGTGTGTACACAGTAGTAGTACTAGAGCACTCACCCAGGTGTACACAGTAGTACTAGAGCACTCACCTCGGTGTACACAGTAGTAGTACTAGAGCACTCACCCCGGTGTACACAGTAGTACTAGAGCACTCACCCCGGTGTGTACACAGTAGTAGTACTAGAGCACTCACCTCGGTGTGTACACAGTAGTACTAGAGCACTCACCTCGGTGTACACAGTAGTAGTACTAGAGCACTCACCCCGGTGTACACAGTAGTACTAGAGCACTCACCCCGGTGTGTACACAGTAGTACTAGAGCACTCACCCCGGTGTGTACACAGTAGTAGTACTAGAGCACTCACCTCGGTGTGTACACAGTAGTACTAGAGCACTCACCCCGGTGTACACAGTAGTACTAGAGCACTCACCTCGGCGAGCGCTGGTCCAGGCTCCGCTCCACGTCCTGAAGAGCCGCCTCCAGACTCACACTGGTCTGATCCAGTCTCAGCTGAACCTCAGAGTCATGTGACCCAGGAGAGGTCATGTGACTGCGGGAAGGGGAGCGGGCGGGGCTGAGGGCGGGGCTGAGGGAGCGTGAGGGGCTGAGGGCGGGGCTCAGGCAGCGGGAGGGGCTGAGGGCGGGGCTCAGGCAGCGGGGGGAGGAGGGGGAGGAGAAGGCCACGCTCTGGACCAGAGACACCGAGAGAACTGGAGAAGACCGTCCTGAACCTGAGGAGCACAGAAAGGGTTAACACCGGACCCACAGGCACAGGACACCACACCCACAGGAAGGGTTAACACCACACCCACAGACACAGAAAGGGTTAACACCACACCCACAGGAAGGGTTAACACCGGACCCACAGGCAAAGGAAGGGTTAACACCACAGACACAGGAAGGGTTAACACCACAGGCACAGGCACAGGAAGGGTTAACACCACAGGCACAGGCACAGGAAGGGTTAACACCAACAGAAGGGTGAAGTGTCTTGCCCAAGGACACAACGGCAGTTAGCACCACAGCCACTGCTGCCCCCTTGTGGCTGCCCCCCTTGTGTTCCAGCATCTCTCATTCTTTAGTCGTGCCGTCACTGTTTCTCGGGGGCCGTCAGAGGCCCTCGGGGGCCGTCAGAGGCCCTCGGGGGCCGTCAGAGGCCATTGAGGGCCCTCGGGGGCCGTGCCTGATTAACTGGAAACTGAAAATGAGCATTTTGCCCAAATGAGCTCTCACAAGACGGTAATTATTTAGTTAAAATTTACTTTGAAGGATTAAAATATATTTTCTGTTGAAGTTCTCACTGTAATGATTCTGTAAAAACGGTCTGTTTTTTTTTGCTTCCACTGAACAAATAAACACTGAACCTGATCTTCAGACATTCACGCGCTCCGTCTGCGCTCTGGGGGTGCTCTGTTATCACTGTGAGGGCCCCAGAAGTGCATTCTGGGAATGTGGTTTGTTATATTCACAGTTCTGTGGGGGAGACCCCCAGACCCCCCTCATGTGGTTCATCCACACGAGCTGCAGGAGGAGGAGCTGTTACTGCAGGAACATGACACGCAAATTTCCTGTAAATCTACTCTACACTTCTGCTCTGGATCAAACTTTGTACAAATGTAATTTTCCTTCTAAACATCTAAAAGAATAAAGTCTAGAACAAGACGAGCAGAACAAAGACTAACGACGATAATGAATCTGGAGACTCGGGGCAACTGACCGAGGCTCAGCAGACTCTGGCGCACGGGTTTAGGAGCCACCGCCGGTTTGGACGAGAGAGAAGGTCTGTGCAGGGCCCCCGGAGAGCCCGGAGAGCCCGGTCTGAAGAGGGGCTCGGGCCTGAGCGGAGAGCCCGGTCTGAAGAGGGGCTCGGGCCTGAGCGGAGAGCCCGGTCTGAAGAGGGGCTCGGGCCTGAGCGGAGAGCCCGGTCTAAGCGGAGAGCCCGGTCTGAGGTGAGGGTCGAACCGGAGCGGTGGCCCCGGAGAAGAGGCTCGGTCCTGGGCTCTGAGCGGAGACCCGGGCCTGAACAGGGGCTCGGGCCGGAGAGGAGACCCCGGGGAGGGCGCTCGGTCCTGGGCAGGTCTGAGGGGGAAGGCGGCCCGCAGCTCCTCCAGACTGGACGTCCTGCTGTCGGGCCCCTGCTCCTGAGGGCCCCCGCGGCCTGGAGACCCATCGCTCTGGTCTTTGGGTTTGTGTCGCCGCTTCACTGTGTCCGACTCCTTCAGGTTGAACTCCGGAGTCTGGTCCCTGGTCTGGTCCTGGTCCCTGGTCTGGTCCCTGGTCTGGTCCCTGGTTTGGCCCTGGTCCCTGGTCTGGTCCCTGGTCTGGCCCTGGTCCTGGTTCTGGCCCAGTCCCAGCACGTCCTCGGCCCGGGGCGGTGCCGGGGCTTTGGGTCTCTGTTTGATGGTCAGGTTCCCTTCCTCGGCGAAGGGGATGCACTCGCTGGAGCTGCTCTGAGAGGCCCCGCCCAGGGCCCGCAGCTCCTCCGAGTCCGAGTCCGACGTGAGCGCGATCTGGCCCCGCCTCCGAGTCACAACGCCCTCCTGTGATTGGACAAAAGGACAGGACACAGCCAATCAGAGCTCAGGACTGAACTGACAAATGCACGTGGTCTAAACCAGGACTAAACCAGGACCAAACCAGGACTAAACCAGGACTAAACCAGGATTAAAACAGGACTAACCCAGGACTACCCCAGGACTACCCCAGGCCTGTACCTGGTGGCTGGGCTGAGTTGCGGGCCCCTCCAGGGCCTTGGCGAGGGTCCGGACACGCCCGGGGCTGTCGGAGGTGCTGCTGTCGCTCTGGTCGTCGCTGGGCGAGCTGACGGAGCTGAGGCGTTTGGGCGGAGGAGGGGGCGGGCCTTTCCTCCGCGATCTGATGGCGAAGGACTGGCTCCGCCCCACGCGCTCCCCCTCGCCGCCTCCGGGAGCGCTCTTCTGCGAGCGGCGGCGGCTGAGCGTGGCGTAGGACGGCGGCAGGACCGCTTCCTCCTCGTCCTCGCCCTGCTCTCCGTCCGACAGCGAGCCCCGGGACACGTGCTGCTGTTTCAGCAGGGCGGGGCCCCGGGGCGAGGAGGTGGGGCCGCGGGGCGAGGAGGCGGGGCCGCGGGGCGAGGAGGCGCCGTGAGGAGAGCCGGCGACCCGGGGTTTGGCGGGGATGGCCGGGTACTTAAAGACTGTGGCTGTGCCCTGAGGGACGTGTTTGGGCCGGGTCTGGTCCCTGGACTCGGGCGGGTCCAGGGGCGGGTCCAGGGGCGGGTCCAGGGGCGTGTCCTGCGAGCGCCCGGAGCCTCTGGAGCGGCTCGTCAGGCTCTCGTCGCTGTGGGACAGACTCATGCTCTGGCTCAGAGGCTCGTCCGGCCGGGAGAGGGCGCACTGCAGCTCGGCGCTCAGGTCACCGTCCTGAACACAGCACAGAGCAGCTACTGCGTTAGCCTCATTTACACTGCACAGTGTGGACAGACTGTCACAGCATCACAATATGCTCCTTTGCTCTAACACTTGTCGAAGGAACTACAAAGACCATGATCCTTTGCTCCATTTCAGAGAGAGACATGCTTTACGTCTAGAGCTTTAAAATATGACAGTCATTGTTTGCACTAAAGGGATTTTAAAAATAAAAAGTATAATTTCTACTGTTGTCCATGTGCACTAAGGCACCTGGCTAGCTCTGAGCTAGCTCAGAGCTAGCTCAGAGCTACTGAGCTAGCTCACTGTTGGTACACTTCCTGTTTAATTCTAGCTCTGTGATGTTTTAGCCGAGTCACACTAAAATTAATTAATAATTAAATTTGTTTGCACGGTGGCAGAGCGGCTAGAGCTTCTGCCTCCCAATAAGGAGATCATGGGTTCGAATCCCAGACCACCCCAACATCACACGATCTCTCTGGTTGGAGTCTGCATGTCCGCCCCGTGTTACCGTGGGTTCTCTCCAGGTTCTCCGGCTCCTCCCACCGTCCAAACACATGACTGTGTTCAGGTTAATTGAGAACTCTAAATTGTCCCGAGTGAATGAATGTGAGAGTGAATGGTTGTCTGTCCTTGTCTCTGTCTCTGTGTTTGCTGTGACGAGTGTCCACTGTCCAGGGTGTACCCGCCTAAGGCCCAAAGTCACTGGGACAGGCTCCAGTCACCCGCGACCCCTAACGGGAATAAGTGGTAGAAAATGAAAAATGGATGAACACTAAAATTAATAAATACTTAAAATATGTTAGAGACTTTTTCTTTTTGTTTCCAAAGAAAAAATATTCATAATTTTTCATATTGTCTCCTTTAAAGCTGCTCTTGAGGATCTTAAATTTGCGTCTCATGTTTTGTCTGCAATGAGAGCATCCGGCCAGTAGATGGCGCACAACACTTACACAGTTTACTTGTTTAGTGCCTTTAATACATAAAAAGCCTTGGCCGAGCAGCACTTCCTGTGTTTAGAGGCAGAAACGTTCAGTCTGTGATTTAAGACAAAACAGAGAAGGATTCTCTGATAAACGACGAGTGAAACCGAATAAACAAACCTCAAACCAGAACGACACTGAATGTAACTCCACCCCGTCCACACTGTCCACGTCCACACCGTCCACACACGTCCACACCGTCCACACCGTCCACGTCCACACATGTCCACACACGTCCACGTCCACACACCATCCACACACGTCCACATTTTAATAATTCACGTTTTAATAAAAGTTAGCATTAGCTTTGAGACACAGTAAGCTAGCCAAAGTGCCGTGTGCACAGACGTCCTCCTGTTTGTCTCGTCGCTTCTGTGAAGCGTGAGATGAGGATAGTGTTACATCCAGCAGAGGGCGCAGTGTTACCTGGAAGCTGCTCATGGGTGTGCGAGGGCTCGAGGGCCCCTCAGACTCTGGGGGCCCCGGGGCTCGTCTCCTCAGCGTCCCCCCCTGCGCCGCGGCCCTGTGCAGCTCACACACTCGCTTCACCGCCAGCATCAGCTTCTTCTGGTGACCTGAGCAAACAAACGGGACATGAGCGGAGCGCTAAAGGCTAACGCTAACGCTAACGCCCAGAGCTGGTTATACCCTGAATCTGCTTCAGCACAAACAACGACTGACACGGGAAGTTAAACAAGCAACAAAGAACCTACAGAAAAAACAGTAGGCGTGAACCTACGTGGGCTAACTGAAGGAGCTAACTGAAGGAGCTAACTGAAGGAGCTAACTGAAGGAGCTAACTGAAGGAGCTAACTGAAGGAGCTAACTGAAGGAGCTAACTGAAGGAGCTAGCCTAAGGAGCTAATATAAGGAGTTAACTTAGAAAACAAACTAATAAAAGTGACTCTTATGGAGCTAGCTTACAGCGCCACGTTCTTTATACTGTATCGTAATCTACATAAAAGTCTTGTACACAGTGCAGTACAAGTACACAGAGTAAGTACACAGTGCAGTACAAGTACACAGAGTAAGTACACAGTGCAGTACAAGTACACAGAGTAAGTACACAGAGTAAGTACACAGTGCAGTACAAGTACACAGAGTAAGTACACAGTGCAGTACAAGTACACAGAGTAAGTACACAGTGCAGTACAAGTACACAGAGTAAGTACACAGTGCAGTACAAGTACACAGAGTAAGTACACAGTGCAGTACAAGTACACAGAGTAAGTACACAGTGCAGTACAAGTACACAGAGTAAGTACACAGAGTAAGTACACAGTGCAGTACAAGTACACAGTGTAAGTACACAGTGCAGTACAAGTACACAGAGTAAGTACACAGTACACGTACCCAGTTTGGTGATGCCGATCTCCTGCAGATCTTCCCAGCTCAGGTCTTTGACGATCTCCATCGAGTCGTATCCGTTTTCACACAGTTTCCTCTGATACTGCAGTAATCCAATAGAACTGAGCCACGCCCCCAGGTCCGCCTGCAGTACAAGTACAAATACTGCATAAATCCCGCCTCCTTTGGCCCGTGTGAGTTTTACAGCTGCAGCTTTGTACTTTGAGTTTTTATGTTTTTTAACCAAATAAAGGTTGAGATGGGACTGAGGCAAATCAATGAAACTCATCGAGTGTTGAAATAAGTGTCAACTATTTTAATATTCGGATGATCCATGTTGTGTCCTGTGTGCTGTGGTGTTTGTGTGTTTTTTGTTGTGTGTTTTATGTGTTTTGTGTGTTTTCTGTTGCGTTTTGTGCGTTTTCTGTTGCGTTTTGTGTATTTTCTGTTGCATGCTTGTGTGTTTGTGTGTTTCCTGTTGCGTTTTCTGTTGCGTTTTGTGTGTTTTCTGTTGCGTTTTGTGTGTTTTCTGTTGCGTTTTCTGTGTTTTCTGTCGCGCGCTCGCTCCTCACAGGGATGAAGTCGGGGAGCCACTCTGGGATGCTGAGTTGGGTGATCTCCAGAGCGATCTTCTTGCGGTGGCCCGGTTTGGTGACTCCGATGGCCGTCAGGTCCTGCACACACCACACACACACTTCAGTCTCGCTCCGACACACAACGCAGCCACAACGTTTCGCCAAATCTCAAAAACCTCGGGCGTCATGCGGCTGATGGTCGGCACGTCGTAGCCGTTGTTCAGGAAGTTGGCCGCGTACTGCTCCAGCTGGAAGTCACTGAGCCACTGGAAGATGGCGTCCGCGTCCTGGAGCACACGGGGTTAAAGGTCACGTGACAGGCTCAAAACGCTCCAATTATGACTTAGTTTGGTGGGAGGGCACCTGTCGCAATTATTTACTGTTGCTTTGAATCTGTGAAGTTGCAGTTTGTGAAGAAAATTAGAAAAATAAACTTTCAGGAAGTGATTGAGTTCTAAAATGGAATCCCTCTGTGATGTCATCAAAGAGCGACGCGCAGCGGAAAATACAAACGCAATTTACACGAGACACTTTAAAGTGTCATTCAACAAAATAAAGTTGTTACTGGGTTTTATTATTTGTAAAATCAGAACTATTGTGTCATTTATGTGGGTTTTGGCCCTTGTTTTTAAAATGGTTGCTACGGTAACAGTTGTCTCTGTCTCATTTGCTGCTCATGTCAAACCAGGAAGTGACATTATAAACTTTACAAAAACAGTGGGCAAAATGTTTAGTAAAATCTTAAATACAATCACCACGTTTTAGTCAAATGTGTCGTCTGGACTTTAAACGCTCAGTGTGTTTACGAGGTCCTCTGCTTGTCGTGCGCGTGACATCGTACAGTTCTGGTGTCACTTTTGTAAAACTTTGCGCAGAATTCTTAGTGAAAGTGTTTGAACGGACAAAACACAAACGTCCTCAAACGTTTCATTAGTCCGAGCTCTGATTCGTCCCACAAAGTTCGGCGTTTTTCGACTGGATCAACAAACTTGGCATGTACGTAACATTTTTTGTACACGCACACAATAAAAACATACTACTATAACAACACACGATGAACCAGACCCTGGGGCTGTGGTAGTTTTGTCAAAAGTCTCGATAATCAGATACTAATCAATATTAAAACTAGTATCGAAACTACCCTCATGAACAGCAACGACAGAGAAATAAATCACATAAAGCACAAAGTTAGACATTTCCTGAACGGTTTTAGAAGACATCGACATCGACGAAGGTTTTAGAAGAGTTTATCGTGGAAACCTGAACAAAAAGTGATGCGTTTTTATTATTGTTCCATTGCATATTTTAGTTCTTTATTTTCATGACGGACATTTTTATAAAACATTGAGTATTTTCGTGATGAACAAAAATATAGAAGTGAATTATCTATTTTATTTATTGGTTTATTTGAACAGGGACCGATACAGATCACTGACTGTAAACAGCGGCCGATGCGTTTGAATCGACCAGATCTTGTTCCTTTCAGATTCTCTTCTGGAGTCGTGATATTTTTAACATTTGGACAGAAGTGAGGGCCACGTTTGGACCAAAACTACAGTGAAAAGCTTTAAAGGCCAGACCTTTCCGTCGAGGAGCTGCTGTGGTCGCACAAACTGCTGCGCGAACGGCTCGGCTCTGGACTGGACTGTGACCGTGTGCCGTCGAGGGGTGCCGCCTGACCCGTCTGTGCCGCCTGACCCGCCGGTGCCGCCTGACCCGCCTGTCCCGCCTGCACAGAGAGGGAGGGGTCTGAGCTCTGGATTCTCATTCATTCATTCATTATGTTAAAGTCTATTTTTCAGATTTTCATGTTTTTCTAATTCTGACTTAAATATTTATCACAGTTTTACATTTGTGAAGAAATTTTGAAAAATAAAAGTTTAAAATGACAGAAGTGGAGCTGAATCCCTCCGTGATGTCATCAAAAGGCGTCGTACCATTGAAAACACAGAGTCTGTGTCTGAATGTCCACACTGCTCCCTGTAGAGGGCGCTGTACAGGGGTCACACCATTTGTTGATCTGTCTGAATGGCCAACAGGTGAAAAAGCACGCCAAATTTTCCACAATGCATCTTGAAAAGTAGTGTCTGAGGGGTCAGAGAGTGAGTGGGACATTCAGACACAGACAGATTAAACCATCATCAACAAAATAAAGTCTCATCACGGATTATTTATGTCAGTTCTGACTATTGTGTCATGTGTGGATGAGGGCCTTGTTAACAGTCTGGTTGCTATGGTAACAGTTGTCGAGACTCGAGTCAGACTTTGATGTTGAGACTCGAATGGACTAAGTCTTTGGACTCAGAGCCTGGAGACTCGCTCAGGACGTTCAGGAGCTCAGACTCTGAAACGGCAGCTCACAAATGTTTGAAGTGTGCCTTGTTTCTGCTTTAAGTTGCCGTCTCCTTCAGTGTGGAACTTTCACTTTTGGTTCTGGACTAAACCCTTTCAAAGCCGCTGGACAAGCACTGAAGACCAGTGTAACTCCAGGTCAAATAAATAAATCTGTGGACGGAGTGGTACCTGCAGTGGACTCGTGCTGCTTTACGTCTCCAGCAGAGGGCGCCACCTGCAAACACAGTCCAGAACATCAGGGCTCAGAATATAAATAACATATAAAATATAATATAAGACCTAAAGCTCAGGGGGAGCTCTGTGGATGATCCAATTATCACTAGAAGAAAGGCTTTAATAAAACTAACTCATTAACACTTTCACGTCATGACCTCATTATATATAACATTATATATAATGCTATAATGTTATATATAACGTTATATATAATGTTATATATTGTTATGTATAATGTTATATATATATTGTTATATATAATGTTATATAAAGTACTCTGATACTGCACGAGTGACTAAAGTCATGTTTTCATTATAATGAATAATAAAATCCACAGGAATCATCAGAACACATCACGTCAGACCCTCCAGTGTTCCATGAGCTGGTACCACTCTATGAGTTAGCGCTAACGCACTAACGGAGGCTAATGCGTTATCAGCGTTAGCCTCCAAACATCACAACCGTGACGATCTACAAACAGGGCCTAAAGCTCAGGGTTAAACACAGGACATACCTTGTCGTGGTGCGTCTGGCTGCAGTTCTGCAGGGACCCGTTGGTGGCGCTGTTACTCTCGGTGCTCTGTCCGCTGCCGGCGCTGCGGGTGCTGGCCACGCTCCCGGTGCTGCCCACGCTGCTGCGGTCGCCCGCTGCAAACACCACAGACACGACGGGCGTTTGAGTCGAACACACGACCGCTCAATAACACCAGCGGGTCACACACGTCTCACTCCGAGCGGGTCGCACACTTCTCACTCCGAGCGGGTCGCACACTTCTCACTCCGAGCGGGTCGCACACTTCACACTCCGAGCGGGTCGCACACTTCACACTCCGAGCGGGTCGCACACTTCTCACTCCGAGCGGGTCGCACACTTCTCACTCCGAGCGGGTCGCACACTTCACACTCCGAGCGGGTCGCACACTTCTCACTCGGCGGTCGCACACTTCTCACTCGGCGGGTCGCACACTTCTCACTCCGGCGGTCGCACACTTCACACTCGGCGGGTCGCACACTTCTCACTCGGCCGGGTCGCACACTTCACACTCGGCGGGTCGACACTTCTCACTCGGCGGGTCGCACACTTCTCACTCCGAGCGGGTCGCACACTTCACACTCCGAGCGGGTCGCACACTTCTCACTCCGAGCGGGTCGCACACTTCTCACTCCGAGCGGGTCGCACACTTCTCACTCCGAGCGGGTCGCACACTTCACACTCCGAGCGGGTCGCACACTTCACTCTCCCAGCGGGTCGCACACTTCTCACTCCGAGCTGGTCGCACACTTCACACTCCGAGCGGGTCGCACACTTCACTCCGAGCGGTCGCACACTTCACTCCGAGCGGTCGCACACTTCTCACTCCGAGCGGGTCGCACACTTCACACTCCGAGCGGGTCGCACACTTCTCACTCCGAGCGGGTCGCACACTTCACACTCCGAGCGGGTCGCACACTTCTCACTCCGAGCGGGTCGCACACTTCTCACTCCGAGCGGGTCGCACACTTCACACTCCGAGCGGGTCGCACACTTCACACTCCGAGCGGGTCGCACACTTCTCACTCCGAGCGGGTCGCACACTTCTCACTCCGAGCGGGTCGCACACTTCTCACTCCGAGCGGGTCGCACACCACCAGATTGAGGGTGCATTGAGGGGCGCAGTGGGCGTTACCTGTGTTGCCGAGGGCGCGGCAGTGGGCGTTACCTGTGTTGCCGAGGGCGCAGTGGGCGTTACCTGTGTTGCCGAGGGCGCAGTGGGCGTACAGCGTGTACCCGTCGTCGGTCTGGGGGCACAGTGGCAGGGCCAGGGGGCGGGGCAGGCGCTGGGTGGTGGGCAGAGAGGCGTGTCGGGAGAGAGCGCCCCCTGCAGGAGGTTAGGAGCAGGTCAGGGTTAGACACACAGAGGAGCAGAGGGCGGAGCCTGGTCAGCCAGCGACCAATCACAGCCTGTCTTTGAGCAGCGCTGCTTTTCACATTTGTTTAGAATCTTTAGACTTTTTTGATTTTTACATTAATTTAAGCAGATTAAATATAAACGTTTGCAGAAGTCACACTTTTGAAAACACGACGTTTGTCTCTGATGATGTCACAGATGGACAGGGGTCCAAACACACATGTGCAGTCGGGCTCTGAGGGGCCCCACAGGCTGGACGTGGATCTCCCAAAATGCACCTGGAGAACACGTCCTGACTTCATGGGGACCCTGTGAGGCCTCCGTTTCCAGGAGCTTTTTGTAGAATTTTGACATTTCAATGGTTTTAATTTTATGACTTTACGCTCACGAGGCTCCAGCTCTGAACTTTCACAAAAACTCTGTCCAAACATCTTTTTCAGTTGAGTTTTTTTTTCCCCATTACAAGCCGAGACAAAAAACAAAGGTCTGGACCAGGACCAGGACCAGGACCAGGACCAGGACCAGGACCAAGAGCTGGACCAGGACCAAGAGCTGGACCAGGACCAGGACCAGGACCAGGACCAGGACCAGGACCTGGACCAGGATCAGGACCAGGACCAGGACCAGGACCAGGACCAGGACCAGGACCAGGACCAGGACCTGGACCAGGACCAGGACCAGGACCAGGACCAGGACCAGGACCAGGACCTGGACCTGGACCAGGACCAGGACCAGGACCAGGACCAGGACCAGGACCAGGACCAGGACCGGGGCTGGACCAGGACCAGGACCAGGACCAGGACCAGGACCAGGACCAGGACCAGGACCAGGACCTGGACCAGGACCAGGACCAGGACCAGAGTCTTTGTGAAAGCAGGAACAAAACATTAGGTGCAGAGGATTGTGGGCCGTTTTATGGTTCAATGAGTGTCGTAGCAAAAAGCAGTGGTACACAGGAAGTAAAAGAAGTAGTAGTAGTAGTAGTAGTAGTAGTAGTAGTAGTAGTAGTAGTAGTAGTAGTAGTAGTAGTAGTAGTAGTAGTAGTAGTAGTAGTATTTACCGATTCGGCGGCTGAGTACTTCGACGATACTCGGGGGGAAGAATCCCACTCGGTCGGTTCCTCTCTGAGAGTCGTGGATGTGGCCTTTCCACCGACCGTCTGCGTGCTGCTCCATCACCTGAAGACGACCAGCCGATACTGATACGATACTGATACTACTGATACCGATACTGATACTGATACTACTGATACTGATACTACTGATACCGATACTACCGATACTGATACTACTGATACTGATACTACCGATACTGATACTACTGATACCGATACTGATACTACTGATACCGATACTACTGATACCGATACTGATACTACTGATACTGATACCGATACTGATACTACTGATACTGATACTACTGATACTACTGATACTGATACTACTGATACTACTGATACTGATACTACTGATACCGATACTGATACTACTGATACTGATACTACTGATACTACTGATACTGATACTACTGATACCGATACTACCGATACTGATACTTATACTGATACTACTGATACTGATACTACTGATACTGATACTACTGATACTACTGATACTGATACTACTGATACCGATACTACCGATACTGATACTTATACTGATACTACTGATACCGATACTACTGATACCGATACTTATACTGATACTACTGATACTGATACTACTTATACTGATACCGATACTGATACTATCGATACTGATACCATTACTACTGGTACCGATACCATGACACTGATACTACAGAGATACCAGTACTCCTGTGGGACTGATACTGATACGATACTGGTCCGGTCTGTACCGTGATGATGTCGCCCGCTCTGATGTTCAGCGCCGTCGGGTCGTGGACGTTCCAATAATCCTTCAGAGCCCGAACCTGCAGCACCCCAGTGGCATCTGCAAAGACCAGGACTGAACCAGGACCGGACCGGGACCAGGACCAAGACCAGGACTGAACCAGGACCAGGACTGAACCAGGACTGAACCAGGACCGGACCAGGACCAGGACCAGGACCAAGACCAGGACTGAACCAGGACTGAACCAGGACCAGGACCAGGACTGAACCAGGACCGGACCGGGACCAAGACCAGGACTGAACCAGGACTGAACCAGGACCAGGACCAGGACTGAACCAGGACCGGACCGGGACCAGGACCAAGACCAGGACTGAACCAGGACTGAACCAGGACCAGGACCAGGACTGAACCAGGACTGAACCAGGACCAGGACCAGGACCAGGACCGGACCGGGACCAGGACCAAGACCAAGACCAGGACTGAACCAGGACCGGACCGGGACCAGGACCAGGACTGAACCAGGACCGGGACCAAGACCAGGACCAGGACCAGGACCGGACCAGGACCAGGACCAGGACCATGCCCAGGTCCAGGACCAGGACCAGGTCCAGGTCCAGGTCCAGGTCCAGGACCAGGACCAGGACCAGGACCAGGACCAGGACCAGGACCAGGACCAGGACCAGGACCAGGACCAGGACCAGGACCAGGACCAGGTCTCACCTCGCAGCAGCTGCTTGATGTCCCGGCTGGCGTGGGACGTGGTGAACTGGTTGACGATGTCCAGAGCCGTTTGGTTGTACGTGTTTCTGATGTTGACGTCGACTCCGGCCTGAGGGACAGAAAAGCATCAGTGTGGAACCTGCCTGACCCCTGACCTCTGACCTCTGACCTCTGGGTCTGACACTCACGTCCAGCAGGAGGCGCACCACCTCCGTTTTGCCGTAGAGCGCCGCCTCGTGCAGAGCTGTGCCCGATTTAGTCGTTTTATTTATGTCGATCCCCGAACGCAACAGCAGCCTGAGTACAACAAATACTAGGACTGCAGAGGACTGCAGAGTACTGCAGAGTACTACAGAGTACTTCAGAGTACTACAGAGTACTGCAGAGTACTGCAGAGTACTGCAGAGTACTTCAGAGTACTACAGAGTACTGCAGAGTACTGCAGAGTACTACAGAGTACTACAGAGTACTACAGAGTACTGCAGAGTACTGCAGAGTACTGCAGAGTACTGCAGAGTACTACAGAGTACTACAGAGTACTGCAGAGTACTTCTGAGTACTACAGAGTACTACAGAGTACTGCAGAGTACTGCAGAGTACTGCAGAGTACTACAGAGTACTGCAGTACACTAGTGCCACAGTAAAGATACTACAGTAAAACACTTCATTCTAACAGCTGGGACAGCTCCATACAATAATGAGAAAGCATTTTCAATGGTAGAGTTAGCATTAGCCTCAAAGTTAAAACTTGTTTCAGAATTAGCGTTTGCCTTAAAATAAGTGTTTTAAGGCAAACGCAGAGGGGACACAGAGGACACAGAGGGGACACAGAGGGGACACAGAGGACACAGACGGGACACAGAGGACACAGAGGACACAGAGGACACAGAGAGGACACAGAGGACACAGAGAGGACACAGAGGGGACACAGAGGGGACACAGAGGGGACACAGAGAGGACACAGAGGGGACACAGAGGACACAGAGGGGACACAGAGGGGACACAGAGGACACAGAGGGGACACAGAGGGGACACAGAGGACACAGACGGGACACAGAGGACACAGAGAGGACACAGAGGGGACACAGAGAGGACACAGACGGGACACAGACGGGACACAGAGGGGACACAGAGAGGACACAGAGGGGACACAGAGAGGACACAGAGGGGACACAGACGGGACACAGAGAGGACACAGAGAAGACACAGAGAGGACACAGAGAGGACACAGAGGGGACACAGAGAGGACACAGAGGGGACACAGAGGGGACACAGAGAGGACACAGAGGGGACACAGAGGACACAGAGGGGACACAGAGGGGACACAGAGAGGACACAGAGGGGACACAGAGAGGACACAGAGAGGACACAGAGAGGACACAGAGGGGACACAGAGAGGACACAGAGTGGACACAGAGGAGACACAGAGGGGACACAGAGGGGACACAGAGAGGACACAGAGAGGACACAGAGAGGACACAGAGGAGACACAGAGAGGACACAGAGGGGACACAGAGAGGACACAGAGGACACAGAGGGGACACAGAGGGGACACAGAGGGGACACAGAGAGGACACAGAGAGGACACAGAGAGGACACAGAGGGGACACAGAGAGGACACAGAGGGGACACAGAGGGGACACAGAGGACACAGAGGGGACACAGAGGACACAGAGGGGACACAGAGGTGACACAGAGGACACAGACGAGACACAGAGGACACAGAGAGGACACAGAGGGGACACAGAGGGACACAGAGAGGACACAGAGGACACAGAGGGGACACAGAGAGACACAGAGGGACACAGGAGGGACACAGAGGGACACAGAGGGACACAGAGAGACACAGGAGGGACACAGAGGGACACAGAGGGGACACAGAGAGACACAGAGGTGACACAGTGGGGACACAGAGGACACAGACGGGACACAGAGGACACAGAGAGGACACAGAGGACACAGAGAGGACACAGACGGGACACAGAGGACACAGAGGGGACACAGAGGACACAGAGAGGACACAGAGGACACAGAGGACACAGAGGACACAGAGGACACAGAGGGGACACAGAGGACACAGAGGGGACACAGAGGACACAGAGGGGACACAGAGGGGACACAGAGAGGACACAGAGAGGACACAGAGGGGACACAGAGGACACAGAGGGGACACAGAGGGGACACAGAGAGGACACAGAGGGGACACAGAGAGGACACAGAGGGGACACAGAGGAGACACAGAGGGGACACAGAGAACACAGAGGGGACACAGAGGGGACACAGAGGACACAGAGGGGACACAGAGGGGACACAGAGGACACAGACGGGACACAGAGGACACAGAGGACACAGAGGGGACACAGAGGGGACACAGAGGACACAGAGGGGACACAGAGGACACAGAGGGGACACAGAGGGACACAGAGAGACACAGAGGGACACAGGGGGGACACAGAGGACACAGAGGGACACAGAGGGACACAGAGGGACACAGAGGGGACACAGAGGGGACACAGAGGACACAGAGGGGACACAGAGGGACACAGAGGGGACACAGAGAGGACACAGAGGGGACACAGAGAGGACACAGAGGGGACACAGAGAGGACACAGAGGGACACAGAGGGACACAGAGAGACACAGGAGGGACACAGAGAGGACACAGAGGGGACACAGAGAGGACACAGAGGGGACACAGAGTGGACACAGAGGGGACACAGAGGACACAGAGGGGACACAGAGGACACAGAGGACACAGAGGGGACACAGAGGACACAGAGGACACAGAGGACACAGAGGGGACACAGAGGACACAGAGAGGACACAGAGGACACAGAGGGGACACAGAGGGACACAGAGAGGACACAGAGGGACACAGAGGGGACACAGAGGACACAGAGGGACACAGAGGGACACAGAGGACACAGAAGGGACACAGGAGGGACACAGAGAGGACACAGAGGCACAGGGACACAGAGGGACACAGAGAGACACAGAAGGGACACAGAGAGACACAGAAGGGACACAGAGAGACACAGGAGGGACACAGACGGGACACAGAGAGGACACAGAGAGGACACAGAGAGGACACAGAGGGGACACAGAGAGGACACAGAGGGGACACAGAGAGGACACAGAGGGGACACAGAGGACACAGAGGGGACACAGAGAGAACACAGAGGGGACACAGAGAGGACACAGAGGGGACACAGAGAGGACACAGAGGGGACACAGAGGACACAGAGGGGACACAGAGGACACAGAGGGGACACAGAGGACACAGACGGGACACAGAGAGAACACAGAGGGGACACAGAGATGACACAGAGGGGACACAGAGGGACACAGGAGGGACACAGAGAGACACAGAGGGGACACAGAGGGACACAGAGGGGACACAGAGGGGACACAGAGGACACAGAGGGGACACAGAGAGGACACAGAGGGGACACAGAGGGGACACAGAGAGGACACAGAGGGGCACAGACAGGACACAGAGGACACAGAGAGGACACAGAGGGGACACAGAGGACACAGAGGACACAGAGAGGACACAGAGACAGAGAGGACACAGAGGGGACACAGAGAGGACACAGACTGGACACAGAGGACACAGATGGGACACAGAGGACACAGAGGGGACACAGAGGGGACACAGAGGGGACACAGAGGGGACACAGAGTGGACACAGTGACACAGAGGGACACAGGGGGGACACAGGAGGGACACAGAGAGACACAGAGAGGACACAGAAGGGACACAGAGAGACACAGAGAGACACAGGAGGGACACAGAGAGACACAGAGGGGACACAGAGGGGACACAGAGGGGACACAGGAGGGACACAGAGGGGACACAGAGGACACAGAAGGGACACAGGAGGGACACAGAGAGACACAGAGAGACACAGAAGGGACACAGAGAGACACAGGAGGGACACAGAGAGACACAGGAGGGACACAGAGAGACACAGGAGGGACACAGAGAGACACAGAGAGACACAGGAGGGACACAGAGAGACACAGAGGGACACAGAGAGACACAGGAGGGACACAGAGAGACACAGAGGGGACACAGAGAGGACACAGAGGGGACACAGAGAGGACACAGAGGGGACACAGACGGGACACAGAGAGGACACAGAGAGGACACAGAGAGGACACAGAGAGGACACAGAGGGGACACAGAGGGGACACAGAGAGGACACAGAGCAGACACAGAGGAGACACAGAGGACACAGAGGAGACACAGGGGCCACACAGAGGAGACACAGAGGGGACACAGAGAGGACACAGAGGGGACACAGAGAGAGGACACAGAGGGGACACAGAGAGGACACAGAGGGGACACAGAGAGGACACAGAGGGGACACAGAGAGACCACAGAGGGGACACAGAGAGGACACAGAGGGGACACAGAGAGGACACAGAGGGGACACAGAGAGGACACAGAGAGGACACAGAGAGGACACAGAGGGGACACAGAGAGGACACAGAGGACACAGAGAGAACACAGAGAGGACACAGAGGGGACACAGAGAGGACACAGAGGGGACACAGAAGGGACACAGAGAGGACACAGAGGGGACACAGAGGACACAGAGGGGACACAGAGGACACACAGAGGACACAGAGGGGACACAGAGGGGACACAGAGGACACAGAGGGGACACAGAGGACACAGAGGGGACACAGAGGACACAGACGGGACACAGAGAGGACACAGAGAGGACACAGAGAGGACACAGAGGGTACACAGAGGACACAGAGGGGACACAGAGGGGACACAGAAGGGACACAGAGAGGACACAGAGGGGACACAGAGGGGACACAGAGAGGACACAGAGGACACAGAGAGGACACAGAGGGGACACAGAGAGGACACAGAGGGGACACAGAGGGGACACAGAGGACACAGAGGGGACACAGAGGACACAGAGGACACAGAGGGGACACAGAGGACACACAGAGGACACAGAGGGGACACAGAGGGGACACAGAGGACACAGACGGGACACAGAGGACACAGAGGACACAGAGGGGACACAGAGGACACAGAGAGGACACAGAGGACACAGAGGGGACACAGAGGACACAGACGGGACACAGAGGACACAGAGAGGACACAGAGGGGACACAGAGGGGACACAGAGAGGACACAGAGGACACAGAGGACACAGAGGGGACACAGAGGACACAGAGGGGACACAGAGGACACAGAGAGGACACAGAGGGGACACAGAGGACACAGAGAGGACACAGAGGGGACACAGAGAGAACACAGAGGGGACACAGAGAGGACACAGAGGGGACACAGACGGGACACAGAGAGGACACAGAGAGGACACAGAGAGGACACAGAGAGGACACAGAGGGGACACAGAGGGGACACAGAAGGGACACAGAGAGGACACAGAGGGGACACAGAGGACACAGAGGGGACACAGAGGACACACAGAGGACACAGAGGGGACACAGAGAGGACACAGAGGACACAGAGGGGACACAGAGGGGACACAGAGGAGACACAGAGGGGACACAGAGAGGACACAGAGGGGACACAGAGGACACAGAGGGGACACAGAGGACACAGAGAGGACACAGAGGGGACACACACGGGACATAGAGAGGACACAGAGGACACAGAGGGGACACAGAGGACACAGAGGAGACACAGAGGGGACACAGAGAGGACACAGAGGACACACAGAGGACACAGAGAGGACACAGAGCAGACACAGAGAGGACACAGAGGGGACACAGAGAGGACACAGAGAGGACACAGAGGGGACAGACGGGACACAGAGGGGACACAGAGAGGACACAGAGGGGACACAGAGAGGACACAGAGGGGACACAGAGGGGACACAGAGAGGACACAGAGGGGACAGACGGGACACAGAGGGGACACAGAGAGGACACAGAGGGGACACAGAGGGGACACAGAGGGGACACAGAGGGGACACAGAGAGGACACAGAGAGGACACAGAGGGGACACAGAGAGGACACAGAGGGGACACAGAGAGGACACAGAGAGGACACAGAGGGGACACAGAGGACACACAGAGGACACAGAGGGGACACAGAGAGGACACAGAGGACACAGAGGGGACACAGAGGAGACACAGAGGGGACACAGAGAGGACACAGAGGGGACACAGAGGGGACACAGAGAGGACACAGAGGGGACACACACGGGACATAGAGAGGACACAGAGGACACAGAGGACACAGAGAGGACACAGAGGGGACACAGAGAGGACACAGAGGGGACACAGAGAGGACACAGAGGGGACACAGAGGGGACACAGAGGGGACACAGAGAGGACACAGAGGGGACACAGAGAGGACACAGAGGGGACACAGAGAGGACACAGAGAGGACACAGAGGGGACACAGAGAGGACACAGAGGGGACACAGAGAGGACACAGAGAGGACACAGAGGGGACACAGAGAGGACACAGAGGGGACACAGAGGACACAGAGGGGACACAGAGAGGACACAGAGGGGACACAGAGGGGACACAGAGAGGACACAGAGGACACAGAGGGGACACAGAGGGGACAGACAGGACACAGAGGGGACACTGACCTGATGATGTCTTTGTGTCCGTTGCGTGCAGCCAAATGCAGAGGAGTCGTGAAGGACGAGTCTGACGGCTCCTTCTTCTCTCCCTCCAACAGCCCGGCGGCCATGTTACTGCTGAGCAACAGCTGCGCCACCTGCGGGACCAGCAGCACCAGTAACACCAGTCACACCAGCAACACCACCAGTAACACCAGTCACACCAGCAACACCAGACACACCACCAGCAACACCAGAAACACCAGCAAAACCAGCAACACCAGCAACACCACCAGTAACACCACCAGTCACACCACCAGTCACACCAGTAAGGCCAGTCACACCAGCAACGCCAGTCACACCAGCAACACCAGCAACACCAGTCACACCAGCAACACCACCAGTAACACCAGAAACACCAACAAAACCAGCAACACCAGTAACACCAGCAACACCAGCACCAGTCACACCAGCAACACCAGTCACACCAGCAACACCAGTCACACCAGCAACACCAGTCACACCAGCAGCACCAGTCACACCAGCAACACCAGTCACACCAGTCACACCAGTAACGCCAGTCACACCAGCAACACCAGTCACACCAGCAACACCAGTCACACCAGCAACACCAGCAACACCAGTCACACCAGCAACACCAGCAGCACCAGTCACACCAGCAACACCAGTCACACCAGCAACACCAGTCACACCAGCAACACCAGTCACACCAGTCACACCAGCAGCACCAGTCACACCAGCAACACCAGTCACACCAGCAACACCAGCAGCACCAGTCACACCAGCAACACCAGTCACACCAGCAACACCAGTCACACCAGCAACACCAGCAACACCAGTCACACCAGCAACACCAGTCACACCAGTCACACCAGCAACACCACCAGTCACACCAGCAACACCACCAGTCACACCAGTCACACCACCAGTCACACCAGTCACACCAGAAACACCACCAGTCACACCAGCAACACCAGTCACACCAGCAACCACCAGTCACACCAGCAACACCAGTCACACCAGCAACACCAGTCACACCAGTCACACCAGCAACACTACCAACACCAGTCACACCAGCAACACCAGTCACACCAGTCACACCAGTCACACCAGCAAAACCAGTAACACCAGTCACACCAGCAGCACCAGTCCATGTTTCCTTCATAAATCTAATCTAATAACACTTATTAATAATTTCTAGCAATGTCTTTCTTTAGTGTGAGACGTGGCTAAAGCTACAGTCAAGAAGAAACTACTTCCTGTTTGTCTTTTCTGCGTTTATTTCCTTCAAGTCTTTAGTCACGATTGAACCTCTGTATGTCATGACTCAGCTTTAGACGATGTGAGATGATTATGACCTGGAAACATCAGATTTGGGGTCTTGATAAAGCGATAAACAGGAAACAGCTGATGCTAACGTGCCTTGCTAACCCTAACAGGACAAAGAGAACCAGTGGAAATGGAGCTTAAATGTGCGAATGTGCCGCGTCGTGTGGGACACAAGTGATGGAATGAAGACTGGCAGCTGCTCCGCTAAAGATAGAACGCTCTGGTCCTGGGCCTGGTCCTGGTCTGGTCCTGCTCTGGTCCCTGGTCTGGTCCTGGTCTGGTCCTGGTCTGGTACCTGATCCCTGGTCTGGTCTGGTCCTGGTCTGGTCCTGCTCTGGTCCCTGGTCTGGTCCTGCTCTGGTCCTGCTCTGGACCTGCTCTGGTCCTGGTCTGGTCCTGCTCTGGTCCCTGGTCTGGTCCCTGGCCTGGTCCTGGTCTGGTCCCTGGTCTGGTCCTGGTCTGGTCCTGGCCTGGTCTCTGGTCTGGTCTTGACTCTGGTCTGGTCTGGTCCCTGGTCCGGTCCCTGGTCTGGTCTCTGGTCTGGTCCCTGGTCTGGTCCCTGGTCTGGTCTCTGGTCTGGTCTCTGGTCTGGTCCCTGGTCCGGTCCCTGGTCCTGTACCTGGTCTGGTCTCTGGTCTGGTCTGGTCCCTGGTCTGGTCCCTGGTCTGGTCCCTGGTCTGGTCCCTGGTCTGGTCCCTGGTCTGGTCCCTGGTCTGGTCCCTGGTCTGGTCTCTGGTCTGGTCCTGGTCTGGTCCCTGGTCTGGTCCCTGGTCTGGTCTGGTGTCTGGTCCGGTCCCTGGTCCTGTACCTGGTCTGGTCTCTGGTCTGGTCTGGTCTCTGGTCTGGTACCAGGTCTGGTCCTTGACGGGTCTGGACTTGGGTCTGGACTCACCTGGAAGCGTCCAAACTCACAGGCGAGGTCCAGAGGCGTCTTCTTGGCTTTGTTCAGGAGACACGGGTTCGACTGGTGCTGCAGCAACATCTCCGACTAAAACAGAGGAGCAAGACCTGGTTTAGTCCTGGTCCAGTCCTGGTCCTGGTCCTGGTCCAGTCCTGGTCCAGTCCTGGTCCTGGTCTGGACTCACCACGGGGAAGTGTCCGTACTGGGCCGACAGGTGCAGTGGGATGTGTCCGTCTTGAGACGTCCCGTTCACAGAGGCCCCTGAACGCAGCAGCAGCAGCACCGAGTCGGCCCCGCCCTGCCACGCCGCGTAGTGCAGGGGCCGCATGCCTGCAGGGGGCAGTATATGTGTTAGTGCAGGGCCCCCAGGGGCCCTGTGCCTGCAGGGGGCAGTATATGTGTTAGTGCAGGGCCCCCAGGGGCCCCGTGCCTGCAGGGGGCAGTATATGTGTTAGTGCAGGGCCCTCAGGGGCCCCGTGCCTGCAGGGGGCAGTATATGTGTTAGTGCAGGGCCCCCAGGGGCCCCGTGCCTGCAGGGGGCAGTATATGTGTTAGTGCAGGGCCCCCAGGGGCCCCGTGCCTGCAGGGGGCAGTATAACTGACCGTTGGAGTCCTTGATGTCGACTGAGGCCTGGGCGTCGAGCAGAGCTGAGAGAAGCTCCGAGGATCCAGAGAGAGCAGCATGATGGAGAGCAGAGAACCTGAAGGAGAACAGGAGAGTGAGAACCTGAAGGAGAACAGGAGAGTGAGAACCTGAAGGAGAACAGGAGAGTGAGAACCTGAAGGAGAACAGGAGAGTGAGAACCTGAAGGAGAACAGGAGAGTGAGAACTAGGGATGTCACCTGTGATTATTCAGGTCACAATTTAATCTTAAGAACTAAAAATGATAATGTTACTTCCTGGTTGAACATGATTCTGTTACCATAGCAACCAGACTGTAAACAAGGCCCACATCCATGTACATTACACAATAGAACAATAGAACAAAGGCTTTCACCACAGATTAGTCTCAGGTGACACTAGGCAGGGCAAACGATTAACCTATCAAAGACAGGCTTACAGTGTCTCCTCCCTGTGGGCGGGGCTCTCACAGATCAGAGTAGTATATAAGCCAGAGTTCCCAGACCAGCTCTGATTGACAATGACTTTTGGATAGAAGTCGAAACGTCTCGATTTTCAAACAGCGTCCGGATGACGACCCTGAAACCTTTTCTACGATGGAACATGACTGGACGAATGAGTACGTCGCCTTTTGATGACATCACAGAGGGATCAGCTCCACTTCCTGTTGTTTTACACTTCTTCTCTTCATAAACTGCCGGGTCATGTGCACGCTCCTCCGGGTCACGTGCACGCTCCTCCGGGTCACGTGTACGCTCCTCCGGGTCACGTGCACGCTCCTCCAGGTCACGTGCACGCTCCTCGACCCAGAGGAGCGTGCACGGGTCATGTCACTTCACTCATTCAGAACAAAGTCATGGAACTGTAAGAAATGAGTCGCTCTCTGCATTTACCTCCTCCTCTTCCTCCATCTAACCCCCCTCCCTCCTCCTCCTCTCTCTCTCCTCCCCCTCACTCTCTCTCCCCCCCTTTCTCTCTCTCTCTCTCTCCTCCCCCCTCTCTCTCTCCCCCCCCTCTCTCTCTCTCTCCCCCCCCTCTCTCTCTCCCTGTGTCTCTTCTTTGAATGTTTTCTTTCTTCAGTGTCTCTCTCCATCACATCCTCTCTCTTTCCTCCATCTCTCAATTAGACCCCCCCCCCCCCCTCTCCCCTCTACCTCCCCCTCCTCCCTCCCCCCCTCCCCCCTCTGTGACAGGAGCCCTGGGGCAGAGCGTCTAATGGACTCTCAGGCCTCGCTCTCGTCTTCTTCAGCTTCAACTCTCACAGAACAAAAGGATTTACAAAGACAGGACTGAACCAGGACTGAACCAGGACTAAACCAGGACTGAACCAGGACTGAACCAGGTCTAAACCAGGTCTAAACCAGGTCTAAACCAGGTCTAAACCAGGACTAAACCAGGACTAAACCAGGTCTACATGTGTCTCTTGTTTGAGCTGAACATTCCACTCACATTCCTGTCCATTCGACCAACCAGAGCGCAGCAGCACTTTAAACGGACCAATCACAGCTCAGCTTTCTGTCAACACTGGACCAGACAAACAATGAAGGACCAGAGTCTCTTTTGTAGAAGTTTGTGTGAATCCAAACTGAAAGTGTTTGTTAAGTTGCTCAAACGTTTGTCTGAGTCTGAACTCTCACAGTCTCCAGCTCAGACGTGGTTTTATGAGAAAAACACCACAATTTATCGATTATTCACGATTTATGAAACTAAAGAACAATCTTCATTTTCTTTCAGTCCCGTTGTTTAACCCTTCACTGTTCCACGAGTCTGTTTGGCCTCATTCAGCCCTGTCATTGGTCTGGAGACTTCAGGGGGCGGGACAACCGTGTGTCAATCAGAAGAACAGCGGACGTGATGACAGGACCGCGACAGGAGCGCGACAGGACCACGACATGACCACGACAGGACCGCGACAGGACCACGACAGGACCGCGACAGGACCACGACAGGACCACGACAGGACTGCGACAGGACCGCGACAGGACCGCGACAGGACCAGGACCACGACAGGACCACGACAGGATCACGACAGGACCAGGACCATGACAGGACCACGACAGGACCAGGACCATGACAGGACTGCGACAGGACCACGACAGGACCAGGACCATGACAGGACTGCGACAGGACCACGACAGGACCGCGTCAGGACCGCGACAGGACCACGACAGGACCACGACAGGAGCACAACAGAACCGCGACAGGACCACGACAGGGCGGTTTATGAACGGACAGACTGTGGCCCAGACCGTGGCCCAGACTGAGGCCCAGACTGAGGCCCAGACTGTGGCCCAGTGTCAAAGACAGAACAAAATCAGCTGAAACAGCTCAGACCAGGAAGTGACGTCACACGTAATAATCCCACCGAGCGGTTTATTCTATGAGAAACATCGTAAAAAGGGTTTCAGGGGTTGTCATCCGGACGCTGTTTGAAGATCGAGACGTTTCGACTTTTATCCAAAAGTCATTGTCAATCTGAGAGCTGGTCTGGGAACTCAGGCTTATATGCTACTCTAAGTAGTGAGAGTCCTGCCCACAGGGAGGAGTCACTGAACGCCTGTCTTTGTTTGGAAAATTGTTTGTTTGTCACCTGAAACTCGATAATTGGTCTGCCTTTGTTAGTTTAATAGTTGGCCCTGCCCAGTTTCACCTGTGGCTATGGTCTATTATTGTCTTAGATCTATTGTTCTATTGATAGCTGTTGTTCCCTCCTCACTGCTGATGACCTCATTAGTATTTGACTGGTCTATAGATTATACCTTATAGAAAGGTACAGCCTTTTGTGCAATGGCTACCAACACAGAAGATCTACCTCCACAGGACCACAAAGTGCAGTCCATCTGCACCTAAAAGCTACAAACCACTCGTTTGAGGACAGTGAGGTGAAGATATTGAGCAGAGAGAAGAACTGGTTTGACCCCTGAACCACCCCAACATCACACGATCTCTCTGGGTGGAGTCTGCATGTCCTCCCCGTGTTACCGTGGGTTCTCTCCGGGTTCTCCGGCTTCCTCCCACCGTCCAAAGACATGACTGTACAGGTTAATTGACAACTCTAAATTGTCCCTAGTGAGTGAATGTGAGAGTGAATGGTTGTCTGTCAATGTCCTTGTCCTCTGTGTCAGCCCTGCGATGAGTTGGCCACTGTCCAGGGTGTACCCCGCCTAAGGCCCAAAGTCACTGGGATAGGCTCCAGTCACCCGCGACCCCTAATGGGAATAAGCGGTAGAAAATGAATGAAAAAAAAAAAGGATAAAGGAGGCTATTTTTGTCAAAAGAGAGAATCCGTCTCTAAACAGGAATGGGGGCTTAAGATTTAATTTGGCTCAGATTTATGAGCCTCCTGACACCCTGGTCCAAATCAATGGACCAGTCAAATGCTAATGAGGTCATAAGCAGTGATGAGGAGCAACAGCCATCAATAGAACAATAGATCTAAGACAATAATAGACCTTAGCCACAGGTGAAACTGGGCAGGGTCAACTATTAAACAAATAAAGACAGACCAATTATCAAGTTTCAGGTGACAAACAAACAATTTTCCAAACAAAGACAGGCGTTCAGTGACTCCTCCCTGTGGGCAGGACTCTCACTACTTAGAGTAGCATATAAGCCTGAATTCCCAGACCAGCTCTCAGATTGACAATGACTTTTGGATAAAAGTCGAAACGTCTCGATCTTCAAACAGCGTCCGGATGACAACCCCTGAAACCCTTTCTACGATGAACCACACCTGGACCAATGAGGGTTTACATCGACGAATTCTACGAGAAACAGGAAGTGCGCCGTTAGCATGCTAATGTTTGTTAGCTTTAGCACTCTGGTGAGTGCTTTAAACTCATGGAGTGAATATTTATGATGGACTGCACTAAAGTGAGAGACACATGAGACGAACCGGAACATCAGGAACAGCACATTTAATCTAAACTTGTCATGATTATTATTTTTGTTCATGTGTCGTGACCAGAACATCCCTTTTCACTGCAGAGCTTCAGTGGGGCTTCAGTGGGGCTTCGGTGGGGCTCCGGTGGGGCTCCGGTGGGGCTCCGGTGGGGCTCCGGTGGGGCTTCGGTGGGGCTTCGGTGGGGCTTCAGTGGGGCTTCAGTGGGGCTTCAGTGGGGCTTCAGTGGGGCTTCAGTGAGGGCTTCAGTGGGGCTTCAGTGGGGCTTCAGTGAGGGCTTCAGTGGGGGCTTCAGTGGGGGCTTCAGTGGGGCCTTCAGTGGGGGCTTCGGTGGGGCTCCGGTGGGGCTTCAGTGGGGCTTCAGTGGGGCTTCAGTGGGGCTTCAGTGAGGGCTTCAGTGGGGCTTCAGTGAGGGCTTCAGTGGGGGCTTCAGTGGGGGCTTCAGTGGGGCTTCAGTGGGGCTTCAGTGGGGCTTCAGTGGGGGCTTCAGTGAGGGCTTCAGTGGGGGCTTCAGTGGGGGCTTCAGTGGGGGCTTCAGTGGGGGCTTCAGTGGGGCTTCAGTGGGGCTTCAGTGGAGCTTCAGTGGGGCTTCAGTGGGGCTTCAGTGGGGCTTCCGTGGGGCTTCAGTGAGGGCTTCAGTGAGGGCTTCAGTGGGGCTTCAGTGAGGGCTTCAGTGAGGGCTTCAGTGAGGGCTTCAGTGAGGGCTTCAGTGGGGGCTTCAGTGGGGGCTTCAGTGGGGGCTTCAGTGGGGGCTTCAGTGGGGGCTTCAGTGGGGCTTCAGCGGGGCTTCAGCGGGGCTTCAGCGGGGCTTCAGCGGGGCTTCAGCGGGGCTTCAGCGGGGCTTCAGCGGGGCTTCAGCGGGGCTTCAGCGGAGCTTCAGTGGGGCTTCATTGGGGCTTCATTGGGGCTTCACGGTTGTACGTCCATAAATACAGAGCGCTGGACGTTCCGTGGGTTTTTCAGACGCTCTGGTGCAGGTTTCGCTGCTGAAACCTGGCAACCCTGACTTTGCCTCCTTCATTCTGAGGAGGAGCCCAGTCTCAATAAAATAATTCAATATTTAATCAAACGAGAGCAAAGCAGAGCGAGTCACAGATGGACAAACAGGTTTATCTTAAAGACAAACACAGGATTCCTTCAGTGACATAACGGTCTAAACCTTTGTGTTCATTTAAACACTGACTCTTCAGAGAACAAATGAACAGGACGTGAAGATCTGCACTTTTAAGAGAACGTGAAAAGGCCAATCTGGAAAAGCGCTTTATGAATGAAGTTTGATCTGATATAATCACAATCATCGATCCATCGAATAATCCTGACGTCCAGAGTTCACGTCAAGTCTTTTTATTCATCGACATCTCAACGTCAAAAGAAACAAACAACATCTGAGTTTAAACGCACGCGTCATCAGAAACACCCTGGTCTAGTCCTGGTTCAGTCCCAGGTCTGGTCTGAAGTGGCTCTGGAGCGTCTCAGTCTCGACCCTCGACCTTTGACCCTAAACTCTTCCTGTGGATTTACGAGCTGCTGATGTCGCCGTCGTCTCCGCGGAAACCTCCACGAAGTCTCATCAAATATTGTTTTTTACGTTTCCAAGGCACAACCCCAAGGTTTAGACCTGGTCCTGAACCGGGACCAAACCAGGTCTAACCCAGGTCTAACCCAGGCCTAAACAAGGACTAAACCAGGTCTAAACCAGGCCTAAACAAGGACTAAACCAGGTCTAACCCAGGCCTAAACAAGGACTAAACCAGGCCTAACCCAGGCCTAAACAAGGACTGAACCAGGTCTAACCCAGGCCTAAACAAGGACTGAACCAGGTCTAACCCAGGCCTAAACCAGGACTAAACCAGGTCTAACCCAGGTCTAACCCAGGCCTAACCCAGGTCTAACCCAGGTCTAACCTAGGCCTAAACCAGGACTAAACCAGGTCTAACCCAGGCCCAGACCGGGGCTGAAGCAGGACTCACCCGTCTGAGTCCTGGTAGTTCACGTTCAGGCGTTTGGTCGATCCGAGCAGCTCTGAAACACAAAACACAGAGTTCAGGTTTGGATCGTTGGTGAAAGTCTGGTCCTGGTCCAGTTCCCGGTCCAGGTCCCGGTCTGAGCAGTGTTGTGGAAATTAATTATAAATGAATGAAGAAATCTGAGGAAAACAGAATGTCTTTTGTGTGTTTTATTATAAAAGAATCTTTGCAGCAAAGAGGGAGAAGACATAAGTCTATCAGTGCAGAGTTACAATCTTCCCCAAAGGGGGGGATGCTGTTTACAGTATTTATACTTGGGTCTCCATATCACAAGGAAGGTTTCACAAAGGAGGAGAGACACAGAGCCAGTTTGAACCGGCCAGAAAATGAAACTTAGTTATGATAACAATATGTCAAGGTCTTTTTAGCAGTTTCTCACAAAGCACAAAGAACAAAGCCTCATTCAGTAATTTCCACCTCAGCAGGTCCTGGTCCAGGTCCCGGTCCAGTTCCCGTAATACAGACCCAGTCTGCACAGAGGGAGCGCACACAGACCTCTGTTTGGGAAACAGTCCATTCATTTTAATGTAGAGCAGCAGCTCTTTCTCTGTTCCACTACAAGAGTTTATTCAGTCAAACACAGACTCAAACCTGGAGCAGAATAAAGTGTCCAACGCCACAAATGTGTAAGTTATCAATGAACGCTAACGTTAGCTAAATGCTACTGCGATGCTAGCGCCACCTGCTGTATTTGAACATCTACAGAACAAGAACTTTTCCGAGGAAACTCCAGATCACGACGTCACGAG
This sequence comes from Rhinogobius similis, assembly GCA_019453435.1. Lineage (NCBI taxonomy): Eukaryota > Metazoa > Chordata > Actinopteri > Gobiiformes > Gobiidae > Rhinogobius > Rhinogobius similis. The sequence continues at coordinate 1,184,851 of CM033631.1, read as the reverse complement.
TCAGAGTCGACTGGAGTCAGACTGAATCCTCGACGATGGAGAGGAGCCGACGAGCATCAAACCAAACCTTCCAGAGAACTGTGGACTGGAACCGATTACATTTAAAAAGCTGCACAGACACAGGTAGAACATGCAGCGACCAGTTTACGTAAAGTCTATGGTGTCACGTGACAAAAGCCTCCTGCGATTTCCTCGTGTGGCGCGACAAGAGTGACTTTTGTGGCGCCGCCGCCGCCGATGGCGACCAATCAGAGACCACGCTTCACCAACGTGACCGAGTGTCTCATTCTCCGAGAAGAAGAACGAAATCAAACCACACAGAGGCCTCAGAGCCCCGTGTCCCACTGTGGGACTCAAACCGGATCTACAGCCTGGGTTAGTCCTGGGATAGTCCTGGGATAGTCCTGGGTTAGTCCTGGGTTAGTCCTGGGTTAGTCCTGGTTCAGACCTGGTTTAGTCCTGGGTTAGTCCTGGGATAGTCCTGGGTTAGTCCTGGGTTAGTCCTGCTTTAGTCCTGGGTTAGTCCTGGTTCAGACCTGGTTTAGTCCTGGTTCAGTCCTGGTTCAGTCCTGGGTTAGTCCTGGGTTAGTCCTGGGTTAGACCTGGGATAGTCCTGGGTTAGTCCTGGTTTAGACCTGGGTTAGACCTGGGTTAGTCCTGGTTTAGTCCTGGTTTAGTCCTGGTTTAGTTCTGAGCTCATGCTTCATAAATAAAACAGGACTCGCCCTCAAGGAAAAGGAAGTGATCTCACAGGACGGGCACTTCCAGGAAACTCTGAGAATCCATCAAAACCAGGACTAAACCAGGACTAAACCAGGACTAAACCAGGTCTAAACCAGGACTGAACCAGGACTGAACCAGGACTGAACCAGGTCTAAACCAGGTCTGAACCAGGTCTAGAAAAAGCCTAAACAGTCCTGATCTGGGCGTCAGAGTCAGATTTCTTTTGTTCCTGAGCCAAAGTGTGAGGATCAAAACAGGGCGGGACTTCCTGTTTGAGCTCAGGTCACAGGGAGGGCACCTGACACACACAGGGAGGGCACCTGACACACAGAGGGAGGGCACCTGACACACAGAGGGAGGGCACCTGACACACACAGGGAGGGCACCTGACACACAGGGAGGGCACCTGACACACACAGGGAGGGCATCTGACACACAGAGGGAGGGCACCTGACACACAGAGGGAGGGCATCTGACACACGGGAGGGAGGGCGTCTGACACACAGAGGGAGGGCGTCTGACACACAGAGGGAGGGCGTCTGACACACAGAGGGAGGGCGTCTGACACACAGAGGGAGGGCATCTGACACACAGAGGGAGGGCACCTGACACACAGAGGGAGGGCGTCTGACACACAGAGGGAGGGCGTCTGACACACAGAGGGAGGGCGTCTGACACACAGAGGGAGGGCGTCTGACACACAGAGGGAGGGCGTCTGACACACAGAGGGAGGGCGTCTGACACACAGAGGGAGGGCGTCTGACACACAGAGGGAGGGCGTCTGACACACAGAGGGAGGGCGTCTGACACACAGAGGGAGGGCGTCTGACACACAGAGGGAGGGCACCTGACACACACAGGGAGGGCACCTGACACACACAGGGAGGGCATCTGACACACAGGGAGGGCGTCTGACACACAGAGGGAGGGCGTCTGACACACAGAGGGAGGGCGTCTGACACACAGAGGGAGGGCGTCTGACACACAGAGGGAGGGCACCTGACACACAGGGAGGGCACCAGACACACAGAGGGAGGGCATCTGACACACAGAGGGAGGGCATCTGACACACAGAGGGAGGGCATCTGACACACGGGGAGGGCACCTGACACACACAGGGAGGGCACCTGACACACAGGGAGGGCACCTGACACACAGAGGGAGGGCACCTGACACACACAGGGAGGGCACCTGACACACACAGGGAGGGCACCTGACACACAGGGAGGGCACCTGACACACAGAGGGAGGGCACCTGACACACAGGGAGGGCACCTGACACACACAGGGAGGGCACCTGACACACACAGGGAGGGCACCTGACACACAGGGAGGGCATCTGACACACAGAGGGAGGGCACCTGACACACACAGGGAGGGCACCTGACACACACAGGGAGGGCACCTGACACACAGAGAGGGCACCTGACACACAGGGAGGGCACCTGACACACACAGGGAGGGCACCTGACACACACAGGGAGGGCACCTGACACACAGGGAGGGCGTCTGACACACAGAGGGAGGGCGTCTGACACACAGAGGGAGGGCGTCTGACACACAGAGGGAGGGCACCTGACACACACAGGGAGGGCACCTGACACACACAGGGAGGGCACCTGACACACACAGGGAGGGCACCTGACACACACAGAGAGGGCACCTGACACACAGAGGGAGGGCACCTGACACACACAGAGAGGGCACCTGACACACACAGAGGGAGGGCACCTGACACACAGGGAGGGCACCTGACACACACAGAGGGAGGGCACCTGACACACACAGGGAGGGCACCTGACACACACAGGGAGGGCACCTGACACACACAGGGAGGGCACCTGACACAGAGGGAGGGCACCTGACACACAGGGAGGGCACCTGACACACACAGAGAGGGCACCTGACACACAGAGGGAGGGCACCTGACACACAGAGGGAGGGCACCTGACACAGAGGGAGGGCACCTGACACACAGGGAGGGCACCTGACACACAGGAGGAGGATGTGGGAGCAGAGGTGCATTGTGGGAGCTGCAGTCTTCCTCGGGGCAGTGTTTTGTCGTTGGTCACATGATGCTCAAATAAAAGACGCCGTTATGTAACCGACAAAAGACAAGTCAGAGTCCTGGTTTAGACCTGGTTTAGACCTGGGTTAGACCTGGGTTAGTTCTGGTTTAGACCTGGTTTAGACCTGGGTTAGACCTGGGTTAGTTCTGGTTTAGACCTGGTTTAGACCTGGTTTAGACCTGGTTTAGACCTGGTTTAGTCCTGGTTTAGTCCTGGTTTAGACCTGGTTTAGTCCTGGTTTAGTCCTGGTTTAGTCCCGGTTTAGTCCTGGTTTAGACCTGGTTCAGTCCTGGTTTAGTCCTGGTTCAGTCCTGGTTCAGTCCTGGTTTAGTCCCGGTTTAGTCCTGGTTTCAGACCTGGTTTAGTCCTGGTTTAGTCCTGGTTTAGTCCTGGTTTAGTCCTGGTTCAGACCTGGTTTAGTCCTGGTTCAGACCTGGTTTAGTCCTGGTTCAGTCCTGGTTTCAGGCTTCATTTTCTCGACCCACTTTTGCTTCAGACTGTCACTTTGCATTAGCGGCTAAGCTAGCAAACGTTTATTTCTATTTTTTCCAATATCATTTTTCACAGTCCGGGTCGGGTTTAGGGCCAGGTTTAGGGCCAGGTTTAGGGCCAGGTTTAGGGCCAGGTTTAGGGTCGGGTTTTGGGTCAGGTCTAGGGTCGGGTTTAGGGTCAGGTTTAGGGCCGGGTTTAGGGCCGGGTTTAGGGCCGGGTTTAGGGCCGGGTTTAGGGTCAGGTTTAGGGCCAAGTTTAGGGCCGGGTTTAGGGCCAGGTCTAGGGTCGGGTTTAGGGCCAGGTTTAGGGTCGGGTTTAGGGCCAGGTTTAGGGCCAGGTTTAGGGTCAGGTTTAGGGCCAGGTTTAGGGCCAGGTTTAGGGCCAGGTTTAGGGCCGGGTTTAGGGTTGGGTTTAGGGTCAGGTTTAGGGTCGGGTTTAGGGTTGGGTTTAGGGTCGGGTTTAGGGCCGGGTTTAGGGTCGGGTTTAGGGTCAGGTCTAGGGTCAGGTTTAGGGCCTGGTTTAGGGCCGGGTTTAGGGCTGGGTTTAGGGCCGGGTTTAGGGTCAGGTTTAGGGCCAGGTTTAGGGCCAGGTTTAGGGCCAGGTTTAGGGCCAGGTTTAGGGCCAGGTTTAGGGTCAGTTAATCTGGTTTAGCGCTTAGGGGCAGGTTAGCTAACCGGGTTTTGGCAGTTCTGGGGCTAATAATAAAATGAAAAATGCAGAATATTTGTCCTTTAAACCTGCTCTTGAGGGCATTACATTTGCATCTCATGTTTTAAACTATAAAAAGTTCATTCTCTGCCGTGTGTGATCAGACACTAAGATGACACTGAGTGCATCCAGCAGATGGCGCCAGCGCTGTATACAATCTGTGAAGTTAGTTAGACGTTAGAAAAGACGTAGCAGCAGTTTAGAGTTCAGAGGCAGAAATGATCAGAGCTTAGATGATTTAAGGAGTAAAAACAGCAGAAGATTCTCTGATAAATGATGTATGAGTCTGAAAATATGTCCCGGAAGCAGGAAGTTCAGCAGGAAGTGTGTTTGACGCTCGGAGCGTGACTGAAACTGAACGTGACTCCAGTGTGTTTGATGAAGAACATTGTAAGAACAGGAGAACTGTTAGAAGAGCAGAATATGTGCTTTAATAGTATTAATGGTAGGATTATTATCATATTATCATTATTGTTATTATTATTATTAGTCTTCTTCTTATTATTATTATTATCATTATTATTATTATTATTAGTCTTCTTCTTCTTCTTATTATTATTATTATTATTATCATTATCATTATTATTATTATTATTAGTCTTCTTATTATTATTATTATTATTATCATTATTATTATTAGTCTTCTTCTTATTATTATTATTCTTTTCACTCACTGGTTCTTGGAGCTCGGAGCTTCTGCAGCAGCTTCTGGGTCTGGCTCAGGTCTCCGCTCTTCACGGCCTGGAGGAGGTCCTGCTCCTTCCCCATGGTCCTCCTCCAGACCCGGACTGGACCCGGACCGGACCAGGACCAGACCAGAGACCAGACCAGAGACCAGTCCAGAAACCGGACTAAAGGCTGGTCCTGAGTCCGGACTACAGCGGGTCGATGGAGACGCCCCCCATTTCTGTGGACTGTCCCCGGCTCCAGGGACCGGGACCAGGACCAGGACCAGGAGCAGGACCAGGACCAGGACCAGGACCAGGACCAGGACCAGTCTGTTGAGAGAATATAAAACATTTGAAGTTAAAACAGTTTTCTTCCATAAAACATAAAACAACACAAAACCAACTAAGCTGCACCGTCTGCTCCTGAAGGTCTTTGGTTCTTTGGTTCTTTGGTTCTTTGGTTCTTTGGTTCTTTGGTTCTTTGGGACGTTGTGAGTTCAAACGAGGCTCTGAGCGTTTTTCAGATTTTTGTCCCAAACCTGTGACTTTTTTATTAAAGTTTTATTGTCAAACATTTGTTCTTCGAGTGTTTGGTGCAGAGTCTGAAGTGAAGCTCCGACATCAGGGCCCCACATCCAGCTCCTGACGCTCCTGAGGGCCCCGTCCCTCAGCCAGGGGCCCCAGGGGGGCTACAGGGGGCTACAGGGGGCACCAGGGGGCTACAGGGGGCTACAGGGGGCGCCATGAGGCACCAGGGGGGCACAGGGGGCTACAGGAGGCACCAGGGGGGCACAGGGGGCTACAGGGGGCGCCATGAGGCACCAGGGGGCTATGGGGGGCTACAGGAGGCACCAGGGGGCTACAGGGAGCACCAGGAGGCACCAGGGGGATACAGGAGACACCAGGGGGCTACCATGAGGCACCAGGGGGGCACCAGGGGGCTACGGGGGGCACACAGTCTGCTCCGGGGCTTACGTTTATACAAATGAAACACTGGTGTATAATTTCTTGGGCTGTAGTCGACTAAAGCCCCGCCCCATCGACTAAAAGGGGGTGTGGCACAAACATCAAACCTACGGAGCGTCTCCGTGTGACGCTCAGACAAAACAAAAACAAACATTTATGAAAAAAGACCAGGGACTCAAGACCTGCCAAAGACTAAAGGATCACGGCCTGAAATAAGGCTTAGACCTGGTTCAGTCCTGGTTCAGTCCTGGTTTAGTCCTGGTTTAGTCCTGGTTTAGTCCTGGTTTAGTTCTCTTACATAACATTGTCTTTACTTGTGTTTCTGCCTCAGCGACACAGACCTGGAAACACTGGGGCTTTAAATTAAACCAGGTCTAAACCAGGACTAAACCAGGACTAAACCAGGACTAAACCAGGACTGAACCAGGACTGAACCAGGACTGAACCAGGTCTAAACCAGGACTGAACCAGGTCTAAACCAGGACTAAACCAGGTCTAAACCAGGACCGAACCAGGACTGAACCAGGACTAAACCAGGACCAAACCAGGTCTAAACCAGGACTAAACCAGGACCAAACCAGGACTAAACCAGGACCAAACCAGGTCTAAACCAGGTCTAAACCAGGACTAAACCAGGACTAAACCAGGGACTAAACCAGGACTGAACCAGGTCTAAACCAGGTCTAAACCAGGACTAAACCAGGACTAAACCAGGTCTAAACCTGCTCCTCTTTTATTATTCTCTATATTTAGTCTCAAATTACGTGTTTTGTGTCCAAAAGTGAAGAATGTTCCGCCCGCAGCGGGTCCGGTTTGAGTCCCGTTTGGACCTTTATGTTTGGATTGTTTTAAACTCTTTGGCTCCATTAAAGACCGTGAAGGTTTAAGAACCTAAACTGTTCATCACCGCGGGTTCAGTGAGAAGCACTTTAGTCCAAGTTCTGTCCAAACCCCGAGGCTCAACTTTCACTTTTACAAAAACAGAACCAGCCTCAAAAAACCCACATTTTTCACGAGTTTAGCCCAAAAAAAGCACAAACAACGCAAATAATGCAACGACGTGCCTCCGTTTGACGCTTCACGCGGCGGTGTCCAGTTCGGCGTGATTTATGCGCGTGAATAACCTTCTGACGCTCGTGCACCGGGAGCGCGTTAGAGACGCCACAGCGCCACGGAGCCTTCACCGGAGACCGAGCGGCGCGTCCAGCGGGGCTTTACCCCGGGGCCCGGCCACGTCTGTCCCGGTGTCACGGAGTCACGTCTGCCCCGGTGTCACGTCTGTCCCGGTGTCACGTCTGTCCCGTCTGTCCCGTCTGTCCCGGTGTCCCGTCTGTCCCGGTGTCACGTCACAAAAGTCAAGTCCCGTCACGAAAAGTGGAGTTTTTTTTTTCTTCGGACAAAGTGATAAAAGTGAAATAAACGTGAGTCGGAACTTTACGAACTTTACGACGTGAAGGCGAGAAAAGCGCGTTATTTCCAAACAGTCGCCAAACAACAGCTTTGAAGTTCTAACGTTACCTTGTTTTACGCGAAAAGAATCCGACTTTTGTTCGTGGGAAAAGTGGAGTCTCCGGGTCGTAAATCCGCCCCAAACGTCCGATGTCCGACACAAAAGCCCCGAACCGTCGGTAAAGTTCGGGAAAGGTCCGTGAATCCCGTGAATCCCGCGGAGCAGCTCGTGTCGCGGGCTGTTCCCGTCGGAGAGTCCGGAGCGCACGGGACACGCGCACGCGCAGCTCCGGGGCCCGGGGCCACAATGGGACAGCGGGACCGGAAGCCGCGCCCTTTCACAATAAACGCTTGAAAACAAATGTCTCACGTGCCGCTCGTGGTGGAGTGGATAGCACACATGCCTGCCGTGCGCGTTGTGAGTTCCGATTGATCCCATTAAAAAAGGACAATCCTCATCTGCTTTTGGAACAAATGGGATTATAATCCAATAGGATTTTATCCTGTAGGATTTGCAGTGGCGGACCTAGGACTTTGGGGGCCCAAGGCAAAATTAAGTCTAGGCCCCTCCTCCTCAAGTGTGATTTTCTATAACTTTTCTGCCGTGTCTCTTGAATTGTACTTGAAGGAAGCTTTTGTTGTTGTTGTTGTTTTTTACTATTTTAAAGCTTGTATGTTTAAACAGTTTTAAAAAGGGGGGTTTGGGGGTTGTTCCCCAGAAAAATATTATTAATTAATATAATCAGACCATATTTTCTGTTTGTTGGTGCATTTTAACACATATTCAGCTGATTTAAATACATTATGTTTATTTGAATTTTGATAATGTCATATTTTATTTACTATTTAGTTTGATTTCAACACATTTGACAAATTCCAAACTGTTTTATTGGTCTTTTTCTTGTTTAAAAGTACACTGCACTACTTTACTGTGAGAAAAGCAACTGTTTCCTTGTGTCTATGATGAGCTGGGCATCTGATTGGGGGCCCCTTCAGGTTGAGGGCCCAAGGCAATTGTGGCCTGTTGCCTAATGGTAAGTCCGCCCCTGAGGATTTGTTCCAAAATCAAATAAGAATTATCCTTTAACACATTTTATTAACGTCATGTCAAAGACACAAATATTCACAGATCGTTGTTTCGGTCGTTGGCGCTAAAGAGAAAGAGAAAAGGAGAATTAATGATCTCTAAGAGACAAGTCTCCTTTAAGATAGAAAACGTGACGATTAACTCACCTTTTTATTATTATTCATGCCATGTTTTGCGACACAGCATTCCAAACAAGCTAACGCTAAGCTAATGACAGGACCCTGTTCTGTTCATGATGATGTCATGAGGAGCTTTTGATTTTATTTCTACACAAATAAACTCCATAAAGGTATAAAGTGTTGTTACAAATGTTTGTTAATGTTTGTTAGCTGCCGTTAGCTTCTGTTTGTATTGACGCTGACACCTGCTGGACACAACACGTAAGTGCACTTCTCTGCAGCGTTAAAGGGATTTATTAAAAACAGATAAATCCTGTCACTTTGAGCCTGAAAAATCTTTTTTTTTAAAGACACAGAAAGAAACTGAATTCTGTCAAAGGCTCTAGTTTTTAGAGTCAAAGAGTCTGATCTGGATTAAACACCAGAGTCGTGTGAACGTTTCATTGAAACTCGTCTTAAATCTTTGAAACACAACAATTTTTGTTATGATTTGTTCATTTTGTTTCCCCCAAAAAAGTGAAATCTGAACTTTGTGAATAAATGAGACTCTGCCGCTTCATCCAATAATGAAACCTTTTCTCTTCGTTTGTGGCACAAACCTCCTGCAGGTGGCGCTGGTGATGAGCCAAAGACTCTTCATTATTTCAGCTTAAAATGACACACTGCAGCTTTAAATAAAATAAGAGTCTGAACTGAACACTTCAAGTCACTGTAACTGGACCTGGACCTGGACCTGGACCTGGACCTGGACCTGGTCCTGAGTCTGGACCTGGTCCTGGTCCTGAGTCTGGACCTGGTCCTGAGTCTCTGCGGCTCCTGAACAGGACCCTGCTGCTGTGAGGGGACAGAGGGGTTAAATCTGCAGAAAAACTCCAAAACTCTTTGAGATAAATTTATTAAAACATTTTCTTTAAAATACAATAAAAACATTTCCTTCATTTTTCTAGAAAAGATTCAAACTGAAAAACAAAAATTCACATAATTTCACATTTTCTATAAAACCTGAGGATCCAGGATCAGTCTTTAGGATCAGAGCGCCCTCCAGTGGACGCACGAGGAACTACAAAAGAAAAACCAAAGTCCAAACATATTTACATCAGTAACTTTGACTCATTGTTTTGGGGCAAACATTTTTAAACTCTTAAACGTCCAGAGTCACAAACCGGAGGAAAAAGAAGTCGATCATGAAATCAGACAGAAATATTACTATGTTTGTCTTTATAACAAAAATAAGCACGTTTTGGGATTTCCAGAGTAAAAATGTCAGTTAGTTTGATTTTCTGATGCAAAAGATGCAAAAAATACAGTTTTGGAGCCTCAGAATTTAGCTTGAGCTTCACAAAGAAATAATTAGAGTTAAAGTGTGTAATATTTCTGTGAAAAAAGTAAAACTCTTGTGGGTTCAACACCGCAGTGAGGGTTTGTCCAGTGAAAGTGTCACAAAGTGCTTTAAATGTTTGGTAAATGTAGAAAGGGTTTCAGGGGTTGTCATCTGGACGCTGTTTGAAGATCGAGACGTTTCAATTTTTATCCAAAAGTCATTGTCAATCTGAGAGCTGGTCTGGGAACTCAGGCTTATGCTCCTCTAAGTCGTGAGAGTCCTGCCCACAGGGAGGAGTCACTGAACGCCTGTCTTTGTTTGGAAAATTGTTTGTCTGTCACCTGGGACTTGATAATTGGTCTGCCTTTGTTTAATAGTTGGCCCTGCCCAGTGTCACCTGTGGCTCAGGTCTATTATTGTCTTAGATCTATTGTTCTATTGATGGCTGTAGCTCCCTCCTCACTGCTGATGACCTCATTAGCATTTGACTGGTCCATTGATTTGGACCAGGGTGTTAGATCTGAGCCAAATTAAATCTTAAGCCCTCATTCCTCTTTTGACAAAAATGGCCTCCTTTACTCCTCTTTCAAACCAGTTCTTCTTCTGCTCAATATCTTCACCTCACTGTCCTCAAACAAGTGGTTTGTAGCTTTTAGGTGCAGATGGACTGCACTTTGTGGTCCTGTGGAGGTCGATCTTCTGTGTTGGTACAGCCTTTTGTGCAGTATTTGGTCTCATTATGTAACATTCTTTACAACTATCCTCACTGCACTCTATCGAATAAACTACATTGCTCTGTTTCTCTGTCGGCCTCTTGTCTTTTGGATGGACCAGTGTCTGTTTAAGTGTGTTGCCAGGTTTGAAATAAACAGGGATGTCGTGTTGTCTAAAAATCCTTTGAAACTTCTCAGACAAGCCCGAGACATAAGGGATGGAGACCCCCCTCCTGCTGGGGTCTTTATCCTTTCTGTCCTGTTTCTTGGCTCTTCTGACTTTGTTAAAGGCCCAGTTGGGATAACCACAAGCTGAGAGGGCGCGTTGGACGTGTTCTTCCTCCTTCTTTCTCCCCTCAGAGCTGGTGGGTACTTCATGGGATCTGTGTTGTAGTGTCCTGATCACTCCCAGCTTGTGCTGCAGTGGGTGGTTAGAACCGAACAATAAGTACTGATCTGTGTGGGTGGGTTTCCTGTATACTTCTGTCTGAAGGCTGCCTTCCTCCTCTCTGATTGTGGAGCAATCAAGAAACGCCAACCGGTTGTCCTTAGCATCTTCTCGGGTGAACTTGATGTATACATCCAACCCATTGATATGCTCAGAGAACGTTTCCAGCTCTTGTTTCTTGATTATCACAAAGGTGTCTTCCACATAGTGCTGCCAGAGGCTCGGAGGTGTGCCCAGGAAGGAGGTCAGAGCCTTCTTCTCGAAGTGTTCCATATACAGGTTGGCTACGATCGGCGAGACCGGAGAGCCCATCGCACAGTCGTGGATCTGTCTGTAAAAGTGTCCCCTGAATTGGAAGTAAGTTGTGTTAACTTAGTCACTCGTCTGAGGACAGTGAGGTGAAGATATTGAGCAGAAGAAGAACTGGTTTGAAAGAGGAGTAAAGGAGACTATTTTTGTCAAAAGAGAGAATCCGTCTCTAAACAGGAATGGGGGCTTAAGATTTAATTTAGCCAAAATTTATGAGCCTCCTAACACCCTGGTCCAGATCAATGGACCAGTCAAATGCTAATGAGGTCATCAGCAGTGAGGAGGGAGCAACAGCCATCAATAGAACAATAGATCTAAGACAAGAATAGACCTTAGCCACAGGTGAAACTGGACAGGGCCAACTATTAAACAAAGGCAGACCAATTATCAAGTCTCAGGTGACAAACAAACTATTTTCTAACAAAGACAGGTGTTCAGTGACTCCTCCCTGTGGGCAGGACTCTCACTACTTAGAGGAGCATATAAGCCTGAGTTCCCAGACCAGCTCTGATTGACAATGACTTTTGGATAAAAGTCGAAACGTCTTGATCTTCAAACAGCGTCCGGATGACAACCCCTGAAACCCTTTCTACGATGGACCACACCTGGACCAATGAGGGTTTACATCGACGTTTGGTAAATGTGTTTAAATGTTTTATATTCTGAGGTTTCTCTGAGTCTCATTCTGTTAAACACTTCTGGAAACAGCATCATTGAACATGTTTTTGTGAGACACTTGTTTCTTGGAGTTCAGTCGAGGCGCGTCCTCAGAGGTCAGAGGTCAGAGGTCAGACCCGGGGTCAGAGGTCAGACCCGGGTTCAGTTGGATCCCTTTGGACTCTGAGCCGGTTCCAGACCACGCTCAGTTCTCGTCCGTGAAGATGTTTTCTGTTCAGAGCGAGGTCTGTGTTCAGGTTGAAGAAAGAGAAGATGCACAGGGTCTCGGTGTGGGCGGAGTCACAGGTGTGGGATTGGAGTCTCAGGTGTGGGCGGAGTCACAGGTGTGGGCGGAGTCACAGGTGTGGGCGGAGTCTCAGGTGTGGGCGGAGTCACAGGTGTGGGAGGAGTCTCAGGTGTGGGCGGAGTCTCAGGTGTGGGCTGAAGTCTCAGGTGTGGTATTGGAGTCACAGGTGTGGGCGGAGTCTCAGGTGTGGGTGGAGTCACAGAGAGTAGAGTTTGAGCTGCTCCTCCATCTCGCCCTCGCTCATCTCCTGACTCTCTCGGAGCAGGAGGAAAATGGCCGCCAGCTGCTCCTGTTGGACCCTGAAACAGAGAAGAACGTCAGAGAACATCAGAGAACACCAGAGAACACCTGAGAGCACCAGAGAACACCAGAGAACACCAGAGAGCATCAGAGAACACCTGAGAACACCTGAGAACATCAGAGAACACCTGAGAACACCTGAGAACATCAGAGAACACCAGAGAACATCAGAGAACACCTGAGAACACCTGAGAGCATCAGAGAACATCAGAGAACACCTGAGAACACCAGAGAACACCTGAGAACACCAGAGAACATCGGAGAACACCGGAGAACACCGGAGAACATCAGAGAGCATCAGAGAACACAGGAGAACATCAGAGAACACCTGAGAGCATCAGAGAACACCAGAGAACATCAGAGAACACCAGAGAACACCTGAGAACACCAGAGAACACCAGAGAACATCAGAGAACACCAGAGAACATCAGAGAACACCGGAGAACACCGGAGAACACCGGAGAACATCAGAGAACATCAGAGAACACCAGAGAACATCAGAGAACATCAGAGAACACCTGAGAGCACCAGAGAACACCAGAGAACACCAGAGAGCATCAGAGAACACCAGAGAACACCAGAGAGCATCAGAGAACACCTGAGAACACCTGAGAACATCAGAGAACATCAGAGAACACCTGAGAACACCTGAGAACATCAGAGAACACCAGAGAACATCAGAGAACACCTGAGAACACCTGAGAGCATCAGAGAACATCAGAGAACACCTGAGAACACCAGAGAACATCGGAGAACACCGGAGAACACCAGAGATCATCAGAGAACACAGGAGAACATCAGAGAACACCTGAGAGCATCAGAGAACACCAGAGAACATCAGAGAACACCAGAGAACACCAGAGAACACCAGAGAGCATCAGAGAACACCTGAGAACACCTGAGAACATCAGAGAACATCAGAGAACACCTGAGAACACCTGAGAACATCAGAGAACACCAGAGAACATCAGAGAACACCTGAGAACACCTGAGAGCATCAGAGAACATCAGAGAACACCTGAGAACACCAGAGAACACCTGAGAACACCAGAGAACATCGGAGAACACCGGAGAACACCGGAGAACATCAGAGAGCATCAGAGAACACAGGAGAACATCAGAGAACACCTGAGAGCATCAGAGAACACCAGAGAACATCAGAGAACACCAGAGAACACCTGAGAACACCAGAGAACATCAGAGAACACCAGAGAACATCAGAGAACACCAGAGAACACCGGAGAACACCGGAGAACACCGGAGAACATCAGAGAACATCAGAGAACATCAGAGAACACCAGAGAACATCAGAGAACATCAGAGAACACCTGAGAACATCAGAGAACACCTGAGAACATCAGAGAACATCAGAGAACATCAGAGAACACCTGAGAACACCAGAGAACATCAGAGAACACCTGAGAACGTCAGAGAACACCAGAGAAGGTCAGAGAACACCTGAGAACATCTGAGAACGTCAGAGAACACCAGAGAACATCAGAGAACACCCGAGAACACCAGAGAACACCAGAGAACATCAGAGAACACCCGAGAACACCGGAGAACACCGGAGAACATCAGAGAACATCAGAGAATATCGGAGAACGTCAGAAACCCTCAGAGAACAAAATTCAGAGAACACCAGTGTAATGGCCAAACTGATCCGCTGAGATGTGCACAAACACCGGCCTTGAACCCTCAAAGGCCCAGTACAAGAGCGCCCCCCTCAGGCCAAACAAATGTCATGGAACGGGCTCTAACCACCAGAGAACATCAGAGAACATCAGAGAACACCCGAGAACACCAGAGAACATCAGAGAACACCAGAGAACACCACAGAACACCATAGAACACCAGAGAACACCTGAGAACATCAGAGAACACCAGAGAACACAAGAGAACACCTGAGAACATCAGAGAACACCAGAGAACACCTGAGAACATCAGAGAACACCAGAGAACACCTGAGAACATCAGAGAACACCAGAGAACACCTGAGAACATCAGAGAACACCAGAGAACACAAGAGAACACCTGAGAACATCAGAGAACACCAGAGAACACCTGAGAACATCAGAGAACACCAGAGAACACCTGAGAACATCAGAGAACACCAGAGAACACCTGAGAACATCAGAGAACACCAGAGAACATCAGAGAACACCTGAGAACACCTGAGAACATCAGAGAACACCAGAGAACATCAGAGAACACCTGAGAACTCTCCTGAAGCACAATGGGCCTCTTGAACGCCAACAGTGTCTGGAATCAGAGAAGAAGAAATCCACAGACAGACCCCGCCCCTCCAGAACATCCAGGGACTGACCTTTGGGCTCATGGAGAACACGACAGCAGTGAGATGACCTGGATGCCCTCCCACGACCAGATCAGACCAAGACTTTAGGAAACGACTGGCACAGGAGCCTGACAGGTGCAGCACCTGACGCTCAGTTCTTCCTCAGATGGGTCTGAGCGAAAACTGAGCCAGTGAGCACCAGACGGCCCACACTGGTCACACGGCCCACACAGGTCACACGGCCCACAGAGCCCACACTGGTCACATGGCACACACGGCCCACACGGCCCACACTGTCCACACGGCCCACACTGGTCACACGGGTCACACGGCCCACAGAGCCCACACTGGTCACATGGCACACACGGCCCACACTGTCCACACTGGTCACACGGCCCACACTGGTCACACGGGTCACACGGCCCACACTGGTCAAACGGCCCACACTGGTCACATGACCCACACTGGTCACACGGCCCACACTGGTCACACGGCCCACACTGGTCACACGCCCCACACTGGTCACATGACCCACACTGGTCACACGGGTCACATGGCCCACACTGGTCAAACGGTCCACACTGGTCACACGGCCCACACTGGTCACATGACCCACACTGGTCACCCAGCCCACACGGCCCACACTGGTCACACGGGTCACATGACCCACACTGGTCACACGGCCCACCCGGGTCACACTGCCCACACTGGTCACATGACCCACACTGGTCACACGGGTCACATGGCCCACACTGGTCACATGACCCACACTGGTCACATCTTCATGACCTGAGTTATCTTTACTCCGGCTCTGTGGCGCCCTCCAGTGGACACTGCGCCCTCCAGAGGACACTGCGCCCTCCTGCAGAGGAGGTCAGTGTCAGGCGTTTGTTTCTCCTCAAACGTCTCCAATGACCTTCTCAAACACACGACATCTTTAAGTCGCTCCGACAGATTAAACTCGATTTGACTCAAACAGAACCTGATTCTGTCTCAGATTTAAACCTTTGTCCAGTTTGACAGTTTAAAGTTAATGATGTCACTTCCTGTTGAACGCGACTCAAATATGACACAGTTAGAGGTGATTCCATAGACTGTACATGTCGATGGGCTGTGGGAATGTGACGTCACTCATAGTGTTTGGCTCCAGCCAAGTGGAGCTAATCGTGGCTAGCAGTTATAGTGGCTAAAGGGGAGCCAGACTCCATATTTAAATCCGAGTGCGTATCATGGCCACCACAAGGACCAATCAGGAGGAGGTTGTTAACGGTCTCCACCGGATGTGACGTCAGCTTCCGTCACATCCGGTGGAGAGTCTATTCTGCGTTTGCGAGTGATCGTTCTCCACACTTTATTGTTAATCCACGAATTATACAAAAACTATCTTACCCTCCTACACATAATTGAAAGTTTAATTGTTCCCTAAACAACCCGGAGCCTCATTTAGCTCACTTTGTTCAGTATTTCGTGGATTAAACCCCCCCCTGCCCGCTAGCATCAACCGGAACTAGCCTAGCCGACTAGCGCCATGGCTGGCCCGTCCTCCGCCTCTTTCGCCCTTACCTGTTCAAGTGTCATATGTTGAGTCAGAACCCTGCTTCCTTCACTGACGACAGGGAGAGTGAGTGAAGTGTAGCGTAGTGGTAGCTTTGGAAGCCAGGGTTACAGAGTTAGAAGCGCGGATCCGCATTGTGGAGGAGCTAAAGTCTAGCTATAGCCAGGTCGTAGCATCAGGTTTACCGGACCGCGCCGCAGGTAGCAGTGTTAGCATGGTTAGCAGTGTTAGCGGTAGCAAGGCTAAGCCTCAGGATAAGACCAGCCCCCCAGCGCCTCCCGCGCAGCCGGGACCAGACCAGGAACAAGACAGGGATAGATTTGTGACAGTTCGGAGGGATCGATGCGCTAAACGCCAGCCTTTAGTGCACCATAAGCTTCCCGTCTGCAATAGGTTTGCCCCACTCGGCGATCACACGCCCGCCGAACGTGACACTCTGGTGATTGGAAGTTCCATAGTCAGAGACGTGAAGCTGCCAGCAGCCTCAGTTAGGTGTTATCCGGGGGCCAGAATGGGTGACATCGAAGGAAACCTTAGGCTTTTAAAACAGAGTAGTCAGAGGTTCCGTCGTATCGTGATTCACGGAGGTGGTAATGACACCCGGCGGAGACAATCAGAAGTGCTCAAATTGCAGGTTGGAGCGGTGTGTGAATTGGCGAAGTCGATGTCAGACACCGTAATATTTTCTGGTCCCCTCCCCAATCGGGTCAATGCTGAAATGTACAGCCGCTTTTCAGCTTCAACTGCTGGTTGTCTAGTTGGTGCCCCCAAAACAACGTAGTCTTTGTTGACAATTGGAGTGCGTTCTGGGGAAAGCCCGGGCTCATACGCAGGGATGGCATCCATCCGACTTCGGAGGGTACATCACTTTTAGTTCGGAATTTGGCCGATAGCCTTAGTCGCCTAAAGTGACGCTCTAAATATGAGTCCCGGGTGCAGAGTCTCTTCTCTGTCGCTAAGCTCTCGCCCGCGCTGTCACAGATCAAGTGTTCAGAGTCAAAGCAAATAGAGACTGTGCGTGTCCCTCGTGTAAATAACGCCAATAAGTCAGATCCAAATACAGATAATTTAGGTCTATTTATTCTATCTTGGCCCTTAGTCTTCCTGGTGAACTGGCCCACATTGTCCTGATAAGTACTATTTACAGCACATTTCAGATTTTCTACAATTCCAACCTAAATAACTAACATTTTGGTGCAGCACAGACCTGATATTAAGGCACTGAGACTGAATGTAGATGTGGTGGAGCTTAAAACATCAGATAAATGCAGCTTTTTTTAACGTTTTGATTGATTAGTGGCCCTACGCTTGGTCTATATTTCAATATGTGGCCCTCGATGGAAAAAGTTTGGACAGCCCTGGTCTAAAGGATGTGATCGTGTTTTGTGTTTTTGTGCTCAGTCGAGTTTCAAAGCGTCTTGTGATTCTTTGTTCAGTTTAAAGTCGATAAATAAAGAGACGGGAGTCAGATCTGGACAAATGTCTTTATTTGTCGCGACACTCTTTCAACTCTTTAAAATCACAATCTGAAATCCAAAGCCGAGTCTCACACTGACGTCACGCCACGAAACACATCGATTCAGTTCAATTTAAAGAAAAAAAAACACTTTAAATGAAGTCAAGACAAAAAAGGAAACAGTTTTGAGGCGTTTTGTGGTGAAAAACACAAGGATCTTAAAAGTACAAATCTCACAAACGCAAAATGAGTTTCAGGAAGTTTGAAAACTGTAAAAGCAAAACAAAGTTTCATGCAGAAAAATAAAAAAGACATGAGTTTATAAATGTTTGAGAAGCAAAAACCGAGAACAGAAGCCGCTGCAGATGTTTAAAGGCACTGAGTCAAACCTGACGCTCCGTTTATGATTTTATTATCGACTTTTATCTTTTGTAAATGAAACAAACACCGGCACAAAGCTCCAGAAGGGCCTCGGGTTATGGTTTAGAAAGTCGTTTGATATTTGAGCAAAAACGGACTAAACCTGGAATAAACCCAGAATAAACCCGGATTAAACCCGGATTAATCTCAGATTAAACCTGGATTAAACTCGGATTAAACATGGATTAAACCCAGATTAAACCTAGATTAAACCAGGGATTAAACCCAGATTAAACCTGGGATTAAACCCGGATTAAACCCTGATTAATATCAGATTAAACCTGGATTAAATTTAAATTAAACCCAGATTAAATTTTGATTAATCTCAGATTAAACCCGGATTAAACCCGGATTAAACCTGGATTAAACCTGGGATTAAACCCATATTAAACCTGGGATTAAACCCGGGATTAAACCTGGGATTAAACCTGGTCTAAACAGGTTTAAACCTGGATCTAAACCCGTATTAAACCTGTATTAAACACGGACTAAACCTGGTCTAACCTGGGATTAAACCTGTAGCTAAAACCAAGTAAAAACAATTTTATCGATTTATTGTTCAATAAATAAGAGCTGGAGCAATATTTCTGGGATCAATATTTGTTTTTAAAATATATAAAGTGTAGCAAGTCACATAAATAACATAGAACTAATTCTAAATAATAAATAAAGACTAAAGTGTTTCGTTCTGTGTTAAATGTTTTGTGTCAGAGACAGAAAGTGGCTTCAATATTATCTTTTATGGTGACGTTTTCTGCGGCCTCTGAACGCTGCACTCCATTTCCCACAATCCCTCAGTGCCACAGCCGCCGCTACAGTCATGTGATCCAGCTTTACAAAGTGAGCCGCCGCTTCAGCTTCAGCTTCACTCGGGCCTGAAACACAAACACAAACACAGACGTCACCAGGGAAACGGACAAGAACAACAGACGTCGCCACGGAAACGGAGAAGAACAACAGACGTCACCAGGGAAACGGAGAAGAACAACAGACGTCGCCACGGAAACGGAGAAGAACAACAGATGTCGCCATGGAAACGGACAAGAACTACAGGCGTCGCCATGGAAACGGAGAAGAACAACAGACGTCGCCACGGAAATGGAGAAGAACAACAGACGTCACCACGGAAACGGAGAAGAACAGACCAATAAAACACAATAATCACTGCATCCACATGACAGAAGCGTCCCGGGTCAGGGCTCCTCTCTGGGATGTTTGGTCACTGCAGACGGTGGAACAAACGAAGGACTGAAGTGTCTGTTGTGCTGTTTATTTATTCTGGCTCATGTTTTGTTCAGTTTTTGGATTCACCTCGTCTTTGGTGTGAACTTGTTTGTCTATTACTGTTTATCGTCTGTATTTTCTTCAACAATAATCACACTTTAAACATGTTTTCGTGACAGACTTAGATGGAACTCCCCTCCTTGAACCTCCACCTTACCGCGGTGCAGGGGTTTGAGTCCCCCAATGATCCTGGAGCTGTTGTCGGGGGCTTCAGGCCCCTGAGGGTCAAAGGCAAACAGGTCCTGGTGACGGGTCGGACCAAGAGCGTACAGAGCCCTTTATGATGAGTCAACCAACGAGGCCAGTTACGTCGCCCGGATTGGCGTCACCGGGGCCCCGCCCTGGAGCCAGGCCTGGGGTGGGTGCTTGACGGCGAGAGCCTGGGGGGCTGGACGCTCCATTTCTCTGGTGTTGCCCGCGGGGAGAGGCTGGTGTGGGCTCAGAGCCCCACAGCTCAGCTCCACGTGTTTGAGTTCACTCCGGTGAACGAGAGGGTCGTGTCCCTCCGCCTTCGGGTGGGGGACAGGTCTCTCACTGTTGTGTCGGCCTACGGGCCGAACAGCGGTGTGGAGTACCAGGCCTTCTTGGAGTCTCCGTCGTTCTACTGTGGGACTTCAACGCCCACGTGGGCAACGACAGTGACACCTGGAGAGGGGTAATCGGAAGGAACGGCCCTGATCTGAACCCGAGCGGTGTTCGGTTTTAGGCACGTGGCACCAGGACACAGGCCGGAGGTCCATGATCCACTTTGTTGTCGTGTCTGACCTTCGGCCGCGTGTCTTGGACACTCGGGTGAAGAGAGGGGCGGAGCTGTCAACCAATCACCACCTGGTGGTGAGTTGGATCCGCTGGCGGGGGAGGAAGCCGGACAGACTCTTCAGGCCCAAGCGTATCGTGAGGGTCTGTTGGGAACGGCAGAGCCCTCTGTCGGCAGGGTCTTCAACTCACACCTCCAGGAGAACTTCTCCAGATCCCGGGGGAGGCTGGGGTCATGGAGTCCGAGTGGACCATGTTCTCCATCTCTATTGTCGATGCAGCAGCTTGTAGCTGTGGTCGTCTCTGGTGCCTGTCGCGGCGGCAATCCCTGAACCTGGTGGTGGACACCGGAAGTAAGGGATGCCGTCAGGCTGAAGAAGGAGGCCTACCGGGCCTTGTTAGCTTGTGGGACTCCTGAAGCAGCTGACAGGTACCACAGGCCAAGCGTACTGCAGCCCGCGCTGTCGCAGAGGCAAAAACTCGGGATTGGGAGGAGTTCGGGGAGGCCATGGAGGAGGACTATCGGTCGGCCTCAAAGAAATTCTGGCAAACCGTCCGACGCCTCAGGAAAGGGAAGCAGTGCTTCACCAACACCGTTTACGGTGCGGGTGGAGAGCTGTTGACCTCGACTGGGGACGTGGTCGGACGATGGAAGAAATAGTTTGAGGACCTCCTGAGTTTGCCTCAGTCACATGTGCTTTGTGGATCTGGAGAAGGCATTCGACCGTGTGCCCCGGGGCGCCTTGTGGGGGGTGCTCCGGGAGTATGGGGTCCGGGGCCCTTTGTTAAGGGCTGTCCGGTCCCTGTACGACCGGAGCAGGAGCTGTGTTGCCGGCAGTAAGTCCTGTTCCCAGTGCATGTTGGACTCCAGGGCTGCCCTTTGTCACCGGTTCTGTTCATAGTTTTTATGGACAGAATTTCTAGGCGCAGTCAGGGCGTGGAGGGCGTCCGGTTTGGGAACCACAGGATCATCTCTGCTGTTTGCAGATGATGTCGTCCTGATGCTTCCTCAAACCAGGACCTGCAGCTCTGGGACGGTTTGAGCCGAGTGTGAAGCGGCTGGGATGAGGATCAGCACCTCCAAATCCGAGGCCATGGTTCTCGACCGGAAAAAGGTGGCTTGCCCTCTCCAGGTGGAGAGTCCTTGCCTCAAGTGGAGGAGTTCCAGTATCTCGGGGTCTTGTTCAGAGTGAAGGATGGAGCGTGAGATTGACAGGTGCGGCCCTGCAGTGATGTATCGGACCGTTGTGGTGAAGAGAGAGCTGAGTCCAAAGACAAAGCTCTCCATTTACCTCAATCTTCGTTCCTCCCTCACCTGGTCATGAGCTCTGGGTAATGACCCAAAAGACGAGATCATGGATACAAGCGTCGAAATGGGCTCCTCCTCCGGGGGGCGCTCCCTCAGAGACAGAGGAGCTCAGAGGAGCATCTGAGGCTCAGCATCTGCTCCGGAGCCTCCTGGACGCCTCCCTCAGGAGGTGTTCATGTCCCACAGGAGGAGGCCCCGGGGTAGACCCAGGACACGCTGGAGGGACTAAGTCTCTGTGGCCTGGGAACACCTCAGGATCCCCCCGGAGGAGCTGGAGGAAGTGTCTGGGGTGAGGGAAGTCTTAGACTGCTGCCCCCGCGACCCGCCCCGGATCAGAGGAAAAAGACGAAGACTTAGACGGAACTGAAGATCAAAGAGCTGTTTGTTTGGACTAAACAGACTCTAAAACACTAAAGAACGGCATTATTCAATCAAAATCTAATTATTTTAATTATAAATGTTCTGTCTAGAAGCTTCAGTCCCAGTGAAACAGTGAAATATTTGTTGTGAGCTGCAGCTCGAGTTTGTAACATTTATTTAACATTTCGGAGATAAAATATAGAAATAATAAAATAAAAACCACAGCACAGTCAGTGACAAGAGTCAGTGTTTGCACTCACCATGTGACGCAGCAGCGGTTAATGATGCAGGAGGCGGAGCCAGTGCAGTCTGATGCAGGAGGCGGAGCTAGTGAGTCTGATGCAGGAGGCGGAGCTAGTGCAGTCTGATGCAGGAGGCGGCGCTAATGCAGTCTGGCGCAGGAGGCGGGGTTAGTGAGTCTGACGCAGGAGGCGGAGTTAGTGAGTGTTAGAAACATTGAGCCAAACTGAAGCCACAAACACGTCGGCTGCTCCTGTTTGATTCCCATTGAATCCACTTCATCCATGGATTTCTCTGTTGGACCAGAGTCTGACACGACGCCACGATCTGAGTCTCACATTTATTACAGAAATGAGCCAAATTTGAATTTTTAGGACAATTTAAACAGTGATTCTCAACCTGAGGCTCGAGGCCCAGAGGTTTGAGAGAAGAGCTCCACACAGACAGGGGGCGCTGCAACACTTCCATTCCACAACCATCGGGTCTTTTTCAGTTGAACATGAGTTTAAAGTTCATATTTCAGGTTTTCATGTTTGTCTCATTCTGACTCGGTTTGGTGGGAGGGCATCTGTGGTCAATATTTACCACAGTGTTACATTTGTGAAGAGAAATAAAAGTTTAAAACGACAGGAAGTGGAGCTGAGTCCCTCTGTGATGTCATCAGAAGGCGACGCACCATCGAAAACAAAGAGACAGTTCAAACCATAGAACTATAATAAAACCTGAAGATGAATCCAAAATGGCCGCCCTGTTCCCCCTGTGGTCTGAGCTCATTGTCACATGACCCCAAAAAAGTTTCTTACTTCCGCATTTACTTCCTGATACGGAGGCGGCCATCTTTGCTTTACTTCCTGATACGGAGGCGGCCATCTTTGTTTTACTTCCTGTCTGAGGCGGCCATCTTTGCTTTACTTCCTGATACAGAGGCGGCCATCTTTGTTTTACTTCCTGATACGGAGGCGGCCATCTTTGCTTTACTTCCTGATACGGAGGCGGCCATCTTTGTTTTACTTCCTGATACGGAGGCGGCCATCTTTGCTTTACTTCCTGATACGGAGGCGGCCATCTTTGTTTTACTTCCTGATACGGAGGCGGCCATCTTTGCTTTAGGGCACCACGTGACCACAATCCCCCACTTCAGATAAAAACGGTAATTTGTGTGATTTTAGAAACGGTAGAAAAGAACATTTCCTTCTATTTTATTTAAATACTGATAATAATTCAGTCCTGTCTGTGATTATAATGTGACATTTTAGAAAAAGGCTGCAGTACCTCACACGACCACTAATCAGTCTGGGACACAGACAGAGGGGGCGGGGCTTATCCAGTTCATTTAATACATCCATGATTTAAACCATCATCAACAAAATAAAGTCTTATCACGGATTATTTCTGTCAGCTCTAACTATTGTGTCACGTGTGGATGTGGCCCTTGTTTACAGTCTGGTTGCTACGGTAACAGTTGGCCCTTGTTTACAGTCTGGTTGCTATGGTAACAGTTGGCCCTTGTTTACAGTCTGGTTGCTATGGTAACAGTTGGCCCTTGTTTACAGTCGGGTTGCTATGGTAACAGTTGGCCCTTGTTTACAGTCTGGTTGCTATGGTAACAGTTGGCCCTTGTTTACAGTCTGGTTGCTATGGTAACAGTTGGCCCTTGTTTACAGTCTGGTTGCTATGGTAACAGTTGTAGAATCACCTCTAACTCTGTCATATTTGTGTCGTGTTCAACAGGAAGTGACATCATGAACTTTAAACTGGACAAATGTTTAAACCTGAGACAGAATCAGGTTCGTTCTGTTTGAGTCGAGTTTAAAGCGCGTCGTTCTGACGGGGAGGAGTCTGAGTCTTGGGGGCGGGGCTTGTTCTATTGTATTTTTCTGTTTGAGACTTAAGTGTCTGTGACCCACAGCCTCCAGGACCAGGACCAGACCAGGACCAGGACAGAGCCAGGACCAGGACCAGGACCAGGACCAGAGCCAGGACCAGGACCAGGACCAGAGCCAGGACCAGAGCCAGGACCAGAGCCAGGACCAGAGCCAGGACCAGGACCAGAGCCAGGACCAGGACCAGAGCCAGGACCAGGACCAGGACCAGAGCCAGGACCAGAGCCAGGACCAGAGACCAGACCAGGACCAGGACCAAGACCAAGACCAAGACCAAGACCAAGACCAAGACCAAGACCAAGACCAAGACCAAGACCAAGACCAAGACCAGGACCAGGACCAGGACCAGGACCAGGACCAGGACCAGGACCAAGACCAAGACCAAGACCAAGACCAAGACCAAGACCAAGACCAAGACCAAGACCAAGACCAGGACCAGGACCAGGACCAGGACCAGACCAGGACCAGGACAGAGCCAGGACCAGGACCAGGACAGAGCCAGGACCAGACCAGGACCAGGACCAGGACCAGACCAGGACCAGGACCAGACCAGGACCAGCCTGTGGTCAGAGGGCGTGTCCACTTGTACAGTGTTTATATAACTCATGACTTCTTTCAGTCGTTAGAGACTTTGTGGAATCAGTTCATTAATTATAATCAACATGAATTAATTAATTAATGATAAATTACATGAAATAATGTTCTGAAGTTTCTTACCACAAAATGTCACAGAGACGTGAGCTCTGAAGTGAACTCAAACCTGCAACAGACAAACCCCTGAGACATGAGAGGACAGAGACATGAGAGGACAGAGGACAGAGACATGAGAGGACAGAGACATGAGAGGACAGAGACATGAGAGGACAGAGACATGAGAGGACAGAGACATGAGAGGACAGAGACATGAGAGGACAGAGACATGAGAGGACAGAGGACAGAGACATGAGAGGACAGAGACATGAGAGGACAGAGACATGAGAGGACAGAGACATGAGAGGACAGAGACATGAGAGGACAGAGGACAGAGACATGAGAGGACAGAGACATGAGAGGACAGAGACATGAGAGGACAGAGGCATGAGAGGACAGAGACATGAGAGGACAGAGACACGAGAGGACAGAGACATGAGAGGACAGAGGACAGAGACATGAGAGGACAGAGGCATGAGAGGACAGAGACATGAGAGGACAGAGACATGAGAGGACAGAGACATGAGAGGACAGAGACATGAGAGGACAGAGACATGAGAGGACAGAGACATGAGAGGACAGAGACATGAGAGGACAGAGACATGAGAGGACAGAGGACAGAGACATGAGAGGACAGAGACATGAGAGGACAGAGACATGAGAGGACAGAGTCATGAGAGGACAGAGACATGAGAGGACAGAGACACGAGAGGACAGAGACATGAGAGGACAGAGACATGAGAGGACAGAGACATGAGAGGACAGAGACATGAGAGGACAGAGACATGAGAGGACAGAGGACAGAGACATGAGAGGACAGAGGACAGAGACATGAGAGGACAGAGACATGAGAGGACAGAGACATGAGAGGACAGAGGACAGAGACATGAGAGGACAGAGGACAGAGACACGAGAGGACAGAGACATGAGAGGACAGAGACATGAGAGGACAGAGGACAGAGACATGAGAGGACAGAGACATGAGAGGACAGAGACATGAGAGGACAGAGACATGAGAGGACAGAGGACAGAGACATGAGAGGACAGAGACATGAGAGGACAGAGGCATGAGAGGACAGAGACATGAGAGGACAGAGACACGAGAGGACAGAGACATGAGAGGACAGAGACATGAGAGGACAGAGACATGAGAGGACAGAGACATGAGAGGACAGAGGACAGAGACATGAGAGGACAGAGACATGAGAGGACAGAGACATGAGAGGACAGAGACATGAGAGGACAGAGGACAGAGACATGAGAGGACAGAGACATGAGAGGACAGAGACATGAGAGGACAGAGACATGAGAGGACAGAGACATGAGAGGACATGAGAGGACAGAGGACAGAGACATGAGAGGACAGAGACATGAGAGGACAGATTACAGAGACACAGAGACATGAGAGGACAGAGACATGAGAGGACAGAGGACAGAGACATGAGAGGACAGAGACATGAGAGGACAGAGACATGAGAGGACAGAGACATGAGAGGACAGAGGACAGAGACATGAGAGGACAGAGACATGAGAGGACAGAGACATGAGAGGACAGAGACATGAGAGGACAGAGACATGAGAGGACAGAGGACAGAGACATGAGAGGACAGAGGACAGAGACATGAGAGGACAGAGACATGAGAGGACAGAGACATGAGAGGACAGAGACATGAGAGGACAGAGGACAGAGACATGAGAGGACAGAGACATGAGAGGACAGAGACATGAGAGGACAGAGACATGAGAGGACATGGGACAGAGGACAGAGACATGAGAGGACAGAGACATGAGAGGACAGAGGACAGAGACACAGAGACATGAGAGGACAGAGACATGAGAGGACAGAGGACAGAGACATGAGAGGACAGAGACATGAGAGGACAGAGACATGAGAGGACAGAGACATGAGAGGACAGAGACATGAGAGGACAGAGGACAGAGACATGAGAGGACAGAGACATGAGAGGACAGAGACATGAGAGGACAGAGACATGAGAGGACAGAGGACAGAGACACAGAGACATGAGAGGACAGAGACATGAGAGGACAGAGGACAGAGACATGAGAGGACAGAGACATGAGAGGACAGAGACATGAGAGGACAGAGACATGAGAGGACAGAGACATGAGAGGACAGAGACATGAGAGGACAGAGACATGAGAGGACAGAGGCATGAGAGGACAGAGGACAGAGGACAGAGGACGGGTTCGTCAGCATGTATTTCTCAGCTAAACGACCTTTGGTTCTGACCTTAAAGCTACACTATGTAACTTTTCCACCGCTTGTTTCCGTGGAGACGGATAATGCTTTGTCTGGAATGTTCCACAGTGTGACATTAAACTCATGGTGTTAGAGGAGAAATGTCAGACAAAACCAGCGGAGGCAGATTTCCCATCATGCTCTGGGCCGTGCAGGTGAGTGCGGGGGCGGGGCTCGTGCCGGGGGCGGGGCTTGTGCCGGGGGCGGGGCTCGTGCCGGGGGCGGGGCCTTACCTCTGCTCCTCCTCGATCTCTTCTTTGGTCATCAGCGTCTCAAACTTACTCTTCTTTTTCCCCGGAGCGAACTTCACCTTCTCCTCCGCCGCCGCCACTTCTGCAACGACACGACCAATCAGAGAGCAGCAGGGAGGAAAGGACCAATCAGAGAGCAGCAGGGAGGAAAGGACCAATCAGAGAGCAGCAGGGGACGACGACCAATCAGAGAGCAGCAGGGGACGACAACCAATCAGAGAGCAGCAGGGGACGACGACCAATCAGAGAGCAGCAGGGAGGAAAGGACCAATCAGAGAGCAGCAGGGGGGAACGACCAATCAGAGAGCAGCAGGGAGGAAAGGACCAATCAGAGAGCAGCAGGGAGGAAAGGACCAATCAGAGAGCAGCAGGGGACGACGACCAATCAGAGAGCAGCAGGGGGGACGACCAATCAGAGAGCAGCAGGTGACGACGACCAATCAGAGAGCAGCAGGGAGGAAAGGACCAATCAGAGAGCAGCAGGGGGGAACGACCAATCAGAGAGCAGCAGGGGGGAACGACCAATCAGAGAGCAGCAGGGGGCGACGACCCCTGCTGCTCTCTGATTGAGCAGCAGGGGACGACGACCAATCAGAGAGCAGCAGAGGGGGGGCGACCAATCAGAGAGCAGCAGAGGGGGGGCGACCAATCAGAGAGCAGCAGGGGGAACGACCAATCAGAGAGCAGCAGGGGGGGCGACCAATCAGAAAGCAGCAGGGACGACGACCAATCAGAGAGCAGCAGGGGACGACCAATCAGAGAGCAGCAGGGGACAACGACCAATCAGAGAGCAGCAGGGGACGACGACCAATCAGAGAGCAGCAGGGGGGACGACCAATCAGAGAGCAGCAGGGGGGACGACCAATCAGAGAGCAGCAGGGGGGACAACCAATCAGAGAGCAGCAGGGGACGACGACCAATCAGAGAGCAGCAGGGGGGGGCGACCAATCAGAGAGCAGCAGGGGGGGCGACCAATCAGAGAGCAGCAGGGACGACGACCAATCAGAGAGCA
Organism: Rhinogobius similis; assembly: GCA_019453435.1. Taxonomy (NCBI): domain Eukaryota; kingdom Metazoa; phylum Chordata; class Actinopteri; order Gobiiformes; family Gobiidae; genus Rhinogobius; species Rhinogobius similis. Next base: position 1,156,743 of record CM033631.1, on the reverse strand, counting down.
GCAGGGGACGACGACCAATCAGAGAGCAGCAGGGACAACGACCAATCAGAGAGCAGCAGGGGACGACGACCAATCAGAGAGCAGCAGGGGACGACCAATCAGAGAGCAGCAGGGGGGACGACCAATCAGAGAGCAGCAGGGGGGACAACCAATCAGAGAGCAGCAGGGGACGACGACCAATCAGAGAGCAGCAGGGGACGACGACCAATCAGAGAGCAGCAGGGGGGGGCGACCAATCAGAGAGCAGCAGGGGACGACGACCAATCAGAGAGCAGCAGGGGGGGACGACCAATCAGAGAGCAGCAGGGGACGACGACCAATCAGAGAGCAGCAGGGGACGACGACCAATCAGAGAGCAGCAGGGGACGACGACCAATCAGAGAGCAGCAGGGGACGACGACCAATCAGAGAGCAGCAGGGGACGACCAATCAGAGAGCAGCAGGCAGAGAGACGACCAATCAATCAGAGAGCAGGGGGCGACCAATCAGAGAGCAGCAGGGGACGACGACCAATCAGAGAGCAGCAGGGGACGACCAATCAGAAAGCAGCAGCGGGGGACGACCAATCAGAGAGAGGCAGGGGACGACGACCAATCAGAGAGCAGCAGGGACAACGACCAATCAGAGAGCAGCAGGGGACGACGACCAATCAGAGAGCAGCAGGGGACGACGACCAATCAGAGAGCAGCAGGGGACGACGACCAATCAGAGAGCAGCAGGGGGGACGACCAATCAGAGAGCAGCAGGGGACGACGACCAATCAGAGAGCAGCAGGGGGGACGACCAATCAGAGAGCAGCAGGGGACGACGACCAATCAGAGAGCAGCAGGGGACGACGACCAATCAGAGAGCAGCAGGGGACGACGACCAATCAGAGAGCAGCAGGGGGAACGACCAATCAGAGAGCAGCAGGGGACGACGACCAATCAGAGAGCAGCAGGGGACGACGACCAATCAGAGAGCAGCAGGGACAACGACCAATCAGAGAGCAGCAGGGGACGACGACCAATCAGAGAGCAGCAGGGGGGACGACCAATCAGAGAGCAGCAGGGGACGACGACCAATCAGAGAGCAGCAGGGGACGACGACCAATCAGAGAGCAGCAGGGGACGACCAATCAGAGAGCAGCAGGGGGGACGACCAATCAGAAAGCAGCAGGGGGCGACGACCAATCAGAGAGCAGCAGGGGACGACGACCAATCAGAGAGCAGCAGGGGACGACTGCTGCTGTGACGCCGGCCCCTGGTGCTGCTGTGATATGGGCCCCTGGTGCTGCTGTGATATGGGCCCCTGGTGCTGCTGTGATATGGGCCCCTGGTGCCGCTGTGATATCGGCCCCTGGTGCTGCTGTGATATGGGCCCCTGGTGCCGCTGTGATATGGGCCCCTGGTGCTGCTGGTGCCCCTGGTGCTGCTGTGACGCCGGCCCCTGGTGCTGCTGTGATATCGGCCCCTGGTGCTGCTGTGATATCGGCCCCTGGTGCTGCTGTGACGCCGGCCCCTGGTGCTGCTGTGACGCCGGCCCCTGGTGCTGCTGTGATATCGGCCCCTGGTGCTGCTGTGACGCCGGCCCCTGGTGCTGCTGTGATATCGGCCCCTGGTGCTGCTGTGACGCCGGCCCCTGGTGCTGCTGTGATATCGGCCCCTGGTGCTGCTGTGACGCCGGCCCCTGGTGCTGCTGTGATATCGGCCCCTGGTGCTGCTGTGACGCCGGCCCCTGGTGCTGCTGTGATATCGGCCCCTGGTGCTGCTGTGACGCCGGCCCCTGGTGCCGCTGTGACGCCGGCCCCTGGTGCTGCTGTGATATCGGCCCCTGGTGCTGCTGTGACGCCGGCCCCTGGTGCCCCTGGTGCTGCTGTGACGCCGGCCCCTGGTGCCCCTGGTGCTGCTGTGACACCGGCCCCTGGTGCTGCTGTGACGCCGGCCCCTGGTGCTGCTGTGATATCGGCCCCTGGTGCTGCTGTGACGCCGGCCCCTGGTGCCGCTGTGACGCCGGCCCCTGGTGCTGCTGTGATATCGGCCCCTGACAGCTCGGCTCTGCGTCTGGAGCCACAGATAAGAGCCGCTCGGGGCCGAGGCGTGTTTAGGTCACAACAAACAAACACTGGACACGAGCCAAACACCAACTGAACCTACACAGTGTTCAGGGCTGTGGAGGAACAGTATTATGTGACTTCTGTTATTACTACTATTACTACTGTTATTACTACTGTTATTACTACTGTTACTACTGTTATTACTACTGTTATTACTACTGTTATTACTACTGTTACTACTGTTATTACTACTGTTATTACTACTGTTATTACTACTGTTACTACTGTTATTACTACTGTTATTACTACTGTTATTACTACTGTTACTACTGTTATTACTACTGTTATTACTACTGTTACTACTGTTATTACTACTGTTATTACTACTGTTACTACTGTTATTACTACTGTTATTACTACTGTTATTACTACTGTTACTACTGTTATTACTACTGTTATTACTACTATTACTACTGTTACTGTTATTACTGTATATTACTACTATTACTACTGTTACTACTGTTACTACTGTTATTACTACTGTTATTCCTGCTGTTATTACTACTATTACTACTGTTACTGTTATTACTGTATATTACTACTATTACTACTGTTATTACTACTGTTACTACTGTTATTACTACTGTTATTCCTGCTGTTATTACTACTATTACTACTGTTATTACTAAATATATTACTACTATTACTATTATTACTACTGTTATTACTACTATTACTATTACTACTGTTATTACTAAATATATTACTACTATTACTATTATTACTACTGTTATTACTACTATTACTATTACTACTGTTATTACTACTATTACTATTACTACTGTTATTACTACTGTTACTACTGTTATTACTACTATTACTACTGTTATTACTACTATTACGACTGTTATTACCGTTAGCAGCAGCAACTATCAAAAGCTAACACATTGCTCCATTAAATTCAAACCTCTCGTCGAGTTTGAACAATAAACTTTAATTTCAGAGTCTGTTTTTCACTGCACTTTTGGCACATGTTTAATAAAACGAGTCCTGAATCAGTCTTCATTTAGTCCAGTTTTAGTCCAGTTTTAGTCCTGGTTCAGCCCTGGTTCGGTCCTGGTTCGGTCCTGGTTCGGTCCTGGTTCGGTCCTGGTTCAGCCCTGGTTCGGTCCTGGTTCGGTCCAGTTTTAGTCCTGGTTCAGTCCAGTTTTAGTCCTGGTTCAGCCCTGGTTCGGTCCTGGTTCGGTCCTGGTTCGGTCCTGGTTCGGTCCTGGTTCAGTCCTGGTTCGGTCCAGGTTCGGTGCAGTTTTAGTCCTGGTTCGGTCCTGGTTCAGTCCTGGTTCGGTCCTGGTTCGGTCCTGGTTCGGTCTCAGGTGTGACTCGTACCGTTTTCCAGGATGGCTTCTGGCTTTGGCTCCTTGGCGGGTTTCTCTGGTTCTGGGACGGGTTCTGGGACCACCACGGGTTCTTCTGCTGGGACGGGCTCAGGAGCTGGTTCTGGGGCTGGCTCTGGTGCCGCCTCCACCACCGGTTCTGGTTCTGGTTTAGACTCTGGGACCACTGGAGCAGGTTCTGGTACAGGCTCTGGTTCTGGTACAGGCTCTGGTTCTTTCACGGGTTCTGGTGCAGGTTCTGGTGCAGGTTCTGGTTCTAACACGGGTTCTGGTGCAGGTTCTGGTTCTTTCACGGGTTCTGGTGCAGGTTCTGGTTCTTTCACAGGTTCTGGTGCAGGTTCTGGTGCAGGTTCAGGTTCTGCGGCGATGACTGGAGCCGGGGTTGGTTCTGGGATCACCTCTGGCACCGGTTCTGGCACCACAGGCTCTGGTTCTGGAACTGGTTCTGGTACGACAGGTTCTGGCACTGGTTCTGGTTTAGGTTCCGGTACGACAGGTTCTGGGACTGGTTCTGGTTTAGGTTCCGGTACGACAGGTTCTGGGACTGGTTCAGGCTGCAAAGATAAGAAAAAGGCCAAAATGACGTTAGCATGCTAGTAGCTAACAGCTACTAGCAGAAGTCTGAAGGCTGGAACGCGAGGGACACGTTTGGACAAAAACTAGATCATCTGAGCAATGATCTCACCTCACGCTCTCCAGAGGTTCTCAAAGTCCAGATTGGAAAAAAAAACTTAGATATAATTTTAAAATGATGTATTAAGTCTTTTCGATCAGAAGAACAGTGTTTGCAGTGAACAAACACAATAAACTCAAATAAATACATGAATCGGATTTTAAATGTTTTACAACTTGAAACTGACGAACAGCTAGCTCATTGTTAGCTCACTGTTAGCTCGTTTTTAGTTCCTTGTTAGCTCACTGTTAGCTCTCTGTTAGCTCACTGTTAGCTCTCTGTTAGTTCCTTGTTAGCTCACTGTTAGCTCTCTGTTAGCTCACTGTTAGCTCTCTGTTAGTTCCTTGTTAGCTCACTGTTAGCTCGTTGTTAGTTCCTTGTTAGCTCTCTGTTAGTTCCTTGTTAGCTCTCTGTTAGTTCCTTGTTAACTCTCTGTTAGCTCGTTGTTAGTTCCTTGTTAACTCTCTGTTAGCTCTCTGTTAGTTCCTTGTTAGCTCTCTGTTAGCTCTCTGTTAGTTCCTTGTTAGCTCACTGTTAGTTCCTTGTTAGCTCTCTGTTAGCTCGTTGTTAGTTCCTTGTTAACTCTCTGTTAGCTCATTGTTAGTTCCTTGTTAACTCTCTGTTAGCTCATTGTTAGTTCCTTGTTACCTCACTGTTAGCTCACTGTTAGTTCCTTGTTAGCTCTCTGTTAGCTCGTTGTTAGTTCCTTGTTACCTCACTGTTAGCTCACTGTTAGTTCCTTGTTAACTCTCTGTTAGCTCGTTGTTAGTTCCTTGTTACCTCACTGTTAGCTCACTGTTAGTTCCTTGTTAACTCTCTGTTAGCTCGTTGTTAGTTCCTTGTTACCTCACTGTTAGCTCACTGTTAGTTCCTTGTTAGCTCTCTGTTAGCTCGTTGTTACCTCTCTGTTAGCTCACTGTTAGTTCCTTGTTAACTCTCTGTTAGCTCACTGTTAGTTCCTTGTTAGCTCTCTGTTAGCTCGTTGTTAGTTCCTTGTTAGCTCTCTGTTAGCTCGTTGTTAGTTCCTTGTTAACTCTCTGTTAGCTCACTGTTAGTTCCTTGTTAGCTCTCTGTTAGCTCGTTGTTAGTTCTTTGTTAGCTCTCTGTTAGCTCGTTGTTAGTTCCTTGTTAACTCTCTGTTAGTTCCTTGTTAGCGCTCTGTTAGCTCACTGTTAGTTCCTTGTTAGCTTTCTGTTAGCTCACTGTTAGTTCCTTGTTAGCTCTCTGTTAGCTCGTTGTTAGTTCTTTGTTAGCTCTCTGTTAGCTCGTTGTTAGTTCCTTGTTAGCTCACTGTTAGCTCTCTGTTAGCTCACTGTTAGCTCTCTGTTAGTTCTTTGTTAGCTCTCTGTTAGCTCACTGTTAGTTCCTTGTTAGCTCTCTGTTAGCTCACTGTTAGCTCGTTGTGAACTATGGCTGAATATCACTGATAAGCTAAAGATTTCTTTGTTTATAAAGGGAGGTGTTTGTCTCAAAGCTAATGCTAATGCTAATAAATATTAAAACGCCACAAACTTTGTCGTTATTGTGATGTTTTGCATTTCACTAAAAGCTGGTCAGCGGCGCAGCAGGATACGATAATCTCACAGCCCTGACCTGTGACTCACACGCTCATCAGCCTGGATGAACTCTCTCTGCACCAGATGAACTGTTCCTCATCTGCCTGGAGGAACTTTTTTTTTTTTTTTTTTTTTTTTAGTTTTCCCTTGAAAGGAGGCTCTGCAGACAGGGGGCGCTCTGGAACACTTATCCATTTGATCAATTCCTTTGAACATTGTTTATTTAAACCTCTTTTCACTTATGGCCCGTCCAAACTGTTTTTAGTCCTGGTTTAGTCCTGTTTTAGACCTGTTTTAGTCCTGGTTTAGTCCTGTTTTAGACCTGTTTTAGACCTGTTTTAGTCCTGGATTAGTCCTGTTTTAGACCTGTTTTAGACCTGTTTTAGTCCTGGTTTAGTCCTGTTTTAGACCTGGTTTAGTCCTGGTTTAGTCCTGGTTTAGTCCTGGTTTAGACCTGGTTTAGTCCTGGTTTAGTCCTGGTTTAGTCCTGGTTTAGACCTGGTTTAGTCCTGGTTTAGTCCTGGTTTAGACCTGGTTTAGTCCTGGTTTAGTCCTGGTTTAGTCCTGGTTTAGACCTGGTTTAGTCCTGGTTTAGTCCTGGTTTAGTCCTGGTTTAGTCCTGGTTTAGTCCTGGTTTGGACCTGGTTTAGTCCTGGTTTAGTCCTGTTTAGTCCTGGTTTAGTCCTGGTTCAGGTCCATATAAGGTGTAGCTCTGAACTGTTCAATTTCAAATCAAATCAAATCAATTTATTTTTATAATGCCCAAAATCACAACAACAGTTGCCTCGATGGGCCACAGGTAAAAGCAGTTCAGATAACTGTCCCAGAATGCCCCTGTCCTTGACCCTCCTTCAAGCGCGAGGAAAACTACAAAACCCCATGGGAAAAAGTAGAAACCTCGGGAGAACCACAGTGAAGGAGAGATCCTACTCCCACGGACGGACAGGCTGCAGATGAACTAGGACTGACGCATCCACTTGGACTGTGGAGCCAGAACCACTCAAGAGGGAGGTGGCTTTAAAGAGTTCCTCCAGGCGGACGAGGAGCAGTCCACCAGTGTAGAGAGATCCTCCAGCAGGAGATGAGGAACAGTTCATCTAAAGTAGAAGGAGTTCGTCCAGGCAGACGAGGTGTGGCTAATCCAGCTGTCCAGGCGGGTGGCGCATAGATCGTCCAGACAGGTGGGGGTGGGGGGGTCGTCACTGGAGCAGCCGCCGCAGTGCCTGAAACAGTCTCCACTCCCCGGGGGAAGTGGAGAGAAAGAGAAACATGTGAACAGCAATGAACAGACTACAGTTGAAGTAATATTAAATATTGTTGATAGGTAAAGTAGGAAGAACCAGAGGATAGTGTTCAAGCTGCCATACTTCCCAGCAGAATTGCTCCAAGGGCAGCGTAGCTAAAACTGTAGGTTTTTATTTCTGTTCCTAACTGGCCTGACCATAAGCTATTTCAAAGAGGAACGTTTTGAGCCTGGTCTTAAATGTAGAGACTGTGTCGGCCTCTTTTACATGAACAGGGAGCTGGTTCCATAACACAGGAGCTTGGTAGCTAAATGCTCGACCTCCTACTGTGCTTTTAGAGACTCTGGGGACTAACAATAGTCCAGCATTTTGAGAACGAAGAGCTCTGTTTGGATGGTACGCTACTATTGCATCTTTGAGGTAGGATGGGGCCATATTGTTTAAAGCTTTATAAGTCAGGAGGAGGATTTTAAATTTGATTCTAAACTCAACAGGAAGCCAGTGAAGAGACTCTAACACTGGTGAAATATGATCTCTTTTTCTAGTACCTGTTAATAATCTTGCTGCTGCATTTTGAACCAGTTGAAAGCTTCTTATAGAGCTTTTAGGACACGCTATAAGCAGAGCGTTACAATAGTCTAATCTGGATGTGACAAATGCATGGATGAGTTTTTCGGCATCATCTCTGGGCAGGATTTTTCTAATTTTGGTTATGTTACGCAAATGAAAGTAGGCTGTTTTACAGGCTTGATTTATATGTGCTTTGAACGAGAGATCTTGGTCAAATAGGACCCCAAGGTTTCTTACAGTAGAGCTGGGGGCTACAGTGATATTGTCCAGAGAAACTATCTGGTCAGATAAAGAGTCTCGCAGGTGCTTAGGGCCCAGCAGAATGACCTCGGTTTTTTCAGGGTTAAGGAGCAGATAATTAAGAGTCATCCAAGTTTTTATGTCTTTCACGCAGGCACTAAGTCTGTCTACTTGATGGGTCTGATCAGGTTTCATTGATAAATAAAGCTGAGTGTCATCTGCATAGCAGTGGAAGTTAATGCCATGCTTTCTGATGATCATACCTAAGGGCAGCATATAAAGTGTGAACAGAACTGGACCGAGTACTGAACCCCGCGGCACACCGTGGGTTACTTTAGAACATGGGGAAGATCTCTGGTTTACATTAACAAACTGGTACCTATCAGATAGATAGGATTTAAACCAGCTAAGGGCGGTTCCACTGACACCTATATCACATTCTAACCTCTGCAGTAGAATGTTGTGGTCGATGGTATCAAACGCTGCGCTGAGGTCCAACAGAACCAGGATTGAGACCTGTCCATCATCAGCAGCTAATAACAGATCATTTGTGACTTTAACTAGTGCAGTTTCAGTGCTGTGGTACGCACGAACCCTGACTGAAAACTTCAAATAAATTATTGTCCTGCAGGTGGCGACAAAGCTGTTTAATCACAATTCTTTCAAGGATTTTAGAGACAAAGGGCAGATTAGAAATAGGTCTATAGTTTGCCAGTATGTCGGGTCTAGATTAGGCTTTTCAAAAGTGGTTTAACCACTGCATATTTGAAGGACTGAGGGACATAACCGCTTTCTAGTGAAGTATTTATTATATTAAGAATGGGATTTATAATTAGGGGGAGAATTTCTTTGAGGAGTCTACTTGGGATTGGGTCTAAAATACAAGTTGATGTTTTGGAGGACATAATGACTGAAGTTATCTCTGCCTGATCAACAGCAGTGAACCATCTAGTATTACTGAAGGATTTGTATGGGACACTAGCTTTGCAGTCTGGGCTTGCTCAGTACTGATAGTGGGAGTAATTGCATTTAGTTTATCTCTAATAGTTGTGATTTTGCTGCTAAAGAATAAAAGAAAGTCATTGCAGCTTAGAGTAACTGGTATTGAGGGTTCTACTGCGCTGTGACAGTTTGTCAGCCTGGCTACAGTGCTGAAGAGAAATCTAGAGTTATTTTTATTTACTTCTATTAAATTTGAATAATATCTGGTTTGAGCCTTACGCAGAGCCTGCTTATAAGACAGAAGGCAAGTTTTCCATTCTTTTAGGGATTCTTCTGTGTGGGAGCGGCGTAAGGATCTCTCTAGTTTTCTTACCCTTTGTTTGTGAGAACGTAGTTCTTCATTGTACCAGGGGGAGGCTCGTTTTGGCCTGATTACTTTCTGTTTAAGTGGAGCTGCAACATCAAGAGCAGATTTTAGAGAGTTGACCATTGAGTCAACAGTGTTATCAATAGCACTGGGACTGGCGCTGTTAACGACAGGATCACATGACATAATATTAAATATTGGTTCTATTATTTCTCTGAACTTTAAAATAGATTTTTCAGATATTGTCCTTTTCATTATAGTTTTAGTCTGAGGAGCTGGATAGTCCTTAAGAATAAACTGAAAGGTAATTAGGAAGTGATCTGACATTGACAAAGAATGAGCAGGAAATAGTTGCTGAGAGAGAGAGAGAGGGGCGAGAGAGAGGGGGGAGGAGAGAGAGAGAGGGGGGGGGGGTGTGAGAGAGGGGGGGTGAGAGAGGGGGTGTGTGAGAGAGAGAGGGGCGAGAGAGAGAGCGCGGGGGGGATGTTTGTCTCATTAACAGAGTCTCTTAAACACAACTGCATTCTATCGACTGGTGCAGCTCCACAGGTTAGCCTCCAATGCATTTTCAATAGGAGAGTTAGCTTTAGCCTCCAATGCATTTTCAATGGGAGAGTTAGCTTTAGCCTCCCATGCATTTTCAATGGCAGAGTTAGCTTTAGCCTCCAATGCATTTTCAATAGGAGAGTTAGCTTTAGCCTCCAATGCATTTTCAATGGGAGAGTTAGCTTTAGCCTCCCATGCATTTTCAATGGGAGTGTTAGCATTAGCCTCCAATGCATTTTCAATGGCAGAGTTAGCTTTTGCCTCCAATGCATTTTCAATGGGAGAGTTAGCTTTAGCCTCCAATGGATTTTCAATGGGAGAGTTAGCTTTAGCCTCCCATGCATTTTCAATGGGAGTGTTAGCATTAGCCTCGAATGCATTTTCAATGGCAGAGTTAGCTTTAGCCTCCAATGCCTTTTCAATGGGAGTGTTAGCATTAGCCTCCAATGCATTTTCAATGGCACAGTTAAGGTTAGCTTCCAAACATCATAAACTATGAAAAACCCAGACCAGAGACACCAGAGCAGAGTTAGAAACATCACCATGACTTCCAGAGTTTACTGTAGATTATTAATGTTAGAGATCTACTCCAGAATTAGCAAACATGCTAACAACCTGGCAATGAACATTTCTTAAATCTGCCACTTTTTTGGACAATAAAGCACCAAAGACCCAGCGGGACACAACAGTTTGACATGAAAGTGCCACAGTAAATTCTACAGGAACAAGTGAACTTTAAACTCCAGAAAAGTCAATGGACACATTCATAGTTTTCACTCGACGTAAAAACAACAACAACCTGTGTCTGACGTCTCAAACCACATGTGTGGATAAATGTGTGTGTGTTTGTGTGTATATGTGTGTATATGTGTGTGTGTGTGTGTATATATATGTGTGTATATATGTGTGTGTGTGTGTGTGTGTATATGTGTGTGTGTGTGTGTTTGTGTGTGTATATGTGTGTGTGTATATGTGTATGTTTGTGTATATGTGTGTGGCTCATGTCTGTAACTGAGCTCGGGAACATTGGAACACACCAAGAACATACAGTAAATGTCACACAGAGGATCAGGTGCAGAGGGGGCGGGGCTTGTCCCAGTATAGGCCCGGGTCATATGCAGAGGGGGCGGGGCTTGTCATGTCGTATGATTTATCTTCGTTTGGGACACTTGGCGCCTGTGACTGTTCGATTACATGAGCACTTTGACTTTTTCATGAACGTGACAAGCTCTGAGGCTGGAGCGGTGTTCACGTCATGAGGGCAGAGGACTGACCCAGGGGACACTGACCCGGGGGACACCGGACCCGGGGGACACTGACCCGGGGGACACCGGCCTGGGGGACACTGACCCGGGGGACACTGACCAGGGGGACACCGACCCGGGGGACACCGGATCCGGGGGACACTGACCCGGGGGACACTGACCAGGCCTGAGGGCAGAGGACTGACCCAGGGGACACTGACCCGGGGGACACTGACCCGAGGGACACTACACTGACCCGGGGGACACTGACCCGAGAGACACTGACCCAGGGGACACTGACCCGGGGGACACTGACCCGAGAGACACTGACCCAGGGGACACTGACCCGGGGGACACTGACCCGGGGGACACTGACCCGAGGGACACTGACCCGGGGGACACTGACCCGAGGGACACTACACTGACCCGGGGGACACTGACCCGAGAGACACTACACTGACCCGGGGGACACTGACCCGGGCGACACTGACCCGAGAGACACTGACCCAGGGGACACTGACCCCAGAGACACTACACTGACCCGGGGGACACTGACCCGGGGGACACTGACCCGAGAGACACTGACCCGAGAGACACTACACTGACCCGGGGGACACTGACCCGAGAGACACTGACCCGAGAGACACTACACTGACCCGGGGGACACTGACCCGGGGGACACTGACCCGAGAGACACTGACCCGAGAGACACTACACTGACCCGGGGGACACTGACCTGGGGGACACTGACCCGGGGGACACTGACCTGGGGGACACACAGAGAACAGCCGCGCGGCAGATGGACGTGTTTTGGTGCGGCATCTCCATCAGTTAAATCAAATAACGTAATTTGTGGACATTTAAAGAGCAGAAGAGCACGTCCATCAGTAACAGCACACACAAGACAGAATCATGAACAGTAAGAATAATGTGTGAAAAGCTTGGACTTTTGCAAACTAAAGGATGCATCGCTGCAGAGTCCAGGGGCCGATGGCTCTGGGCAAAAACCTGAAGATCGAGCTTCAGCCACAAAAGTCAATCCATGCTCTGATCATGACTCAAACACAAAGACACAAGCAGCACTCGGGCTGAGGCGACTGCACTAACCCACTGAAGGGGGCGGGTAACCTGAAGTGTCTCTGTGTCTGACCCAAACGGCACCAAAACACGACAAAAAATAACAATCGCACAGAGAAGAACCAGGAACAAACATACATTAAACTCATGAATCACAACAGAACCTTCAGCGGCTCCCTCCACATCTTCACTCTTTGGCTGTTTTTGTCGCACAAAGCCTTTTAATCAAAATAAAATAATTAGTCGACAAAAAAAATTTTGCTTGACTAAAACACCATGAACAGATGAACGGATCAGTGGACCACGGCCCCGTCCCGCACTCTGAGCTCTGTGACAGGACACGGCCCCGTCCCGCACTCTGAGCTCTGCAGCTAACAGTCGTTAAAGTACTAGTGATTCCACAATTCGTCGATGTAATCCCTCATTCGTCCTTTGCTTCATTGTAGAAAAGGTTTCAGGGGTTGCAGGGGTCAGGCACTGCACAAAAGGCTGTACCAACACAGAAGATCTGCCTCCACAGGACCACAAAGTGCAGTCCATCTGCTCCTAAAAGCTACAAACCACTCGTTTGAGGACAGTGAGGTGAAGATATTGAGCAGAAGAAGAACTGGTTTGAAAGAGGAGTAAAGGAGGCTATTTTTGTCAAAAGAGAGAATCCGTCTCTAAACAGGAATGGGGGCTTAAGATTTAATTTGGCTCAGATTTATGAGCCTCCTAACACCCTGGTCCATGTCAATAGACCAGTCAAATGCTAATGAGGTCATCAGCAGTGAGGAGGGAGCTACAGCTATCAATAGAACAATAGACCTAAGACAATAATAGACCTGAGCCACAGGTGACACTGGGCAGGGCCAACTATTAAACTAACAAAGGCAGGCCAATTATCAAGTTTTAGCTGACACTAGACAAACAATTTTCCAAATTCCAAACAGCGTCCAGATGACAACCCCTGAAACCTTTTCTAAGTGATTCCACAATTATTTCTACGCAAGTTATTGCTGCTACGATTAGGCCTAAAGCAATTAATTCTAACGAATGGATTAATGACATCATCGTCAACTAATTTAGTAAAATAATGAGCGTCATCTGGAGCACTCAGACTCCAAAACACGCGCCGCAGAAGCTAAAACTCTGATCATGACAGACCAGGAGGGACTTAAATGTTCTTAAAGGAGCACTCTGTAACTTTTCTTGCACCTGCTCAGCTCCATCTGAGTGTTAGTTGTTTTCAATGACTTTAAAGTCTCGACCACACATTTCACTAAAACACAACGAACCTGATTCTGTCTCAGGTTTAAACATGTGTCCAGTTTGACAGTTTAAAGGTTATGATGTCACTTCCTGTTGAACTCGACACACATATGACACAATTCTACAACTGTTACCATAGCAACCAGACCGTAAACAAGGCCCACATCCACACACGACACGATAGTCAGAGCCGACAATAAATAATCCCTGGTGACACTTTATTTTGTTGGTTTTGATGGTTTAACTGTCAGAGAAATGTGCGGCTGTGAATTGTCTCTGTGTTTTCAATGGTGCGTCGCCTTTTGATGACATCACAGAGGGATTCAGCTCCACTTCCTGTCGTTTTAAAGTCTGTGTGACAGAAGTGAAGATGATTGCATTTAAGATTTTACGACGCATTTGTCCTGTTTGTCCCACTTTGACTATTTTGGTAAAGTTTATGTCGTCACTTCCTGGTTGGACGGACAGGAAACATGTCACAGTTAAAGGTGATTCTACAGCCGTTTCCTCCTCGAAAACAAGGTCCAAAATCCATATAAATTATACAGTAGTTATGATTTGACAAATTATAATCCCTGACAACACTTTATTTTGTTGAATGACCGTTTAAAGTGTCAGAACAATGTGAAGCTGAGCGTCAGCCTTTTTCTAAAATGTCACATTATAATCACAGACAGGACTGAATTATTATCTGTATTTAAATAAAATAGAAGGAAATGTTCTTTTCTACCGTTTATAAAATCACACAAATTACCGTTTTTATATGAAGTGGGGGATTGTGGTCACGTGGTGCCCTAAAGCAAAGATGGCCGCCTCCGTATCAGGAAGTAAAACAAAGATGGCCGCCTCCGTATCAGGAAGTAAAACAAAGATGGCCGCCTCCGTATCAGGAAGTAAAACAAAGATGGCCGCCTCCGTATCAGGAAGTAAAACAAAGATGGCCGCCTCCGTATCAGGAAGTAAAGCAAAGATGGCCGCCTCCGTATCAGGAAGTAAATGCGGAAGTAAGAAACTTTTTTAGGCTCATGCACCAATGAGCTCAGGCCACAGGGAGGAACAGGGCGCCATTTTGGATTCATCTTCCAGGTTTTATTATAGTTCTATGGTAGAACTCAGCTCTACTTTTAAACTTTATTTAAACTTTTATTTATAACATTTTCTTCACAAACTGCAGCTTCACAAATGTAAAACTATGATAACCATTTACCACAGATGCCCTCCCACCAAACTGAGGCAGAATTAGAAGAACATGAGAACCTGAACTATGGACTTTAAACATAAATCACTGAACCCAACCACGTTACTGGTCAGATCTGTGGAGAGGCGCGTTTGAATGCATGTTTTTAAATAAGTGCTGGACAGGTGCGTCCAATGGAATATTAAAGCGTCTCCATGGAGACAAGGCATGAAAAGTTACACAGTGCACCTTTAAACAAGTTTAAATGTTAAAGTTGTCTGCCTTTTGTATCGTCTCGGGGTCAGGAGAGTCAGATGCCCTCCCAGTCCCAGCACATATAACACAACATGTGCTGAGTATATTTAAATGTACAGCCGGAGAATAAGAGAAGGTGCAGACAGAGGGAGGGGCTCGGAGGGGCGTGTTTGTGTGTGTGAACAGTGTGTGTGTGTGTACAGTGTGTGTGTGTGTGTGTGTGTGTGTACAGTGTGTGTGTGTGTATACAGTTTGTGTGTACAGTGTGTGTGTGTGTGTGTGTATACAGTGTGTGTGTGTGTGTCACATGTGAACAGTGTGTGTGTGTGTGTGTGTGTGAACAGTGTGTGTGTGTTTATGTGTGTGTGTGTACAGTGTGTTTATGTGTGTGTGTACAGTGTGTGTGTGTGTGTACAGTGTGTGTGTGTTTATGTGTGTGTGTGTACAGTGTGTGTGTGTGTTTGTGTGTGTGTGAACAGTGTGTGTGTGTGTACAGTGTGTGTGTGTGTGTACAGTGTGTGTGTGTGTGTGTGTACAGTGTGTGTGTGTGTGTGTGTGTGTGTACAGTGTGTGTGTGTGTTTGTGTGTGTGTGAACAGTGTGTGTGTGTGTACAGTGTGTGTGTGTGTGTACAGTGTGTGTGTGTGTGTGTGTACTGTGTGTGTGTGTTACATGTGTACAGTGTGTGTGTGTGTGTGTACAGTGTGTGTGTGTGTGTGTGTGTACTGTGTGTGTGTGTTACATGTGTACAGTGTGTGTGTGTGTGTGTGTGTACAGTGTGTGTGTGTGTGTGTGTGTGTCACACATGTGAACAGTGTGTGTGTGTGTACACAGTGTGTGTGTGTATACAGTGTGTGTGTGTGTGTTACATGTGTACAGTGTGTGTGTACAGTGTGTGTGTGTGTACAGTGTGTGTGTGTTTATGTGTGTGTGTGTACAGTGTGTTTATGTGTGTGTGTGTGTGTGTGTGTGTGTCACATGTGAACAGTGTGTGTGTGTGTGTACAGTGTGTGTGTGTGTGTGTGTGTACAGTGTGTGTGTGGGGGGAGGTGAAAGTGCAGCTGTGTCCATCTGTCTGCACCAGGCGCTCCTTGTGAACCCAGTCACAGGTTCAACTCAGACCTGGAGCTGGAGCTAAAGCTAAAGCTAAAGCTAACATTTGTTAAACGTAAGGACAAGAAAATAAAAAGTTTACCCCTTTTTTACCAGTAGATTATAGTTTATTTCACTCTAACCCAAACATTACTACAATATTTATTATGCCTCAAAATTAGCATTAGCTTTAGCTCTGAGACACAAACCAAACAAAGAGACGCACGGCACGTGAGAGAAAGTGAATGGAGCCAGAGCTGCTCCTGTTTGGAGGAAAGCGGCTAACGGGCTAACAGGCTAACGGGCTAACGGGCTAGTATGCACACTTATAGTCTATGGTGCAGAACCAGAACCAATTTTTGGAACCAGGAGCAACTTTCTTTGAGCAAAACCAGTTCTGAAACGGGCTCTGGCTCTGGCCCAGAACTGGAACCAGAACTGGAGCCAGAACTGGAACCAGACCTGGAACCAGAACTGGAACCAGAACTGGAGCCAGAACTGGAACCAGACCTGGAACCAGAACCGGAACCAGAACTGGAACCAGAACTGGAGCCAGAACTGGAACCAGACCTGGAACCAGAACTGGAACCAGAACTGGAGCCAGAACTGGAACCAGACCTGGAACCAGAACCGGAACCAGAACTGGAACCAGAACTGGAACCAGTCTGGTGGAATACAAGTGGGAAATAGAGGTCACATGATCTGCTGTCAGAACCAGGTGACACACCAGGGAGCCTGAGGACCTGAGGAGGGTCTGAGGAGGATCAGGACGAGGTCATGACACCTGTAACTCCAGAGACCAGCACCGAGGGACCAGCACCGAGAGACCAGCACCGAGAGACCAACACCGAGGGACCAGCACCGAGGGACCAGCACCGAGGGACCAGCACCGAGGGACCAACACCGAGAGACCAACACCGAGGGACCAGCACCGAGAGACCAACACCGAGGGACCAACACCGAGGGACCAACACAGAGGGACCAGCACCGAGGGACCAACACAGAGGGACCAGCACCGAGAGACCAGCACCGAGAGACCAGCACCGAGAGACCAACACCGAGAGACCAGCACCGAGAGACCAACACAGAGGGACCAACACCGAGGGACCAGCACCGAGGGACCAGCACCGAGAGACCAGCACCGAGGGACCAACACAGAGGGACCAGCACCGAGGGACCAACACGAGAGACCAGCACCGAGAGACCAACACCGAGGGACCAGCACCGAGGGACCAGCACCGAGGGACCAGCACCGAGGGACCAACACAGAGGGACCAGCACCGAGGGACCAACACGAGAGACCAGCACCGAGAGACCAACACCGAGAGACCAGCACCGAGGGACCAGCACCGAGAGACCAGCACCGAGGGACCAACACCGAGAGACCAACACCGAGGGACCAACACCGAGAGACCAGCACCGAGAGACCAGCACCGAGAGACCAGCACCGAGGGACCAGCACCGAGAGACCAGCACCGAGAGACCAGCACCGAGGGACCAACACCGAGAGACCAGCACCGAGGGACCAGCACCGAGGGACCAACACCGAGAGACCAGCACCGAGGGACCAACACAGAGTGACCAGCACCGAGGGACCAGCACCGAGGGACCAGCACCGAGAGACCAACACCGAGGGACCAGCACCGAGGGACCAACACGAGAGACCAGCACCGAGGGACCAGCACCGAGGACCAACACAGAGGGACCAGCACCGAGGACCAACACGAAGACCAGCACCGAGGACCAACACCGAGAGACCAGCACCGAGGACCAGCACCGAGTGACCAGCACCGAGGGACCAACACCGAGGGACCAGCACCGAGGGACCAGCACCGAGGGACCAGCACCGAGGGACCAGCACCGAGAGACCAACACCGAGAGACCAACACCGAGAGACCAACACCGAGAGACCAGCACCGAGAGACCAACACCGAGAGACCAACACCGAGAGACCAGCACCGAGAGACCAACACCGAGAGACCAACACCGAGGGACCAGCACCGAGGGACCAGCACCGAGGGACCAACACAGAGGGACCAGCACCGAGGGACCAGCACCGAGTGACCAACACCGAGAGACCAACACCGAGAGACCAACACCGAGGGACCAACACGAGGAACCAGCACCGAGAGACCAGCACCGAGAGACCAACACCGAGAGACCAACACCGAGAGACCAGCACCGAGAGACCAACACGAGAGACCAGCACCGAGAGACCAACACCGAGGGACCAACACAGAGGGACCAGCACCGAGGGACCAGCACCGAGAGACCAACACCGAGAGACCAACACCGAGAGACCAACACCGAGGGACCAACACCGAGAGACCAACACCGAGGGACCAGCACCGAGGGACCAGCACCGAGAGACCAACACCGAGAGACCAGCACCGAGGGACCAACACAGAGGGACCAACACCGAGAGACCAACACCGAGAGACCAACACCGAGGGACCAACACCGAGGGACCAACACAGAGGGACCAACACCGAGAGACCAACACCGAGGGACCAACACCGAGAGACCAACACCGAGAGACCAACACCGAGGGACCAACACCGAGGGACCAACACAGAGGGACCAACACCGAGAGACCAACACCGAGAGACCAACACCGAGGGACCAACACAGAGGGACCAACACAGAGGGACCAACACCGAGAGACCAACACCGAGAGACCAACACCGAGGGACCAACACCGAGGGACCAACACAGAGGGACCAGCACCGAGGGACCAACACGAAGGACCAGCACCGAGGGACCAACACGAGGGACCAGCACCGAGGGACCAACACGATGGACCAACACCGAGAGACCAACACCGAGAGACCAACACCGAGAGACCAACACCGAGGGACCAACACCGAGGGACCAACACAGAGGGACCAGCACCGAGAGACCAACACCGAGGGACCAACACCGAGGGACCAACACCAAGGAACAGCACCAAAGAACCAACACAAGGGACCAACACCGAGAGACCAACACCGAGAGACCAACACCGAGGGACCAACACCGAGGGACCAGCACCGAGGGACCAACACGAGGGACCAGCACCGAGGGACCAACACGAGGGACCAACACCGAGAGACCAACACCGAGAGACCAACACCGAGAGACCAACACCGAGGGACCAACACCGAGGGACCAACACAGAGGGACCAGCACCGAGAGACCAACACCGAGCGACCAACACCGAGAGACCAACACCGAGAGACCAGCACCGAGGGACCAACACCGAGAGACCAACACCGAGGGACCAACACCGAGAGACCAACACCGAGGGACCAGCACCGAGAGACCAACACCGAGAGACCAACACCGAGAGACCAGCACCGAGAGACCAGCACCGAGAGACCAGCACCGAGAGACCAACACCGAGAGACCAACACCGAGAGACCAACACCGAGAGACCAACACCGAGGGACCAACACCGAGAGACCAACACCGAGGGACCAACACCGAGAGACCAACACCGAGAGACCAGCACCGAGGGGCCAGCGTCGAGGGAACAACACCGAGGGACCAGCACCGAGGGACCAGCACCGAGAGACCAACACCGAGAGACCAACACCGAGGGACCAGCACCGAGAGACCAACGCAGAGGACATAACCAGCCTCTGATTTGCACAAAACAAAAGGATTCTGTTCCTTTGTCCAGAGCTCAGCCTGAGACAGAGGCTCTCTGTCCCACACAAGAGCCACTGTGACATCATCAGTGACATCATCAGTGTGACATCATCAGTGACATCATCAGTGTGACATCATCAGTGTGACATCATCAGTGTGACATCATCAGTGACATCATCAGTGACATCATCATAAACTTTCATAAAGACACTTTCCTCGAGTCAAGGTCTGGGGCTTCACTGGGTCTTTAATGTCAGTGTTAGGGATCAAAACACTGCGTTCCATTAGCTGGCACCATTCCACGAGTTAGCACTAATGCATTTAAAAGGGAGAGTTAGCATTAGCCCCCAAACATCACAAGCTCTGAAACAACAGAACTCCAGAGCACTGGACACACGAGGTAACACCAGCAGAGTTAGAAGAGTTTTGTGCACATCGAGTGGATAGAACTAAACCAGCATTTATGCTAACAACCTGGCAATAAACAAGTCTCTAGCATCATCCTGGACAATAAAGCACTAAAAACCCAGCGGGACACAACACTGACATGAAATGTTTAGTTTGACCAAGTGTCACAGTAAATCCTCAGGTTTGTGTGACTTAAAGCTCCACGACACTCCGGCCTGAGCTTGTGATTCGGACAGAAATATGGAGCGGGAAACGATATTAGAACAACAGAGCGTGACGTTCAGGGCGCTCCAGGGCGCAGGACCACAGGGGGCGGAGCCACAGGGGCAGGACCACAGGGGCGGGACCACAGGGGCAGGACCACAGGGGCAGGACCACAGGACCACAGGGACAGGACCACAGGGGCAGGACCACAGGGGCAGGACCACAGGGGCGGGACCACAGGGACAGGTCCCCAGGTCCTCAGGTCCTCAGGTCCTCAGGGCCTCAGGGCCTCAGGTCCTCAGGGCCTCAGGTCCTCAGGTCCCCAGGTCCTCAGGGCCTCAGGTCCACAGGTCCTCAGGTCCTCAGGTCCTCAGGGCCTCAGGGCCTCAGGTCCTCAGGGCCTCAGGTCCCCAGGTCCCCAGGTCCTCAGGGCCTCAGGTCCCCAGGTCCTCAGGTCCTCAGGGCCTCAGGTCCTCAGGGCCTCAGGTCCCCAGGTCCTCAGGGCCTCAGGGCCTCAGGTCCTCAGGGCCTCAGGTCCTCAGGTCCCCAGGTCCTCAGGGCCTCAGGTCCCCAGGTCCTCAGGTCCTCAGGGCCTCAGGGCCTCAGGTCCTCAGGGCCTCAGGTCCTCAGGTCCCCAGGTCCCCAGGGCCTCAGGGCCTCAGGGCCTCAGGTCCTCAGGTCCCCAGGTCCTCAGGGCCTCAGGTCCTCAGGGCCTCAGGTCCTCAGGTCCCCAGGTCCTCAGGGCCTCAGGTCCTCAGGGCCTCAGGGCCTCAGGTCCTCAGGGCCTCAGGTCCCCAGGTCCTCAGGGCCTCAGGTCCCCAGGTCCTCAGGGCCTCAGGTCCTCAGGGCCTCAGGTCCTCAGGTCCAAACAGCTAAATTTGTTTCCGTCAGAATTCTCCAAAAGTACAAATGTTTCCTGATCGTCTCGTTCTCCCTGTGTTTGTCCATCTGTTGTAGAACAGTGTGATCTGAGTGTGTCACATGGAGGAGGCTCTGGGCCTGAGTCAGCACCGCCCCCCCCCTCCTCCTCCCCCTCCTCCCCCCTCCTCCCCCCTCCTCCCCTCTCTCTGTGGCACATGACGCTGACAGGTGACACTCAGGTAAAAATACAGACTTAAATATACTCCACAGCACGGTGCATGTTACAGCCGCCGAGCACATTCCACACCGTCTAAAGGCTGTGGACACTCCAGAATCTAACCCACAACCTTCAGGCTGTGGACACTCCAGAATCTAACCCACAACCTCACCGTCTACAGGCTGTGGACACTCCAGAATCTAACCCACAACCTTCAGGCTGTGGACAGTGTCAGTCGGTGAAGTGAGCGGCTCAGGACCCTGAGCGCGGCGGCCATATTGGATCCAGTCTAACGTAAACAAACGTAAACATCCAAATAAATCTGCACAAAGTGAACCAGAGCCGGACTGAGCTGCTGCTGCGGCGTTTACACAACACATCGGACCAAAATCAGACTTAAACGTTAAAATAAATGTATAAAATGCTAGTTATTGATTAGCATTTGTGACTAGCATACAGGCTAATGGCCTCATAACGCTAACAACAACATTCAGACGTCGCTCCAGTGTGAACGACAGATTCATGTTTGACCATGTCGCCATCTTTGTTTTGGTTCGTTTGAGCATTTGGCTCCGCCCAAACTGAAAAGCAATGATGTGATTGGTCCAATGGTCACATTGTTGCTAATGGTAACAGACAGATCAGACACTCTGGGAATCGAACTTGGAACCACGTGGTTTTGGGGAGCGGTGCTCTCAGGGGGACGTCCTGTTCTCGTCCCTGAGTCGTTCTGATAATTGGATCATGAGGCCACACCCCCTGTCAGGGTCTAAGTGAGTGACAGCTGGGTACAGCGTCATATCAGGGGGCGTGGTCTGGTGTGGGGGCGTGGTCTGGTGTGGGGGCGTGGTCTGGTGCAGGACAAACTCTTTTTGCTCTTCTAAAACGTTTCCAGGTGAATTCTGTGTACTTTACACACATTTAGCTCGAAGCTAACGTTAGCATTCATGGATAACTCCCACTTTATTCTGGTCCTGGTCTTTGTGTCTGTGTTTGACACAATAAACTCCTAAACTTGGGGTTTGCTCTTGAAGCCGTTAAAGAGCTGCTACTCTACATTACAATGAATGGATTGTTTCCCAAACAGAGGTCCGTTTGTGTAGCCTGGCCAGATGAGCCGGCAG
Organism: Rhinogobius similis; assembly: GCA_019453435.1. NCBI lineage: Eukaryota > Metazoa > Chordata > Actinopteri > Gobiiformes > Gobiidae > Rhinogobius > Rhinogobius similis. Next base: position 1,134,637 of record CM033631.1, on the reverse strand, counting down.
CTGCGTGGACCAATCACAGCGCAGCGTCGTGGTTGGGACTTGAACACAAAGACTTTGGCCTGGAGCGTCCCGTTACAGGAGCGTCCCGTTACAGGAGCGTCCCGTTACAGGAGCGTCCCGTTACAGGAGCGTCCCGTTACAGGAGCGTCCCGTTACAGGAGCGTCCCGTTACAGGAGCGTCCCGTTACAGGAGCGTCCCGTTACAGGAGCGTCCCGTTACAGGAGCGTCCCGTTACAGGGCTGGACACTTGGCCCTTCTGTGACGGGACAGAGGTGCAGAGCACAGTCTGTATCTGGTTCAATATTCATTTCATGTCACAGAAGAAACACGTGACTTTAAACCCACTGAGGCTCAGGTTTAACTCAAATAAATGTGAAATGTTTGTCCAATAAATCACAAAACAGAAACATCACCATAAACTCTTATTTGAAAATGTACAGCATTAGTTACATCATTTCCATTTTTAATCTCTTTTTGTAGCATTTTTTACGATAAACACAATTTATATTTACAACATTCTGTTGTTCACATCTAAATACAGAAAATACTAAACCAGGACTAAAGCAGGACTAAACCAGGACTAAAGCAGGACTAAACCAGGACTAAACCAGGACTAAAGCAGGACTAAAGCAGGACTAAAGCAGGACTAAAGCAGGACTAAAGCAGGACTAAAGCAGGACTAAAGCAGGACTAAAGCAGGACTAAACCAGGTCTAAACCAGGTCTAAACCAGGACTAAACCAGGACTGAACCAGGTCTAAAGCTGTCTCCTTTCACAGATTCTTCGGGTCAGTGGATAATCTCTATTTCCAGACCATGACATGAACCATAGAATTTAATGTCCAGGGCTATTACCACGTGATTACAGATAAATATCTCCAAAATGTTGGAATAACCTCATTATAGTTTGTTTATCGGAGCTTCTAAACCGTTAAATAACGTTGACAGTTTAACTTCTTAAAAATAATATTAAAAATGAATAATAAATACGTCTCTCTATCGGTTCTACATCATAAACTAACTTTTCTTGACGCTCAGGACTTGACCGTCCCGCAGAGCTCGTGCTGTACCTGGGCGTCCTGCGGGGGCTCGGCGGCTCTCGCGGGCGGCGCTGGAGGCTCGGGCTGCGGCTCCGCGGGGCGCGGGGCTCCGAGGGCCCGGGACGGGGGGATGTCGTCCCCGTAACCCACTTTGGGCTTCGGCTTCTTGGCCGCGGAGTCGTCGGACTTCTTTCCGAGAAAAGACGTGGCGAAGTACAAGGCCACGGCGGTGAAGAGCAGCGCCGGGATGAGCACGGCGGGGTCCAGCTCCATGACGGCGGGACACGGCGGGACACGGCGGGACACGGCGGGACGCGGCGGGACGCGGAGCGAGCGGCGCGGCGTGTGAGTGTGAAGCCCGCGGCGCAGTCTGAGCGCCGGAGCCTGGACGGGCGGGACTCCCCCTGCCTCCCTCCGCCTCCCCTGCCTCCCCCCGCCTCCCCCTCCTCCCCCCGGGCCTCCCCCCGCCTCCCCCCGGGCCTCCCCCTCCTCCCCCCGGGCCACCTGACGGAAGTCTCTTCAGAGTAAAAGCCCGGTCAGGAGCAGCTGTTCTGGGGCCGTTCAAATGGATTTCGTCTCGGTCCTATTTTTACTCCGCGGCGTCACTTTCCTCGTGTTTGTGTTTTGTTGGTTAAGTCTGGGTCACTTCTGTCACAAACGCACGTGAAACATTTAATATGTAATAATATTATAAGAATCTCAAGGGGCGGACCCAGGAATCTGGAGGCTCAAGGCAACATTCAGGCCCCTCTTTTCTTTTGACATGTGGTGGTGTTAAATGAACTATTCCTCTGTCACAGCTGCTTCAGGGCCGTGTGTCTGCGAGGATCAGAAAGGGCATCTTATTGGGGGCCCTTCAGGCTGGGGGCCCCAGGTAATTAGATTACCGTTATCGTTATTGTCTTCTCATGGAGACATCTGTGTTGGGACGGCGACAGCTCCCACTCCTGCAGGACGTGAGGGTCGGCTGCCATTTTCTCAAAGTCTCCTCAAACACTTGGTGCAGCGTGTGGCAGAGGCCCCGCTCTCTAAGTCACGTTTAGGATTCATGATTTTCATTTGTCGGTCAGATTGCCAAACCACGTGGTGATGCCGCATCCAATAATTGACTCTAAACATAGATTTTTTGTCAACCCCATGTAGTGTCTCCTGAAAAAATGTAAGCACTGGTTCATTTTTGCAGATATCCACCTTATTCTGCCCCGCCCACTTTTTCCACAGATCACACTTTTGTTGTAAACGCACTTCCGTTTGACGAGAACTCAGTTAAAGCTAATGATGAACGAGGGTGAAGAGAAGAGACTCTAACCAGTGTTAGAGTCTCTTCTCTGGCTTCTGTTGAGTTTAGAATCAAATTTAAAATCCTCCTCCTGACTTATAAAGCTTTAAACAATATGGCCCCATCCTACCTCAAAGATGCAATAGTAGCGTACCATCCAAACAGAGCTCTTCGTTCTCAAAATGCTGGACTATTGTTAGTCCCCAGAGTCTCTAAAAGCACAGTAGGAGGTCGAGCATTTAGCTACCAAGCTCCTATGTTATGGAACCAGCTCCCTGTTCATGTAAAAGAGGCCGACACAGTCTCTACATTTAAGACCAGGCTCAAAACGTTCCTCTTTGAAATAGCTTATGGTCAGGCCAGTTAGGAACAGAAATAAAAACCTACAGTTTTAGCTCCACTGCCCTTGGAGCAAGTCTGCTGGAGAAGTATGGAGCTGAACACTGTCCTCTGGTTCTTCTACTTTACCATCAACAATATTTAATATTACTTCAACTGTAGTCTGTTCATTGCTGTTCACATGTTTCTCTTTCTCTCCACTTCCCCCGGGGAGTGGAGACTGTTTCAGGCACTGCGGCGGCTGCTCCAGTGACGACCCCCCCACCCCCATCTGTCTGGAGGATCGATCTCTACACTGGACGATCTATGCGCCACCCGCCTGGAGGAACTCCCTCAACCCTGGATTAGCCACACCTCGTCTGCCTGGACCAACTCCATCTACTTAGATGAACTGTTCCTCATCTCCTGCTGGAGGATCTCTCTACACTGGTGGACTGCTCCTCGTCCTCCTGGAGGAACTCTTTAAAGCCACCTCCCTCTTGAGTGGTTCTGGTTCAGTCCAAGTGGATGTCAGTCCTAGTTCATCTGCAGCCTGTCCGTCCGTGGGAGTAGGATCTCTCCTTCACTGTGGTTCTCCTCAGGTTTATACTTTGTCCCGTGGGGTTTTTTGTAGTTTTTCCTCGCCGCGAAGGAGGGTCAAAGGACAGGGGCATTCTGGGACAGTTATCTGAACTGCTTTTACCTGTGGCCCATCGAGGCAACTGTTGTTGTGATTTTGGGCATTATAAAAATAAATTGATTTGATTTGATTTGATTTGAAAAGTCTGACGCTAAAATGTTACATAAAGTAGATTGATTTGTGTAAAATGTTTAATGAACACGAGCAACAACAAGTCACAACACAACGATTTACTGAAAACATCTTTTTAGTCGAGTAGAACTTATTTTCTGTTGAGCTCGTCTGCTCCGTGTGAACTACAATGGAAACAAGACGGCGGCGCGTACGACAATGTCCAGGACCACACTATGTCCCACACTAACTCCTTTTGGGTTCAAAATCATCTCTTTAGTTTTTGTTGTGTTTAAGATTAAACGGTGCCTCTCACAGCCCTCTGCCATGTGCTGAGGTCTGTTTTTGAGTGAGTGGATGGAGTGTAATTGTGTCACCTGAGAATTTGAGAAAGTGGTTGTTGAAATCGTCGGTGTAGAGTGTGAAGAGGACGGGTGCGCTCACCGGCCCCTGTGGTGCTCCAGCCTTCACCACCTGTGCGCCTGATGGGCTGGAGCTGATTCTAACCTGCTGCCGTCTGCCGCTCATTTAATCATTTGGGGATTCGCCTCCAGTTGTGCAAATTTCTTGACTAAGATATCGGGAAGAATTGTTGACTCAGCACGACGCACCGTCAGGACGAGAAAATGTTTATTCAGTGTTTGTGTATCGCTGTTAACCGGAGCACACGGCGCATGCACCATCTCCACTACAGGGGAGGCACGGGTTGGGCGGGGGAGGCAGCCTGCTCTCTGTTCGGGGGGGTCAGATCTCAGAGTGAGGAGGGGGGCCAGTCCAAGAAATGGGTGTTTTTTGTAAACTGTTATGTTATGGATATTACACAAAGCCCTGAGGACAGACTGTGTGAAGGGAAAGAGCAGGATATGGGACCTTTAAGGTCAGGACTAGAGCGTCATCAGTGCCCCTCCCATCCCTCTGTGCAAACGGACACGGCTCTAACCCATGGTCAGTTTTCACAAAGCCTATCATAATTCTCTCTCGTAACAATCGATCAAAGCGTCTGGGTGTCGGTCTGTATTTTGTTGGGGGCGTGGCTTCTCCCTCGTCCACTCAGAGCTGGAGGTGACCGCGGCCCGTTTTCTGGTGTTTGGAGCCCGTCTCCGCACACGTCACGCTCGTCTGAGGGGCGGTCCGGTCCAGCTGATCCGGGCCGTGTGAGGAGAGTCACAGCCCTCAGGACAAAAGCGTCTCCGTATCAGGAAGTAAAGCAAAGATGGCCGCCTCCGTATCAGGAAGTAAAGCAAAGATGGCCGCCTCCGTATCAGGAAGTAAAGCAAAGATGGCCGCCTCCGTATCAGGAAGTAAAGCAAAGATGGCGCCTCAGATCAGGAAGTAAAGCAAAGATGGCCGCCTCCGTATCAGGAAGTAAAGCAAAGATGGCCGCCTCCGTATCAGGAAGTAAAGCAAAGATGGCCGCCTCCGTATCAGGAAGTAAAGCAAAGATGGCCGCCTCCGTATCAGGAAGTAAAGCAAAGATGGCGCCTCGTATCAGGAAGTAAAACAAAGATGGCCGCCTCGTATCAGGAAGTAAAACAAAGATGGCGCCTCCGTATCAGGAAGTAAAGCAAAGATGGCGCCTCAGATTCAGGAAGTAAAGCAAAGATGGCCGCCTCCGTTTCAGGAAGTAAAGCAAAGATGGCCGCCTCCGTATCAGGAAGTAAAACAAAGATGGCCGCCTCCGTATCAGGAAGTAAAACAAAGATGGCCGCCTCCGTATCAGGAAGTAAATGCGGAAGTAAGAAACTTTTTTAGGCTCATGCACCAATGAGCTCAGGCCACAGGGAGGAACAGGGCGGCCATTTTGGATTCATCTTCCAGGTTTTATTATAGTTCTATGGTTTTATTATAGTTCTATGGTTTTATTACAGTTCTATGGTTTTATTACAGTTCTATGGTTTTATTACAGTTCTATGGTTTTATTACAGTTCTATGTTTTTATTACAGTTCTATGGTTTTATTACAGTTCTATGGTTTTATTACAGTTCTATGGTTTTATTACAGTTCTATGGTTTTATTACAGTTCTATGGTTTTATTATAGTTCTATGGTTTTATTATAGTTCTATGGTTTTATTATAGTTCTATGGTTTTATTATAGTTCTATGGTGTGACCAGACAAGGTTATGGCACAAAAAAGTCAAGCTGCAGTTTCTCAGTAGAAAACTTTATTAACAGCAACACGTGTTGAGGCACTTAGAGGAACAGGACAGACAGAGCGGCTTTTACAGTAAGATCTGAGCAGCAGCAAACCTTCACCTCACCTTCATGATCATGGACCGAGCGCTTTACGTGGAGCCAGGTCTGGACCAACACCAGACCGTTTCATTGGACAGAGCTCATTCAGTCCGGCTCTTGGCTGTCGTTTGTCTTTTATCTGGATTTAATTTCTGTTCATTTGATTTGGAGCCGGAGAAGCGCTTCGGCTCGGCTCACGTTTGGAGGAAAACGTTTAAAAACAAAGACAGAGATGGACAGAGCAGTTACACTTTTAAGGCTGAAAGAAGCAAACTTTGACGACTCGAAGCTTCGAAAAGAACAAATAAAAGCTCACATTACGTCCACGTGACTAGCTTTCGATTAAAAATGGATCAAAGTTACAGAGCAAGGAAGGAAGGAAGGAAGGAAGGAACGGCCATAAAGTGAGATGCGTTGGATAAATTAAGTTTGGCACTGGAGGAGGTTCAGGCACTGCAGCTTTACATTCGGTTTGAGACTCGTTTAAGCTCTAGTGTTTGGTTTACATGAAACAGAAGTCGTTAAAAAGGTCTTCAAGGAGTTTAAAAAGGCTGAACTGGCGACTGTCGAGACACAGATGATTGTTTGTACAAAATGTCTTGATTGGTTGATTGGTAAAAGAGGAAATGTTAGTGTTTTATGCTTTAAGGCGGTTCAGACGTCATGAATCCATGAAAAATCAAAGGTGTTTAGTTGATTTTCTTCAATCGTCGCGTTTGCAGTTCAGTCAAACATGATCACAATAACGGATCTTTGTCGTTTGGATCAGGTTCAGGGTTTTATTTCATTTACGGATGATTTGTGGAGATGTTTGGGCCGGGGTCCTTTGAGTTCACTCCTTCCTTCCTCACAACGTGAACCTCTCGGCTCCTGTAGTCGTTAAAACTCATTTATGTTTGTGTCAGAGGAGCTGTGTTCAGGGGCGTGTCCAGGGGCGTGTCCAGGGGCGTGTTCATTGTTTAGGGGCGTGTTCACATGTGTGTTCAGTGTTCACGTGCGTGTTCAGGGGCGTGTTCAGTGTTGAGGGGCGTGTTCAGGGGCGTGTTGAGGGGCGTGTTGAGGGGCGTGTTCAGGTGTGTGTTCAGGGCGTGTTCAGGGGCGTGTTCAGGGCGTGTTCAGGTGCGTGTTCAGGGCGTGTTCAGTGTTCAGGGGCGTGTCCACGTGCGTGTTGAGTGTTCCAAGGCGTGTTCAGGGGCGTGTTCAGTGTTCAGGGCGTGTTCAGGTGTGTGTTCAGGGGCGTGTTCAGTGTTCAGGGCGTGTTCAAGTGTGTGTTCAGGGCGTGTTCAAGTGTGTGTTCAGGGGGCGTGTTCAGTGTTCAGGTGTGTGTTCAGGGGCGTGTTCAAGGGCGTGTTCAGGGGCGTGTTCATTGTTCAGGGCGTGTCCAGGGCGTGTTCAGGTGTGTGTTCAGGGGCGTGTTCAGGGGCGTGTTCATTGTTCAGGGTGTGTTCAGGTGTGTGTTCATTGTTCAGGGGCGTGTCCAGGGCGTGTTCAGGCGTCACCGGGAGGAGCTGCGTTCTTTGCTGACGCAGTCGTCCTGGAGGCAGCTGTCTCCGTTGGCGGTGGAGCTGCAGGTGCGTCTCTTTTTCCTTCGATGAGACGTCGACTCGTTCTCGGAGCCGGAGCCGCCCTGAGGAGACAAACAGACAAACTGAGGACGGGACCGAGACACCGCCCCCTGCTGGACACGCGCCGCGGGCACAAGAGCGCCTTCCAAACACCAGCAGTGCCAGCGTGTTCCAGTCTGACCTTTGACCCTGACCTTTGACCCCTCTGCAGAGAAATGGGCTGGACCCAGTGGGCGGGGTACAGCCCTAAAATTGAGCCGTTCATTGGAAGCCGCCATGTTTGCAATCTGCTGCTGACCACTAGGGGCCGCTGTGGAAGTAGAATTATTCAATGCAAGTCAATGGCTAATCTCAAAACCTACTTTAGAGCCTGGCTCAAAATACGGCTTTGGTCTCAAACGTTAGCTTACGGCTCTGTGACGTTAGCTTACGGCTCCGTGACGTTAGCTCACGGCTCTGTGACGTTAGCTCACGGCTCTGTGACGTTAGCTCACGGCTCTGTGACGTTAGCTCACGGCTCTGTGACGTTAGCTCACGGCTCTGTGACGTTAGCTTACGGCTCTGTGACGTTAGCTCACGGCTCTGTGACGCTGAGGGGGTGAATTTTTTTGAACCAGGCTGGTTTAGCTGCTATGATTTTTTAAAGTTCGTGCATATCTAATGAAGAAGGCGGTATTTCCGGGCGCCTGTTCTCGCAGTGCAGCTCCTCGTGGCTACATGCTAATGTGGCTACATGCTAATGTGGCTACTGCTGAGGCTAATCTCGTTAGCCTTGTTAGCCTCATTAGCCGCGATAGCCACCTGTAGCTTCAGCTGCGTGAACTCCGCGAGAGCTCCGCCCCAGCCGAGAGTTCACAGCCAAGACTCCGCCCCTCTCTCCTTTTTAGGAATATTTTCTGAGGGAGGGGTAAGCGGGGCGTAACCCGCAGCCATTTTAAATTCTCCATGAATGGGGCGGAGCCACAACCGTCTGTCCATTATTTTTTATGTCTATGGCTGGACCAGAGCCGAGCGAGTCAGTGTGGCGGCAACTGGCCAACTGTTACCATAGCAACCAGACTGTAAACAAGGCCCACATCCATAACCCTTACACCAGCGCTTCTCAAACCTTTTCAGTCGCGGCCCCCAAACACAAAAAATAGGCGACACGCAAAGTGATAAATGAGCCTCATATCTAATGTTTGACTTTACTTTGAGAATATAGACCTGGAAAAATGACTTTAATCGGCCACAAATAGGAATCTACATTTACCGCTGCCTTTGAAGGAGTCAGGCCTATTGTTTAAATTCTTCCCCATCATTTGGAGACCCCCAGAAATCATTTCACGACCCCAATTGTGGTCCCGGCCCCTAGTTTAAGAACCCCTGCCTTACACAATAGTTAGAACTGACAATAAATAATCTGTGATAAGACTTTATTTTATTTTATTTTGTAAAATGTGCCGCTGTAAATGGTCTCTGTGTTTTCAATGGTACGTCGCCTTTTGATGACATCACAGAGGGATTCAGCTCCACTTCCTGTCACTTTAAACTTTCATGTTTCAAAACGTTCTCTCAAACTACAACTTCACAAATGTCAAACTGTGATAATATTCACCACAGATGCCCTCCCACCAAACACGAGCGCCCTCTGCCTTTGACGTTAAAGGGTTTATGTCACACGTGAGCGCTCAGACTCAGGTCAAGGGTCAAACTCACGTCTGAGTCGGAGTCTGAGGACGAGGACGACGAGGACGAGTCGCTGGAGCTGTCGGAGGCGATTCCTGTCGACTCCTGCAGGTCCACCCTGTCTGCCAGAGCCGCCAGGTCCGGACGCTCCTGCTTCAGGATCCTGCACAGACCAAGACCGGGACTGAAGGGACTGGACCGGGACTAGACCAGGACTAGAGCGGCCTGTCTTACCTGTACCACTTGCGGGACAGTTTGGGTCGACCTCGGACCGTTTTGTGCCAAACGATCGGAAAGTTTGTGGAACTCGCAAAGTTCTGTGTCACAGCAATCGTCGTGTCCAGATTTAAGACCACGTGCCACCAGCCGCCTGCAGGAGACGAAACACGTCAGAGACACGTGAGAGACACGTGAGAGGACACGTGTGTGAGAGGACACGTAAGAGGACACGTGAGAGAGGACAGAGACATGTGAGAGGACACGTGAGAGAGGACAGAGACATGTGAGAGGACACGTGAGAGAGGACAGAGACATGTGAGAGGACACGTGAGAGAGGACAGAGACATGTGAGAGGACACGTGAGAGAGGACAGAGACATGTGAGAGGACATGTGAGAGGACACGTGAGAGAGGACAGAGACATGTGAGAGGACACGTGAGAGAGGACAGAGACATGTGAGAGGACACGTGAGAGAGGACAGAGACATGTGAGAGGACACGTGAGAGAGGACAGAGACATGTGAGAGGACACGTGAGAGAGGACACGTGAGAGAGGACACGTGAGAGAGGACACGTGTGAGAGGACACGTGTGAGAGGACACGTGTGAGGAGACACTTCACCTGAAGGACATGTTATGAGTTTCTGTCACATGTTTGTCAGTTTTTGTCTCTTTTCAGTCAGGTTTGTGTGTTTTAGTTGCGTTTCAGCACTTCGTCTTATTCTTATTGTCTTACTTGATCTTGTTTTGTCTCTTTAGTTGCATTTTTGTAAAATCTTTGTCTCATTTTCCTTGCGTTTAGGTGCGTTGTGGTCATGTTTGTGTCTGGTTTTAGACGTGTTGTGTGTGTTTTAGTTGTGTTTTTACTTGTGTTGTGTGTGTTTTTAGTCGTGTTGTGTGTGTTTTCAGTCGTGTTGTGTGTTTTTAGTCATGTTAAGTGTGTTTTTAGTTGTGTTAAGTGTGTTTTTAGTCGTGTTAAGTGTGTTTTCAGTCGTGTTAAGTGTGTTTTCAGTGGTGTGTGTGTTTTCAGTCGTGTTGTGTGCTTTTAGTCATGTTAGTGTGTTTTTAGTCGTGTTGTGTGTTTTTAGTCGTGTTGTGTGAGACTTCACCTGCAGGACGTGTGTGTTTTTAGTCGTGTTGTGTGTGTTTTTAGTCGTGTTGTGTGTGTTTTTAGTCGTGTTGTGTGAGACTTCACCTGCAGGACGTGTGTGTTTTTAGTCGTGTTGTGTGTGTTTTTAGTCGTGTTGTGTTTTTAGTCGTGTTGTGTGTTTTTAGTCGTGTTGTGTGTTTTTAGTCGTGTTGTGTGTTTTTAGTCGTGTTGTGTGTGTTTTTAGTTGTGTTGTGTGTGTTTTTAGTCGTGTTGTGTGTGTTTTTAGTCGTGTTGTGTGTGTTTTTAGTCGTGTTGTGTGTGTTTTTAGTCGTGTTGTGTGAGACTTCACCTGCAGGACGTGTGTGTTTTTAGTCGTGTTGTGTGTTTTTAGTCGTGTTGTGTGTTTTTAGTCGTGTTGTGTGTGTTTTTAGTCGTGTTGTGTGTGTTTTTAGTCGTGTTGTGTGTGTTTTCAGTCGTGTTGTGTGTTTTTAGTCATGTTAAGTGTGTTTTTAGTTGTGTTAAGTGTGTTTTTAGTCGTGTTAAGTGTGTTTTCAGTGGTGTGTGTGTTTTCAGTCGTGTTGTGTGTTTTTAGTCATGTTAGTGTGTTTTTAGTCGTGTTGTGTGTGTTTTTAGTCGTGTTGTGTGTTTTTAGTCGTGTTGTGTGAGACTTCACCTGCAGGACGTGTGTGTTTTTAGTCGTGTTGTGTGTTTTTAGTCGTGTTGTGTGTTTTTAGTCGTGTTGTGTGTTTTTAGTCGTGTTGTGTGTGTTTTTAGTCGTGTTGTGTGTGTTTTTAGTCGTGTTGTGTGTGTTTTTAGTCGTGTTGTGTGAGACTTCACCTGCAGGACGTGTGTGTTTTTAGTCGTGTTGTGTGTTTTTAGTCGTGTTGTGTGTTTTTAGTCGTGTTGTGTGTGTTTTTAGTCGTGTTGTGTGTGTTTTTAGTCGTGTTGTGTGTTTTTAGTCGTGTTGTGTGTTTTTAGTCGTGTTGTGTGTGTTTTTAGTCATGTTGTGTGTGTTTTCAGTCGTGTTGTGTGTGTTTTTAGTCGTGTTGTGTGTGTTTTTAGTCGTGTTGTGTGTGTTTTTAGTCGTGTTACTGTGTTTTTAGTCATGTTGTGTGAGACTTCACCTGCAGGACGTGTGTGTTTTATTCTGAAGGCGGTGCAGACTACGTTGAGGTAAAGTCTAATTCCTGGAGCGTCTGAGGTTAATGAGCTCAGCCTTAAATCTGGGTCAGAGTCTGTCACATCGTCAGGTCCAGAGCCACAGCAGCAGCGCCTCGTCGTTTACAGAAAACACTTTATTTTATTACATTTGTGAGTCTAGACCTGGTTCAGACCTGGGTTTAAGTCTCTGTGTTTGACTATTTTTTTGTGGGAAACAGAAAAAAACAAAAAAACTAAACTGTTCTTCATCAAAAACAGACCTCAACACACACGTCAAACACACTTCCTGTTGAACTCCCTTGATGACGTTTTATCAGATCAAGTACATCATTTATCTGAGAATCTTGTGCTGTTTTAGGTCTTAAATCATCACAGACTCCCATCACTACAAACTAACGACTCACTGCAGTTATCAGACGCTCTGCAGCCAGTAGAGGGCGCCTAAACTCAGTAAGCGCAGGGCAAACAGCACCAGACACAGAAGTTCATTTTGTGTTTAGAGACATTTTTTTCTAGCTCTATAAACGTAAGACGCCAAACTTAATGCACTCCAGAGCAGGTTTAAAGGCCGGTCACAATATGAAGAATGCTGAATATTTTCCTTTAAGTCACAAAAATGCAGAAATATCACCTAATCCTCTTGTTTGAAAGTTTACATCACCGCGTTTTTCATTTGTAGTTTAGTTTTGCTATAAACGATGACCTCGATATTCAAGTTTTGCAAATTTTCAAAACATCATTGGTGGCATGTCGGTCCCGTGTGTGGCGTGTCGGTCCTGTGTGTGTGGCGTGTCGGTCCCGTGTGTGTGGCGTGTCGGTCCCGTGTGTGTGGCGTGTCGGTCCTGTGTGTGTGGCGTGTCGGTCCCGTGTGTGTGGCGTGTCGGTCCCGTGTGTGTGGCGTGTCGGTCCCGTGTGTGTGGCGTGTCGGTCCCGTGTGTGTGGCGTGTCGGTCCCGTGTGTGTGGTGTGTCGGTCCTGTGTGTGTGGCGTGTCGGTCCCGTGTGTGTGGCGTGTCGGTCCCGTGTGTGTGGCGTGTCGGTCCCGTGTGTGTGGCGTGTCGGTCCCGTGTGTGTGGCGTGTCGGTCCCGTGTGTGTGGCGTGTCGGTCCCGTGTGTGTGGCGTGTCGGTCCCGTGTGTGTGGCGTGTCGGTCCCGTCTGGCGTGTAGGTCCTGTGTGTGGCGTGTCGGTCCCGTGTCTTGTGTGTTGGTCCTGTGTATTGTGTGTTGGTCCTGTGCACATTGTGTCGGTCCCGTGTCTGGCGTGTCGGTCCCGTCTGGAGTGTCGGTCCAGTGTCTGGCGTGTCGGTCCCGTGTGTCTGGCGTGTCGGTCCCGTGCGTGGCGTGTCGGTCCTGTGTCAGTCCTGCGTGTCGGCCCTGTGTCGGTCCTGTGTGTGGCGTGTCGGTCCCGTGTGTGTGGCGTGTTGGTCCCGTGTTGGTCCTGTGCGTCTTGCGTGTCAGTCCTGTGTGTGGCGTGTCGGTCCTGTGTGTGGCGTGTCGGTCCCGTGTCGGTCCTGTGCGTCTGGCGTGTCCGTCCTGCATCTGGCGTGTCGGTCCCGTGTGTGGCGTGTCGGCCCTGGACGTCTGGCGTGTCGGTCCTGCGTCTGGCGTGTCAGTCCTGTGCGTCTGGCGTGTCAGTCCTGTGCGTCTGGCGTGTCAGTCCTGTGCGTCTGGCGTGTCGGTCCTGTGTGTGGCGTGTCAGTCCCGTGTCGGTCCTGTGCGTGGCGTGTCGGTCCCGTGTGTGTGGCGTGTCGGTCCCGTGCGTGGCGTGTCGGTCCCGTGCGTGGCGTGTCGGTCCCGTGTGTGGCGTGTCAGTCCCGTGTCGGTCCTGTGCGTGGCGTGTCAGTCCCTGTACGTCTGGCGTGTCGGCCCTGTACGTCCCACACCAAACTCACCCGGCACAAACACGGTCTCCCCCGGCCTCTGCAGGATCTCCAACGGTCTGAACTCGGGCGGCCATGTCGGCTCCTGCGTGCGCGGGTAGATGACGCTGAACCACGTGATGGCCTCGTCCTGCTGGTTTCCGCCGTCGTCGCGCGTCACTTTGATCAGCTCTCGGGGCGTGTGCGTCGGAAACAGGCACCAGCGCTTGTGCCCCTGAACCAGAGCGTTCCAGGCCGACGTCCCCAACGGGTCGATGTGGATCCCAGTGCCAGAGCGAGCCGGGCCCATCACGAACCACCTGGAGGAGAGAGACCAGAGTGAACCACCTGAGACCAGAGTGAACCACCTGAGACCAGAGTGAACCACCTGAGACCAGAGTGGACCACCTGAGACCAGAGTGGACCACCTGAGACCAGAGTGAACCACCTGAGACCAGAGTGAACCACCTGAGACCAGAGTGGACCACCTGAGACCAGAGTGGACCACCTGAGACCAGAGTGGACCACCTGAGACCAGAGTGGACCACCTGAGACCAGAGTGGACCACCTGAGACCAGAGTGGACCTGTTGTTCTTGAGCTGGAGAGTTCACGGTTGTTCTACTGTTGTTAATTGTTGCTAAAACACGACAGTGACAAAAACACAACTACAAGAGAACCTAAAACGCAACTAAAAGTGACAAAAACGTTCTGAAACACGAGATTCTTTTATCAGTTTGTCAGTTTATATTTCTGTCTTTTGTCATTTGTCCTGGTTGTGAACTTTGATCAGAATCATTCTTGAATCATAAATCTTATCTCAAACGGGTCATAAACACGACAATCAGATCGTTTTCAAATCGTGCAGCTCTAGTTTATCATGACATCGTTCTGGAGCGACAGATCATGCTGAATAAGCCCATTAGGTTTTTTCTGTGTCTAGTTTTTTGGCGGCCCAAACCCCGGTGGCGGCTCCATACCTGTACGGCGGCCGGCGTTTCTCTCCGGCGAACTGAAACAGGTCGTCGGTGAAGAACACGGGCACGGCGTAGTCCTCCAGCAGCTTCCTGCGCTTGGCGTGTTCCCCGTAGCTGCTGTCGAAGATGTAGAGCGGGCTGTCGTCGCGCGTGCTCTCCAGGTACTCCACGTAGTACTTCATCTTCATCTTCACCGAGTAGCCGTCGTTGTCCTCGCCGCACTTGAACTTCTGGTTGCGGTACTTGCGCTTGAGCCGCTCCAGGGTCCACTTCTCTTTGGCGGGCCACGATTCCTGACAGTTCAGCAGCACCACGGGCTTGTACGGCCGCTCGAACCGCGCGATGAACTCGTCCGGACTCAGGCGCGACGCGTCCACTCGCTCCACGTTGTCCTGAGAACAAACGGAGAAGACACTGAGGACCACGAAAATAACAGAGAGATAAAGATATTCATACACAAAGATATTCATTATTGACCTTATTCTGCCCCGCCCACTTTTGCAGTTTTTTGCACTTTTGTTGTAAACGCACTTCCGTTTGACCAGAACTCTGTTAAAGCTAATGACGAACGAGGGAAAAGTCTGAGGCTAAAATGTTACATAAAGTAGATTGATTTGTGTAAAATGTTTAATGAACACAAGCAACAACAAGTCACAACGCAACGATTTACTGAAAACGTCTTTTTAGTCGAGTAGAACTTATTTTCTGTTGAGCTCGTCTGCTCCGTGTGAACTACGACGGAAACAAGACGGCGGCGCGTACGACAACTTCTGGAATAAGGAGAATAGAGCTGCAAAAATGACTCTGAACAATTGTAGCAGTCGCCTGTTTAAATAACTGATCTTATTTTGATCGTCTGGGCCAAAGACTCTAGAACTAGAGCAGCAACTTTTATTATAAGTGTCCAACGTCAAACAATTGTTTCTATTGAAAACACATTTTTAACCAAATAAAGGTTAAATCTGGGACTGAAGCTTCTGGTGAGAGAACATTTATGAATAAAGGCTGAAACTAAGGATTATTTCAGTGGTCGATGTCAGCGATTGGTTCTACTGTAGATTGAAACATAGAATAAACAAACATTTTTAACCAAATAAATGTTGAACTGAATAAAGTGTTTAATTGAGGAAAATCAGAAATGGTCTATTATTTTTGCCATTTTTCTTCAATAATGTCACAGTCTTTCTTCTAAAAGTCTTTCAGTTTGTGTTTTAGAGTCTGTTTAGTCCAGACAACGACGACGTCATCAAAATACGACTTCACGATTCTTCTACTGATTGTTGCAGCTCTGTTTTTGATGCAATAATGTCTCTTTTATTAAACTAAAAACCAACAAATACAAAACCGAGGGTAATTTAGTTTGAAAAAGCTAGATTTTAGTCATGATTTTTCCCTTTTCAATGTTTTCATTTTAAAAACAGAACCTTTCTATCAGATGAAGACTTGTGTTACTGCGATATGTATTTTGTTAGTTTGTTATCGTTATTGTGTCAGACAAGAGTGCAACTCCAGCCACGACTCTGTAAAACTGATCAAGTTTGCAGACGACACCACCCTCATCGGACTCATCTCGGACGGCGATGAGTCTGTCTACAGGAGGGAGGTGGACCGGCTGGTGTCCTGGTGCAGCGATAACAACCTGGAGCTCAACACCCAGAAGACAGTGGAGATGATCGTGGACTTCAGGAAAGTCTCAGCCCCCCTGCCCCCCCTCGCCCTGACAGACTCTCCCATCACCACCGTGGACTCTTTCCGCTTCCTCGGCACCACCATCACTCAGGACCTCAAGTGGGAGCCGACCATCAGCTCCATCATCAAGAAGGCCCAGCAGAGGATGTACTTCCTGCGGCAGCTGAGGAAAGACAAGCTGCCAGCGCAGATGATGGTGCAGTTCTACACGGCCATCATCGAGTCCATCCTCACCTCCTCCATCACCGTGTGGTGCTGGAGCCACAGCCAGGGACAAACAGAGACTACAGCGCATTGTGCGCTCTGCTGAGAAGGTGATCGGCTGCAGCCTTCCATCTGTCCAGGACCTGTACGTCTCCAGGACTCGGGGACGAGCAGGTCGGATCACAGCTGACCCTTCTCACCCTGGACACGGACTATTTGAGCCCCTCCCCTCGGGCAGGAGGCTACGGTCCATCCGGACCAGAACCTCCCGCCACAAGAACAGTTTCTTTCCCTCAGCCGTTGGACTCATGAACACTTTGTAACACCCGTCACTTTAACTATATATTATATAAGAACAATATATTTGCACTACACATTTGCACATGGCACTGTCTGCCAACTGTACATTCTGTATATAGTCTATCTTAGTCTATTTTATTCTTAATTTTTATGCATGCCTTTTTATATATTTTTTATATTTTACTCATTGCTTTATGTTTGCACCTTCGCCGAAGCAAATTCCTATGTTTGTGAATTTCACTGACAATGGCAATAAACCGCTTCTGATTCTGATATCAATACTTTTGTGACATAATGTGCAAAACTAGTTAAAGTCAAAAGTACATTTACAGTTTTATCCTTGTGACAATAATCTGTGCATTATTAAGTAAAAAGCAGATTAAATGATCAGTCGCTCCTTCAGTGTCTTTTCCTGTCGGCTGTTGTTCACATAAATGTTTATGATCCTCATCAAATACTCAGTGGACTAATAAAACGTCAGGTCGACCGGTGAATCGACCGATCAATAAATATCATCTTATTTGACGCTTACAATCTGACGGAGAATATTTATACGTTCTTTTTTCAGAGCAGTTTGTTTACCTGACGTCTGGTCTGAAAAAAGAACCTTTCACTGGAGACAGTATTTATAGACCTGGATTATGTAACTCCCAGGTTAACGCCTTTAGATTGGAAATAATATTCAAACGTATTCAGGCAAAGTTTAACAGTTTAGACACACATTATTTTATTTAAGGAATAATAGTGTTGTAATAAGATCATTGACTTTTGTGTCATTGAAAAGATACAACAGCGCAAAACCTACTAAAACATCATCAAATCAGACCTTTTGGTAAAATAAAATGTGTTATATAATGAGGAAAGTGATGTCCATGTCACTATTTTTATTCTTTGGAATTGGCAATGGTGATTGTTTGCTTTTTTTTTTGACACAGAAGTTTGTCCAGAACACTTTAAATCAGGGGTGTCCAAACTTTTTCCATCGAGGGCCACATACTGAAATATAGACCAAGCGTAGGGCCACTAATCAATCAAAACGTTAAAAAAAGCTGCATTTATCTGATGTTTTAAGCTCCACCACATCTACATTCAGTCTCAGTGCCTTAATATCAGGTCTGTGCTGCACCAAAATGTTAGTTATTTAGGTTGGAATTGTAGAAAATCTGAAATGTGCTGTAAATAGTACTTATCAGGACAATGTGGGCCAGTTCACCAGGAAGACTAAGGGCCAAGAAAAATTGGTCTGAGGGCCGCATTTGGCCCCCGGGTCTGACTTTGGACATGCCTGCTTTAAATGGTGAAATGTTCAATTAAATCCATTTGTGAATCAAAATTTGACTTTCCACTTTCCTTTCTTCCAAGGCTCACCAGGCAACAGCTCAAGGCACACTGGCTTTAACCAACTTCAGACATTGAGCGCACACAAAACACGTGATTCAAAGTTAAAAGTACAAATACAAAGGCCAATTTCATCCTAAACTTTTGCTGTTTAATAAAAAGATGCTCGTGTTTTCGCTGTCCATCGCGTACGTGCCGAGCCGCACTCTTCCGGCACGTTAGCCCTGTTAGCCGCGTTAGCCTCGTTAGCTCCAGCTTCGCTCCCGGCCCCTGCGCCTCTCTCCCCGGGACCCTCCGCTCCCCGTCCCGGCGCCTCACCTTCACGCTGCGGTGCGACACGTCGAAGCTGTCGTGGTACCCGTGTTTGACCCAGTCCGCGGAGTCCTTCAGCTCGGGCCTGGCGCTGCGCTTGGCCTCTTTGATCCGCTTCTTACTTTTGTGGTTCATCCCTGCTCGATCACAGTTAGCCGTTAGCACTGTTAGCACCGTTAGCCCCCGAGCTGCGCTGAGAACACTACATTTAGCCGCACTAGCCTCGCTGCTCACCGGCTTTTACCAACACTCCCGCCTCCGTTTAAAGCCCAAATCCCGGTGTTACGGTTCCGCGTGGCTCGTCCTAAACTCTGCCCCCGTGTGTGGACACTTTAACGGACGCTGTTCCGGTTAAACTGTGATGAAACACCGGAGAGTAGCGCCGTTAGCTCACGGTTAGCTTCACAGTTAGCCTCACACAAAATGCTTCTGTAACAGTTTGACAGCGCAGACTCCCGCCCCCCTGGCAGACGCTGATTGGCTAGTGTCCAGACAGGTCCGTGCGCTGATTGGACAGGACTTTTCCCGCTGGGGGTAAGCGCGGCTCTGATTGGCTACGGACCGCCCCCTTCTTTTGTTATGGGCTGAAGGCGGAAGTGGGTTTCAGCGTGTTCTCCGCGAGTGAAAGAAGCGACGAAACAATCTGAAATGTGACACGATTTCTGAGATTTTCAGAGGTATTATGGCCGACGTTGGAGCGGAAACCTCGATTGAAGCACATAAAGTTTTCACGTTTAAAGATGACGATGAAAACTCTGAGGAATCTTTGAGTGTGACCATCCCAGAGGTGACTTTTCTGTCTTTAATAATGAAAAACGTGAGATTTCAGTGCTTTTATTCAACCAACAAGTCACAACAAAAAGTGTCTAAAGACCAGACTGTTTCAAGTTATAAACAAAAACGTAGTAAATCCCAGAACGGAGCAAAAGTCGTGATTCACTGAGAAACTGCAATTAAACTCAGAATATCACAAAATATAAAAAATGCAGGTGGTTTTGTGTCAGTAAAAGCTCCAGACACGTGAGTGACTCAGAGCTGCTGCAGAACGCATTTTACATTGGATTTTACTGGAGATTTTTATGACACACATAATGATAATGATTCTTTTTTAGGTTTTACTGAACAAATGTTGAGCCGACAATAGTTTTAATTTTATCTACAGCTAAATTATATCACTCTAATTATAGTTTTGTGAAGCTAAAGCCATCAGTATGTATGTTATGTCAGTTAAATGTTGACAATATTCTTTGTTTACTTAAAGGGCCCCTGACAGGTTGGACACTCA
This sequence comes from Rhinogobius similis, assembly GCA_019453435.1. Lineage (NCBI taxonomy): Eukaryota > Metazoa > Chordata > Actinopteri > Gobiiformes > Gobiidae > Rhinogobius > Rhinogobius similis. Next base: position 1,115,355 of record CM033631.1, on the reverse strand, counting down.
TTTGACAAAAATGCAGTTAAGATAAATTTTCAAATTTTGTTAAAGTACTTTACAAATTTTATCACAGTTTAGCAATTTTTTCGTTTTTAGTTTTACTTCCTGGTTGTAAACGATGACATCACACTAGGAAATTACCATAGCAACCATCCTGTACACGGGTCCAAAACGCCTTTAATGTTATAGATTTTTTAGTTTACAAATAAGAATATATGTGAAAGCCTTTATTTTGTTGAATCAATGTTTAAAGGGTGAAAAAAAGTTGTTTATTTTGTATAAATTATGCGTAACCTTTGTCTCCCCAGTGTGATGTCATCAGTTTGTTTACTTCCGGTAAATTTCAACAGATTTTTCAACTTTTCTCCACAAACAGCTGCTTGATTGGTGTAAAACTAAAATGTAAACGTACAACTGATATTAATGCACCAAATAAAGTCAAAATTAGAAAATCACGAAAACCTGTCATTATATCATATACCTGTCATACGCCCTTTAATTTAGCCTCCGTTCTTGCTTATTGAACGTGCGGAGGACAGAGGTGTTTTGAAGGTCAAATGTTTGGATGTGTCATGTGTCCTGCAGGTGTTGGACCCTCAGTTTGTGTGTCGTGTCCTGCAGGTGTTGGACCCTCAGTTTGTGTGTCGTGTCCTGCAGGTGTTGGACCCTCAGTTTGTGTGTCGTGTCCTGCAGGTGTTGGACCCTCAGTTTGTGTGTCGTGTCCTGCAGGTGTTGGACCCTCAGTTTGTGTGTCGTGTCCTGCAGGTGTTGGACCCTCAGTTTGTGCGTCGTGTCCTGCAGGTGTTGGACCCTCAGTTTGTGTGTCGTGTCCTGCAGGTGTTGGACCCTCAGTTTGTGTGTCGTGTCCTGCAGGTGTTGGACCCTCAGTTTGTGCGTCGTGTCCTGCAGGTGTTGGACCCTCAGTTTGTGTGTCGTGTCCTGCAGGTGTTGGACCCTCAGTTTGTGTGTCATGTGTCCTGCAGGTGTTGGACCCTCAGTTTGTGTGTCATGTGTCCTGCAGGTGTTGGACCCTCAGTTTGTGTGTCGTGTCCTGCAGGTGTTGGACCCTCAGTTTGTGTGTCGTGTCCTGCAGGTGTTGGACCCTCAGTTTGTGTGTCGGGTCCTGCAGGTGTTGGACCCTCAGTTTGTGTGTCGTGTCCTGCTGGTGTTGGACCCTCAGTTTGTGTGTCGTGTCCTGCAGGTGTTGGACCCTCAGTTTGTGTGTCGTGTCCTGCAGGTGTTGGACCCTCAGTTTGTGCGTCGTGTCCTGCAGGTGTTGGACCCTCAGTTTGTGTGTCGTGTCCTGCAGGTGTTGGACCCTCAGTTTGTGTGTCGTGTCCTGCAGGTGTTGGACCCTCAGTTTGTGTGTCGTGGTCCGGCAGGTGTTGGACCCTCAGTTTGTGCGTCGTGTCCTGCAGGTGTTGGACCCTCAGTTTGTGTGTCGTGTCCTGCAGGTGTTGGACCCTCAGTTTGTGTGTCGTGTCCTGCAGGTGTTGGACCCTCAGTTTGTGCGTCGTGTCCTGCAGGTGTTGGACCCTCAGTTTGTGTGTCGTGTCCTGCAGGTGTTGGACCCGCAGTTTGTGTGTCATGTGTCCTGCAGGTGTTGGACCCTCAGTTTGTGTGTCATGTGTCCTGCAGGTGTTGGACCCTCAGTTTGTGTGTCGTGTCCTGCAGGTGTTGGACCCTCAGTTTGTGTGTCGTGTCCTGCAGGTGTTGGACCCTCAGTTTGTGTGTCGTGTCCTGCAGGTGTTGGACCCTCAGTTTGTGTGTCGTGTCCTGCAGGTGTTGGACCCTCAGTTTGTGTGTCGTGTCCTGCAGGTGTTGGACCCTCAGTTTGTGTGTCGTGTCGTGTCCTGCAGGTGTTGGACCCTCAGTTTGTGTGTTGTGTCCTGCAGGTGTTGGACCCTCAGTTTGTGTGTCGTGTCCTGCAGGTGTTGGACCCTCAGTTTGTGTGTCGTGTCCTGCAGGTGTTGGACCCTCAGTTTGTGTGTCGTGTCCTGCAGGTGTTGGACCCTCAGTTTGGGATGTACGTGTGGCCCTGCGCCGTGGTCCTGGCCCAGTTTCTGTGGAACCGCCGACGAGAGCTGAAGAAGAAGACGGTCCTGGAGGTGAGCGCCTCAGAGGCCGGTGTGGTCCTGGTGTAGACCTGGTGTGGTCCTGGTTTAGTCCTGGTTTAGTCCTGGTTTAGACCTGGTTTAGTCCTGGTTTAGACCTGGTTTAGTCCTGGTTTAGTTCTGGTTTAGTCCTGGTGTAATCCTGGTTTAGTCCTGGTTTAGACCTGGTTTAGTCCTGGTTTAGTCCTGGTTTAGACCTGGTTTAGTCCTGGTTTAGTCCTGGTGTAAACCGGGTGTAGACCTGGTTTAGTCCTGGTTTAGACCTGGTTTAGTCCTGGTTTAGTTCTGGTTTAGTCCTGGTGTAATCCTGGTTTAGTCCTGGTTTAGACCTGGTTTAGTCCTGGTTTAAACCTGGTTTAGTCCTGGTTTAGTCCTGGTTTTGTCCTGGTTTAGTCCTGGTTTAGACCTGGTTTTGTCCTGGTTTAGTCCTGGTTTAGTCCTGGTTTAGTCCTGGTTTAGTCCTGGTTTAGTCCTGGTTTAGTCCTGTTTAGTCCTGGTTTAGTCCTGGTTTAGACCTGGTTTAGACCTGGTTTTGTCCTGGTTTTGTCCTGGTTTAGTCCTGGTTTAGTCCTGGTTTAGTCCTGTTTAGTCCTGGTTTAGTCCTGGTTTAGTCCTGGTTTAGTCCTGGTTTTGTCCTGGTTTAGACCTGGTTTTGTCCTGGTTTTGTCCTGGTTTAGACCTGGTTTAGTCCTGGTTTTGTCCTGGTTTAGACCTGGTTTAGTCCTGGTTTAGACCTGGTTTAGTTCCACATTTGTTTAGAATCAAACACATTATTTTTGGCGTTTATTAAAGTTTGACGTCTTTGATAAACGAGAGAGAAAACCTCGCAGACACAACATGAACGTCTTTGGGAAACACATTTGTGGATTTAATGAGTGTCACCTGCAACATTCTTTTAAGTGGCTTTTAACTCATTAAACTCTCAATTATCGTCCTGTGCCGTGCTTCTCTAACGATGTCTACGATGTGTAAGTGACACTGTTCTGTTCAGCTCTGCTAAGGGCAGGGGAAGTGACAAAAAAACCAAAGATGGGAAAAGGTTTAAATAAAGATGCAATTTAATGAACAGGGTGTAAGGGTAAAGTAACAGAACTAAAAAAAAATCCAACTCATAAAACATCACAAGAGAACAAAACACACAAGTACAGGTACTACCCATAGAACTATAATAAAACCTGAAGATGAATCCAAAATGGCCGCCCTGTTTATCCCTGTGGCCTGAGCTCATTGGTTCATGACCCCCAAAAAATTTCTTACTTCTGCATTTACTTCCTGATACGGAGGCGGCCATCTTTGTTTTACTTCCTGATACGGAGGCGGCCATCTTTGTTTTACCTACTGATACGGAGGCGGCCATCTTTGCTTTACTTCCTGATCTGAGGTGCCATCTTTGCTTTAGGTCACGTGACCACAATCCCCCACTTCATATAAAAACGGTAATTTCTGTGATTTTAGAAACGGTAGAAAAGAACATTTCCTTCTATTTTATTTAAATACTGATAATAATTCAGTCCTGTCTGTGATTATAATGTGACATTTTAGAAAAAGGCTGCAGTACCTCACACGACCACTAATCAATCTGGGACACAGACAGAGGGGGCGGGGCTTATCCAGTTCTTTTAATACATCCATGGTACTACCACTGTAGCCCTGAACACACAATGGCACACAGGCCACACTCAGGCCAGCCGCCCCGAACAGGTGAGCAGAGAGTCCTTAAGTACTGGGAGGGGCTGACGCGGAGCCACAGGATTGGCCAGGTGCTCTCAGGTGGCACCAATCAGGGACCAGCCAGCTGCAGCCAATCATGATCCTGGATGTAGCTGTAGCTGTAGCTGTAGGCCTGGGGGCCGTAACCATGGATGTATTAAAATAACTGGATAAGCCCCGCCCCCTCTGTCCCAGGTTGATTAGTGGTCGTGTGAGGTACTGCAGCCTTTTTCTAAAATGTCACATTATAATCACAGACAGGACTGAATTATTATCAGTATTTAAATAAAATAGAAGGAAATGTTCTTTTCTACCGTTTATAAAATCACACAAATTACCGTTTTTATCTGAAGTGGGGGATTGTGGTCACGTGGCGCCCTAAAGCAAAGATGGCCGCCTCCGTATCAGGAAGTAAAACAAAGATGGCCGCCTCCGTATCAGGAAGTAAAACAAAGATGGCCGCCTCCGTATCAGGAAGTAAAACAAAGATGGCCGCAAGGTTCTAGATTTGTTCCTGAAGGTTTGGAGGCGGGTCAGAGGAGACACATGACACAGATGAGGCTGTGATTGGTCCGTCTCACGTAGGGGCGGGTGTTTGACTCATGTTTTGTCCCTCAGCTCGGGGCCGGCGTGTCTCTTCCTGGTGTCGTTGCGGCTCGTCTCGGCTCAGACGTTCTTCTCTCAGATTCTGCTGAACTCCCACAGTGTCTCCAGAACTGTGTCCACAGCTGCAGAACCAACGGGCTCCAGGCCGCAGCCGCCCCGGGGCAGAGCGGCGGGCCACACCGGAGCGGCAGGCCACACCGGAGCGGCGGGCCACAGGGGGTCGTGCCCGTCCTGGGGCAGAGCGGCGGGCCACAGGGGGTCGTGCCCGTCCTGGGGCAGAGCGGCGGGCCACAGGGGGTCGTGCCCGTCCCGGGGCAGAGCGGCGGGTCACAAGGGGTCGTGCCCGTCCTGGGGCAGAGCGGCGGGCCACAGGGGGTCGTGCCCGTCCCGGGGCAGAGCGGCGGGTCACAAGGGGTCGTGCCCGTCCCGGGGCAGAGCGGCGGGCCACAGGGGGTCGTGCCCGTCCTGGGGCTGAGCTGGGGACACGTCTCGCCTCGTCTCTTGTCTCTGCCGCGAGTCGACCTCGTCCTCGGCTCCGACGTCTTCTACGACCCTCGAGGTGAACTTTGACCCCCATTAAAGTCTAAACACTGACTCTGCTTCGTCTGACGCCCACACGCTCCGACCATAGACATAAAAATAGTAGACAGACGGTTGTGGCTCCGCCCCTTTCATGATAATGCGGCTCAGTCATGGAGAATTCAAAATGGCCGCGGGTTAGCCCCCACCACTCCCCCCTCGGTGGGGAGGCGGGGGGAGGGCGACTTTGGGGCGGCCTTTTGCTGACGTACTGCCGTCGTAGCCTCTATAGTTACCGCCCACTCGTAGGTGTTTGGCTCCGCCCTGACATTTCCGGCGCGTAAAGCCCGCCTTCTTCATTAGATATGCACGAACTTTAAAAAATCACAGGCTAAACCAGCCGTAAGCTAACGTCACAGAGCCGCGAGCTAACGTCACGGAGCCGTAGTTAACGCCACGTCACAGAGCCGTAAGCTAACGTCACAGAGCCGTAAGCTAACGTCACAGAGCCGTAAGCTAACGTCACAGAGCCCTAAGCTAACGTTTGAGACCAAAGCCGTATTCTGAGCCTCAGGCTCTAAAGTAGGTTTTCAAACGTCTAACTCCCCATTGACTTGCATTGAATAATTCTACTTCCACAGCGGCCCCTAGTGGTCAGCAGCAGATTGCAAACATGGCAGCCTACAGTGGGCGGCTCAATTTGAGCGTGGTAGCCTCGCCCACTGGCTCCGACCTCAGCACTGCCTTCCATTAGCGGCTACCATTCCACTAGTTAGCACTAATGACTTTTAAATGAGAGCATTAGCATTAGCCTCAGAGTTAGCATTAGCCTCAGAGTCAGCATTAGCCTCAGAGTCAGCATTAGCCTCAGAGTCAGCATTAGCCTCAGAGTTAGCATTAGCCTCAGAGTTAGCATTAGCCTCAGAGTTAGCATTAGCCTCAGAGTCAGCATTAGCCTCAGAGTCAGCATTAGCCTCAGAGTCAGCATCAGCCTCAGAGTTAGCATCAGCCTCAGAGTTAGCATTAGCCTCAGAGTTAGCATTAGCCTCAGAGTTAGCGTCAGCCTCAGAGTCAGCATTAGCCTCAGAGTCAGCATCAGCCTCAGAGTTAGCATTAGCCTCCAAACGTCACAAACTCCGAAACACCAGGAACAGCCACACGAGTAACACCAGAGCAGAGTTAGACACATGACACCTGAGCGAGTGCTTTGTGCAGATTGTTAGCGTTAGCGCTAGCAAAATAAGCGTACATGCTAACGACCTAATTTCGTAATTTCTCAATTTTGTCATGACTGAGGCAATTATTTTCATGAATTGAATGCGGAACTCTCCAACCACCACAATATTGTCACTAACACTAGGTTTGACCAGAAGAACTAAGGACCAGGAGGTCGGGAGATGATTATGAATAAAACAAGTTCAGTAAAAGAACAGCCGTCACACGACAAATAGACTGTGACTCTTTCCTAAAATGACAAACACACTGAGATGGACGTTTTCTGGTTTTGTCGTCTCCAGATTTCGAGAGCGTTCTGGTGACGGTGGCGTTCCTCTTCAGGAAGAACCCTCTGGCCCAGTTCTGGACCACGTACCAAGTCAGAAGGTCAGGCCCCGGGGCATCATGGGAAACGGAGTCCTCTGAAGCGTTAGACCCGGTTTAGAGTCGACCCTCTCGTCAGAGCTGTTAGTGAAAGGGAAATGAATCCAAAAGACACAGCGCCATCTTCAGGACTGTCCACAAAGAGCAGCGCGCGACTAAACCTGCAGAGGGCGCCTGCGACTGGAGGGAAACGGAGTCTGAAACGTGGCTTTAGGAGATTATCTTTGACTTTAAAGGTTGAATGGAGGATTTTGGGCAACAAATCAGAATCTCATTTCCTGGTGGGTAGCACAAATAACTGGTCCGCTCAGGTGTCAATCATTCTCTGGTGCTAGTGCCCGCCCACAGGCTCGTCCATGCGTGGTTGATATGCTAGTGTGTTTATGTAGCAGGAGGTTAGCGGCGAGTTCCGTCATTGTAGGTCTAAACTTTCATCCGCGAAGTACCGAAATGGGACGAAAGAGAAAGACTGTTTTGGAGCTTTGACAGAAGAGACGAAAGTCTGCAGAGGAAAGAAACAAAAGGCGTGTTATTCTGGGGGAATGGTTTACGCTCTGGCGAGCATTGAAAGAACAAAACAGGCTTCAACTGATGCCTCCGCTGGACAGGTAACTGTTTATCTGACTCTTTTATTATCTTATTGTATGTGGAGTGTATTATTAAATCTTCTTGGCGGTTGTGGTGATAAAGCGACACCAATCGTCTTGTAAACAAATGCACATGGAGCAGTGCTGCTGGTGCTCGTGCACGAGGTTTGGGAGGCGTTCACTCAGGAGAAACAGGAGGGAGGGGGAACCTGCGCATGCGCTTTTTCAAAAAAAGGACTAACAGTCGCAGATTTTCAAATCGCAGAGAAATCCTCCATTCAACCTTTAAATGATGTCTTAAATTATATCAGATTAAACACTGATCAGACTCTTACGTGGCACGAGCTTTGAATGAGTTTACACCGAGCAGATTGTGTTCTAAATCTGCAAAATGTGTTTGTGAGAAATATGTGTTATAATAACGCCCTGTTTTACAACGAATCAGAACGATGACTGACGCTGACAATTAAAAGGACGCGATCGTGATAAAACAGTGAAAACACGTTGGTTAACTTTAGTTTGTGATCAGTGTTTTTAAAATCCTTTCACGGTCGTTTGTCTCTTCAGATGACGCTTAAAGGGCCTGGACCTGGTTTGTTCTTGTTGTGAAACGGTACAAACAGAACATGTCCCTGATGTGTTTGTGATAAAGTCCAGCACAGATGATCGTAAAAGCATCTGTTCAGGTGAAAATCAGAGCAGAACTTTTACTCTGCATCTGTTTATGGAGCGTTTTATTCTATGACAGAAGCAGGAGGTGCGCCGTTAGCATGCTAATGTTTGTTAGCTTTAGCGCTCTGGTGTAAAGTGCTTTAAACTGAAGTGAATATTTATGATGGACTGAATTAACGTGAGAGACACACGAGACGATGGAAAGAGTTTTAGTCACAGTTTTGTCTCTATAAGCCACGGTTTTGTCGCGTTAAGAAGCATTTTTGCCACTTTTAGCCACAATTTTGTCACTTTTTAGTCATGTTTTAGTCAATTTACTCATGTTTTTGTCACTTTTAGTTGCAATCTTTTCACTTTTTAGCAACTTTTTAGTGAATTTAGTCATGTTTTTGTCACTGTTAGCCACATTTTTGTCACTTCTAGCTTTGTTTTTGTTTTTTCAGCCTCTTTCTCAGTCTTTGTCCTGTGTTTGTTAGCTTTAGCGCTCTGGTGTAAAGTGCTTTAAACTCATGGAGTGAATATTTATGATGGACTGCATTAACGTGAGAGACACATGAGACGATGGAAAGTGTTTTAGTCACAGTTTTGTCTCTATAAGCCACGGTTTTGTCGCGTTAAGTAGCATTTTTGCCACTTTGAGTCATGTTTTTGTCACTATTAGCCATGTTTTTGTCACTTTAAGTAGCGATTTTGTCACTTTTTAGTCAAGTTTTAAGTCAATTTACTCATGTTTTTTTCACTTTTAGTCGCAATTTTGTCACTTTTTAGTCACGTTTTAGTGAATTTAGTCATGCTTTTGTCACTTTTAGTCATGTTTTTGTCAGTTTTTAGTCACTTTTTAGTGAATTTAGTCATGCTTTTGTCAGTATTAGCCATGTTTTCGTCACTTTAAGTAGCGATTTTGTCACTTTTTAGTCAAGTTTTAAATCAATTTACTCATGTTTTTGTCACTTCTAGCCTTGTTTTAGTCACTTTCAGCCTTTCTTCTGTCTTTGTCCTGTGTTTGTTAGCTTTAGCGCTCTGGTGTAAAGTGCTTTAAACTGAAGTGAATATTTATGATGGACTGCATTAAAATGACAGACACATGAGACGATGGAAGAGTTTAACTGAATCTACTTCTGTTTTTCACCTTTGAAGCTGGAACATCAGGTCCCGCCCCTTTAACCCTTGACTCGCTCCGTTCTGTCATGAATCCACTCCTCGTTTGGTAAATCCTGTAAAACGCACAATCTCCGAAACTCACATGACGTTTGATAATTGCGACGCAGCTCGTTTCAGTGTCAATGGAGTGGTGCATGCTGGGATACGACCACAAATAACAACAGGCCGGACGTTTGTACAGTGTTGTTTATTTAAATGTTGTCAGTTTAATCGATTCAAACTCAGACCGAAACATCCTGGAGAAAAGACCAAGCTCTGTCTGTCTCTGTGTTTCAGCTCAGATCGGTCTCTGTCTCTGTGTTTCAGCTCAGATCGGTCTCTTGTCTCTGTGTTTCAGATCGGTCTCTTGTCTCTGTGTTTCAGCTCAGATCGGTCTCTGTCTCTGTGTTTCAGCTCAGATCGGTCTCTTGTCTCTGTGTTTCAGCTCAGATCGGTCTCTGTCTCTGTGTTTCAGCTCAGATCGGTCTCTTGTCTCTGTGTTTCAGCTCAGATCGGTCTCTGTCTCTGTGTTTCAGCTCAGATCGGTCTCTGTCTCTGTGTTTCAGCTCAGATCGGTCTCTGTCTCTGTGTTTCAGCTCAGATCGGTCTCTTGTCTCTGTGTTTCAGCTCAGATCGGTCTCTGTCTCTGTGTTTCAGCTCAGATCGGTCTCTGTCTCTGTGTTTCAGCTCAGATCGGTCTCTTGTCTCTGTGTTTCAGCTCAGATCGGTCTCTGTCTCTGTGTTTCAGCTCAGATCGGTCTCTTGTCTCTGTGTTTCAGCTCAGATCGGTCTCTTGTCTCTGTGTTTCAGCTCAGATCGGTCTCTTGTCTCTGTGTTTCAGCTCAGATCGGTCTCTTGTCTCTGTGTTTCAGCTCAGATCGGTCTCTTGTCTCTGTGTTTCAGCTCAGATCGGTCTCTTGTCTCTGTGTTTCAGCTCAGATCGGTCTCTTGTCTCTGTGTTTCAGCTCAGATCGGTCTCTCTGTCTCTGTGTTTCAGCTCAGATCGGCCTCTGTCTCTGTGTTTCAGCTCAGATCGGTCTCTTGTCTCTGTGTTTCAGCTCAGATCGGTCTCTTGTCTCTGTGTTTCAGCTCAGATCGGTCTCTGTCTCTGTGTTTCAGCTCAGATCGGTCTCTTGTCTCTGTGTTTCAGCTCAGATCGGTCTCTGTCTCTGTGTTTCAGCTCAGATCGGTCTCTGTCTCTGTGTTTCAGCTCAGATCGGTCTCTTGTCTCTCTGTGTTTCAGCTCAGATCGGTCTCTGTCTCTGTGTTTCAGCTCAGATCGGTCTCTTGTCTCTGTGTTTCAGCTCAGATCGGTCTCTTGTCTCTGTGTTTCAGCTCAGATCGGTCTCTTGTCTCTGTGTTTCAGCTCAGATCGGTCTCTTGTCTCTGTGTTTCAGCTCAGATCGGTCTCTTGTCTCTGTGTTTCAGATCGGTCTCTTGTCTCTGTGTTTCAGCTCAGATCGGTCTCTTGTCTCTGTGTTTCAGCTCAGATCGGTCTCTTGTCTCTGTGTTTCAGCTCAGATCGGTCTCTGTCTCTGTGTTTCAGCTCAGATCGGTCTCTTGTCTCTGTGTTTCAGCTCAGATCGGTCTCTTGTCTCTGTGTTTCAGCTCAGATCGGTCTCTTGTCTCTGTGTTTCAGCTCAGATCGGTCTCTTGTCTCTGTGTTTCAGCTCAGATCGGTCTCTTGTCTCTGTGTTTCAGCTCAGATCGGTCTCTTGTCTCTGTGTTTCAGCTCAGATCGGTCTCTTGTCTCTGTGTTTCAGCTCAGATCGGTCTCTGTCTCTGTGTTTCAGCTCAGATCGGTCTCTTGTCTCTGTGTTTCAGCTCAGATCGGTCTCTGTCTCTGTGTTTCAGCTCAGATCGGTCTCTGTCTCTGTGTTTCAGCTCAGATCGGTCTCTTGTCTCTGTGTTTCAGCTCAGATCGGTCTCTTGTCTCTGTGTTTCAGCTCAGATCGGTCTCTGTCTCTGTGTTTCAGCTCAGATCGGTCTCTGTCTCTGTGTTTCAGCTCAGATCGGTCTCTTGTCTCTGTGTTTCAGCTCAGATCGGTCTCTTGTCTCTGTGTTTCAGCTCAGATCGGCTCTGTCTCTGTGTTTCAGCTCAGATCGGTCTCTTGTCTCTGTGTTTCAGCTCAGATCGGTCTCTGTCTCTGTGTTTCAGCTCAGATCGGTCTCTTGTCTCTGTGTTTCAGCTCAGATCGGTCTCTTGTCTCTGTGTTTCAGCTCAGATCGGTCTCTGTCTCTGTGTTTCAGCTCAGATCGGTCTCTTGTCTCTGTGTTTCAGCTCAGATCGGTCTCTTGTCTCTGTGTTTCAGCTCAGATCGGTCTCTTTGTCTCTGTGTTTCAGCTCAGATCGGTCTCTTGTCTCTGTGTTTCAGCTCAGATCGGTCTCTTGTCTCTGTGTTTCAGCTCAGATCGGTCTCTTGTCTCTGTGTTTCAGCTCAGATCGGTCTCTGTCTCTGTGTTTCAGCTCAGATCGGTCTCTGTCTCTGTGTTTCAGCTCAGATCGGTCTCTGTCTCTGTGTTTCAGCTCAGATCGGTCTCTTGTCTCTGTGTTTCAGCTCAGATCGGTCTCTGTCTCTGTGTTTCAGCTCAGATCGGTCTCTTGTCTCTGTGTTTCAGCTCAGATCGGTCTCTGTCTCTGTGTTTCAGCTCAGATCGGTCTCTTGTCTCTGTGTTTCAGCTCAGATCGGTCTCTGTCTCTGTGTTTCAGCTCAGATCGGTCTCTTGTCTCTGTGTTTCAGCTCAGATCGGTCTCTGTCTCTGTGTTTCAGCTCAGATCAGTCTCTGTCTCTGTGTTTCAGATCGGTCTCTGTCTCTGTGTTTCAGCTCAGATCGGTCTCTTGTCTCTGTGTTTGAGCTCAGATCGGTCTCTTGTCTCTGTGTTTCAGATCGGTCTCTTGTCTCTGTGTTTCAGCTCAGATCGGTCTCTTGTCTCTGTGTTTCAGATCGGTCTCTTGTCTCTGTGTTTCAGCTCAGATCGGTCTCTTGTCTCTGTGTTTCAGCTCAGATCGGTCTCTTGTCTCTGTGTTTCAGCTCAGATCGGTCTCTGTCTCTGTTTTTCAGCTCAGATCGGTCTCTTGTCTCTGTGTTTCAGCTCAGATCGGTCTCTGTCTCTGTGTTTCAGCTCAGATCGGTCTCTGTCTCTGTGTTTCAGCTCAGATCGGTCTCTTGTCTCTGTGTTTCAGCTCAGATCGGTCTCTTGTCTCTGTGTTTCAGATCGGTCTCTTGTCTCTGTGTTTCAGCTCAGATCGGTCTCTGTCTCTGTGTTTCAGCTCAGATCGGTCTCTGTCTCTGTGTTTCAGCTCAGATCGGTCTCTGTCTCTGTGTTTCAGCTCAGATCGGTCTCTGTCTCTGTGTTTCAGCTCAGATCGGTCTCTGTCTCTGTGTTTCAGCTCAGATCGGTCTCTTGTCTCTGTGTTTCAGCTCAGATCGGTCTCTGTCTCTGTGTTTCAGCTCAGATCGGTCTCTGTCTCTGTGTTTCAGCTCAGATCGGTCTCTTGTCTCTGTGTTTCAGCTCAGATCGGTCTCTTGTCTCTGTGTTTCAGCTCAGATCGGTCTCTTGTCTCTGTGTTTCAGCTCAGATCGGTCCCTGTGTTTCAGCTCAGATCGGTCTCTGTCTCTGTGTTTCAGCTCAGATCAGTCTCTGTCTCTGTGTTTCAGCTCAGATCGGTCTCTTGTCTCTGTGTTTCAGCTCAGATCGGTCTCTTGTCTCTGTGTTTCAGCTCAGATCGGTCTCTTGTCTCTGTGTTTCAGCTCAGATCGGTCTCTGTGTTTCAGCTCAGATCGGTCTGTCTCTGTGTTTCAGCTCAGATCAGTCTCTGTCTCTGTGTTTCAGCTCAGATCGGTCTCTGTCTCTGTGTTTCAGCTCAGATCGGTCTCTTGTCTCTGTGTTTCAGCTCAGATCGGTCTCTTGTCTCTGTGTTTCAGATCGGTCTCTTGTCTCTGTGTTTCAGCTCAGATCGGTCTCTTGTCTCTGTGTTTAATATCGGTCTCTGTCTCTGTGTTTCAGCTCAGATCGGTCTCTGTCTCTGTGTTTCAGCTCAGATCGGTCTCTGTCTCTGTGTTTCAGCTCAGATCTGTCTCTTGTCTCTGTGTTTCAGCTCAGATCGGTCTCTTGTCTCTGTGTTTCAGCTCAGATCTGTCTCTGTGTTTCAGATCGGTCTCTGTCTCTGTGTTTCAACTCAGATCGGTCTCTGTCTCTGTGTTTCAGCTCAGATCGGTCTCTTGTCTCTGTGTTTCAGATCGGTCTCTTGTCTCTGTGTTTCAGCTCAGATCGGTCTCTTGTCTCTGTGTTTCAGATCGGTCTCTTGTCTCTGTGTTTCAGCTCAGATCGGTCTCTTGTCTCTGTGTTTCAGCTCAGATCGGTCTCTTGTCTCTGTGTTTCAGCTCAGATCGGTCTCTGTGTTTCAGCTCAGATCGGTCTCTGTCTCTGTGTTTCAGCTCAGATCGGTCTCTGTCTCTGTGTTTCAGCTCAGATCCGTCTCTTGTCTCTGTGTTTCAGCTCAGATCGGTCTCTGTCTCTGTGTTTCAGCTCAGATCGGTCTCTTGTCTCTGTGTTTCAGCTCAGATCGGTCTCTGTCTCTGTGTTTCAGCTCAGATCGGTCTCTTGTCTCTGTGTTTCAGCTCAGATCGGTCTCTGTCTCTGTGTTTCAGCTCAGATCGGTCTCTTGTCTCTGTGTTTCAGCTCAGATCGGTCTCTTGTCTCTGTGTTTCAGCTCAGATCGGTCTCTGTCTCTGTGTTTCAGCTCAGATCGGTCTCTTGTCTCTGTGTTTCAGCTCAGATCGGTCTCTTGTCTCTGTGTTTCAGATCGGTCTCTGTGTTTCAGCTCAGATCGGTCTCTTGTCTCTGTGTTTCAGCTCAGATCGGTCTCTGTCTCTGTGTTTCAGCTCAGATCTGTCTCTGTGTTTCAGCTCAGATCGGTCTCTGTCTCTGTGTTTCAGCTCAGATCGGTCTCTGTCTCTGTGTTTCAGCTCAGATCGGTCTCTTGTCTCTGTGTTTCAGCTCAGATCGGTCTCTTGTCTCTGTGTTTCAGCTCAGATCGGTCTCTTGTCTCTGTGTTTCAGCTCAGATCGGTCTCTTGTCTCTGTGTTTCAGCTCAGATCGGTCTCTTGTCTCTGTGTTTCAGCTCAGATCGGTCTCTGTCTCTGTGTTTCAGCTCAGATCGGTCTCTTGTCTCTGTGTTTCAGCTCAGATCGGTCTCTTGTCTCTGTGTTTCAGATCGGTCTCTGTGTTTCAGCTCAGATCGGTCTCTGTGTTTCAGCTCAGATCGGTCTCTTGTCTCTGTGTTTCAGCTCAGATCGGTCTCTTGTCTCTGTGTTTCAGCTCAGATTGGTCTCTTGTCTCTGTGTTTCAGCTCAGATCGGTCTCTTGTCTCTGTGTTTCAGCTCAGATCGGTCTCTTGTCTCTGTGTTTCAGCTCAGATCGGTCTCTTGTCTCTGTGTTTCAGCTCAGATCGGTCTCTTGTCTCTGTGTTTCAGCTCAGATCGGTCTCTGTCTCTGTGTTTCAGCTCAGATCGGTCTCTGTCTCTGTGTTTCAGCTCAGATCGGTCTCTTGTCTCTGTGTTTCAGCTCAGATCGGTCTCTTGTCTCTGTGTTTCAGATCGGTCTCTGTGTTTCAGCTCAGATCGGTCTCTGTGTTTCAGCTCAGATCGGTCTCTTGTCTCTGTGTTTCAGCTCAGATTGGTCTCTTGTCTCTGTGTTTCAGCTCAGATCGGTCTCTTGTCTCTGTGTTTCAGATCGGTCTCTGTGTTTCAGCTCAGATCGGTCTCTGTGTTTCAGCTCAGATCGGTCTCTTGTCTCTGTGTTTCAGCTCAGATCGGTCTCTGTCTCTGTGTTTCAGCTCAGATCGGTCTCTGTCTCTGTGTTTCAGCTCAGATTGGTCTCTTGTCTCTGTGTTTCAGCTCAGATCGGTCTCTTGTCTCTGTGTTTCAGCTCAGATTGGTCTCTGGAGCTGCTTCTCGATCGTTGGAGAATGTCTTGCGAGTTGGTTCCTCTCGGTTCGTTCGAGGCTGACAAACCGGAGCTGGCTGGGTCTCGTCTCCCTGGAAACCACAGCATCCAGATGATGGTCATCGCCCCTGACGACGGGAGGCGGTCTCCACGGCGACAAACACAGGCCCCGAACAACGCCGACGTCGGATGAAACGCAGCAAGACCAGAGACTGTGAGCGACAGAGAAACGGAACGCTCGACGGACGAGAAGTGGCTCCTGCGGGTGGCGCCTCGTGTCCCGCCCCGTGCCCCGCCCGTGCCCCGCCCCCGTCCCGCCCCGTGTCCCGCCCGTGCCCCGCCCCGTGCCCCGCCCCACGTCGGTTCCTAGACACTTGTTTCATCATTTCAAGGGCAAACAGGATTCAATTGACTTTTGACTTTTTGAGGTTTTAAAGCAGAACTAAGTGACTCCAGCATCAGAGCGCCCCCTGCAGGTCTGCTGGGGAAAGGACACAGAAGCTTCATTTTTTCTGTTAAATCACACATAAAAACATTTCACGCTGGTCAGTTTTTACGTCCATAAATCATCGTCAGACTCATTTCTGCCTCTGATCACGATACAGCTGCATCCACAAGAAGCAACACGACTAGCATAACAAGCAATGTGTGTTTAAGATGTGTGTAATACCTGCTGCAGCCAGTAGATGGAGCCAAAGGCTGTGATAAAAGTAAACTGTTCTTTGAACAAATAATGGATCATATCTGAGAAAATTAAACTGTGTTTAAGAAAGTATTTTAAATTCAGAATTAAATTCAGCACCGACTCAAACTGAGGAATCTTAGTCCTGACCTGGACCTGGTCCTGGTCCTTGTCTTGGACCTGGTCCTGGACCTGGACCTGGTCCTGGTCCTGGTCCTGGACCTGGATCTGGTCCCAGAGTGCTGTGCAGCAGCTGCTCCTCACAGGTTTAAGCCCCAAAAACTGAACCCGTTGACCCTGCAGTCTCTGCAGGTGGTTCTCCTGTCTCCTGGTTCAGTCCTGGTTCAGTCCTGGTTCAGCCCTGGTTTAGTCCTGGTTCAGTCCTGGTTCAGCCCTGGTTTAGTCCTGGTTCAGTCCTGGTTTAGTCCTGGTTCAGTCCTGGTTCAGTCCTGGTTCAGTCCTGGTTCAGTCCTGGTTCAGTCCTGGTTCAGCCCTGGTTTAGTCCTGGTTCAGTCCTGGTTCAGCCCTGGTTTAGTCCTGGTTCAGTCCTGGTTCAGTCCTGGTTCAGTCCTGGTTCAGACCCGGTTCAGTCCTGGCTCAGACCCGGTTCAGTCCTGGCTCAGACCCGGTTCAGACCCAGTTCAGACCTGGCTCAGACCTGGCTCAGACCCATAGAACTATAATAAAACCTGGAAGATGAATCCAAGATGGCCATCCTGTTTATCCCTATGGAGAGTGCTCATTGGTTCATGACCCCAAAAAAGTTTCTTACTTCCGCATTTACTTCCTGATACGAAGGCTGACATCTTTGTTTTACTTCCTGAAACGATGGCTGCCATCTTTGTTTTAGGGCGCCACGTGACGACAATCCCCCACTTCATATAAAAACGGTAATTTGTGTGATTTTAGAAACGGTAGAAAAGAACATTTCCTTCTATTTTATTTAAATACTGATAATAATTCAGTCCTGTCTGTGATTATAATGTGACATTTTAGAAAAAGGCTGGTTCCAAGAGGCTGCAGTACCTCGCACGGCCACAAATCAATCTGGGACCACAGTCAGAGGGGGCGGGGCTTATCCAGTTCTTTTAATACATCCATGCTCAGACCCAGCTCAGACCCTGTTCAGACCCTGTTCAGACCCTGTTCAGACCTGGTTCAGTCCTGGCTCAGACCTGGTTCAGACCTGGCTCAGTCCTGACTCAGTCCTGGCTCAGACCTGGTTCAGACCCTGTTCAGACCCTGTTCAGACCTGGCTCAGACCCGGCTCAGACCCTGTTCAGACCCTGTTCAGACCCTGTTCAGACCTGGCTCAGACCCGGCTCAGACCCTGTTCAGACCTGGCTCAGACCCGGCTCAGACCCTGTTCAGACCCTGTTCAGACCCTGTTCAGACCTGGCTCAGACCCGGCTCAGACCCTGTTCAGACCCTGTTCAGACCCTGTTCAGACCCTGTTCAGACCTGGCTCAGACCCGGCTCAGACCCGGCTCAGACCCTGTTCAGACCTGGCTCAGACCTGGCTCAGACCCGGCTCAGACCCTGTTCAGACCTGGCTCAGACCCGGCTCAGACCCTGTTCAGACCCTGTTCAGACCCTGTTCAGACCTGGCTCAGACCCGGCTCAGACCCTGTTCAGACCTGGCTCAGACCCGGCTCAGACCCGGCTCAGACCCTGTTCAGACCTGGCTCAGACCCGGCTCAGACCCTGTTCAGACCCTGTTCAGACCTGGCTCAGACCTGGCTCAGACCCTGTTCAGACCCTGTTCAGACCTGGCTCAGACCTGGCTCAGACCCGGCTCAGACCCTGTTCAGACCCTGTTCAGACCCTGTTCAGACCCTGTTCAGACCCTGTTCAGACCTGGTTCAGACCTGGTTCTCGTCAGGATGTGGAGGAGGTGCAGATCTCTGTGGTTTCCTGCTGAATGTGACAGAGTTTACAGTTCTCTCGGCTCAGACTCCCACTCGCTCACAATCAGCACCGAACACTTTACATTTCACTCTGACGGCGATTATTATTATTGTGTGAAAGAATCTGATTTGTTTGAACAGAATCTACTGTTTCCACCTGTTCAGAACCTGTTTGGTTTAGTCCTGGTTTAGTCCTGGTTTAGTCCCAGTTTAGACCTGGTTTAGACCTGGTTTAGTCCTGGTTTAGACCTGGTTTAGACCTGGTTTAGTCCTGGTTTAGTCCTGGTTTAGACCTGGTTTAGACCTGGATTAGTCCTGGTGTAGTCCTGGTTTAGACCCAGTTTAGACCCGGTTTAGTCCTAGTTTAGACCTGGTTTAGTCCTGGTTTAGACCTGGTTTAGTCCTGGTTTAGACCTGGTTTAGACCTGGATTAGTCCTGGTGTAGTCCTGGTTTAGACCTGGTTTAGACCTGGATTAGTCCTGGTTTAGACCTGGTTTAGACCTGGTTTAGTCCTGGTTTAGACCTGGTTTAGTCCTGGTTTAGTCCTGGTTTAGTCCTGGTTTAGACCTGGTTTTGTCCTGGTTTAGACCTGGTTTAGTCCTGGTTTAGTCCTGGTTTAGTCCTGTTTAGTCCTGGTTTAGTCCTGGTTTAGTCCTGTTTAGTCCTGCATTAGTCCTGGTTTAGTCCTGGTGTAGTCCTGGTTTAGTCCTGGTTTAGAACTGGTTTAGACCTGGTTTGGTCCTGGTTTAGTCCCGGTTTAGACCCGGTTTAGACCTGGTTTAGTCCTGGTTTAATCCTGGTTTAGACCTGGTTTAGACCTGGTTTAGTCCTGGTTTAGACCTGGTTTAGTCCTGGTTTAGTCCTGGTTTAGACCTGGTTTAGTCCTGGTTTAGACCTGGTTTAGACCTGGATTAGTCCTGGTTTAGACCTGGTTTAGTCCTGGTTTAGACCTGGTTTAGACCTGGTTTAGACCTGGTTTAGTCCTGGTTTAGACCTGGTTTAGACCTGGTTTAGTCCTGGTTTAGACCTGGTTTAGTCCTGGTTTAGTCCTGGTTTAGTCCTGTTTAGTCCTGGTTTAGTCCTGGTTTAGTCCTGTTTAGTCCTGCATTAGTCCTGGTTTAGTCCTGGTTTAGTCCTGGTTTGGTCCTGGTTTAGTCCCGGTTTAGACCCGGTTTAGACCTGGTTTAGTCCTGGTTTAGTCCTGGTTTAGACCTGGTTTAGTCCTGGTTTAGTCCTGGTTTAGACCTGGTTTAGTCCTGGTTTAGTCCTGGTTTAGACCTGGTTTAGTCCTGGTTTAGACCCAGTTTAGACTCGGTTTAGACCCGGTTTAGACCCGGTTTAGACCCAGTTTAGACCTGGTTTAGACCTGGTTTAGACCTGGTTTAGACCTGGTTTAGACCTGGTTTAGTCCTGGTTTAGACTCGGTTTAGACTTGGTTTAGACCTGGTTTAGACCTGGTTTAGTCCCGGTCTGTGACGGAGCTCTCTGATTGGCCGCTGAGTCACAGGAAGTGGTTGTTTTTTTCGACACAAACCTCAGAATCTTCAGTTTGTGTCTCGTGAACCAGAACTTCCCCAGAACTTAAACCGGGTCTAAACTGGACCTAAACCAGGACTAAACGCGGTCTGGACCAGAACCAGACCAGGACCAGCTCCAGACCAGGACCAGCTCCAGACCACCGTTAGTCCGGACTAAGGTGAGCCTCCACTCTCTGTGTCAAATATGAAAATATCAAAGTTTGAACCATCGAACGTTCAGAGCAAAAACCGAGAGAAGAGCCCGAAGTGTCCGACCAGCGGCCTCTGATGGACTGAACCGACTCTAAAACCCTTTAACAAACTGTGACTTTATTAAATCATCAAAAATAGACTTCATTCATAAATATTGTCTCTTTAGAAGCTTCAGTCTCATATTGACCTTTTATTTGGTTAAAATGTGTAAAAAAGAGGCGTCGTTTGTTAAACTCAGACTTTAGGATTCGATCAGAGCAAACGTTTAAATTTGATTCTGTTTTTCATTTCAAAATCGTCCGATAAACACGTCACATTTTAAACACTTTGGCGTTAAAGTTCACTCGATTCTTTCACTTTTCTTCGTGATTTGGTGAAAGGAAACGGCGGCAGCTGCAGTAAAACCACGGCTTCACAAACGGTTTAAAGCTGCGCTATGGAACTTTTCCGACGGAGGGTTTTCCTGTTTCCATGGAGATGTTCCACATTAGACTTGTATCTCCATAGAGACCAGACCAAGCTACAGGTCAGATCTGTGGAGAGGCTGCAGTTGAATAAAAGTTAGAGAAAAAACTTTAAGCAACAACATCTCCATGGAAACGAGCGGGTGTCAGACCCTCCACAGAAAAGTGTCAAAGTGCACCTTTAAACGTGTTTTTGTTTCTTTAAATTCAAACTGGTGCCTTTAAATTACAATGATTATGTTTTAGTTTTGGAAAAAGAAACACGTGACGCAGCAGCAGGAGGCTAAGCTAGCTGTTTCTCACAGCTAATGCTAACTTTTATTCTTATATATGAATCATTATTATTATTATTATAAATAATGTGAAATATAAAATAACAAACAATTACAGTTCAGACTAAAGCTTTATTTATTTATTTCAGGGACAGTGCATATTAATCCACATTTACACGTAAATATACCAGAATTAGCCACAAGGCTATTTTTCATCTGTCGTCCCAAGCTAAGCTAAAGGCTGTTTTTTATGCAAACATTACTTCATTTTAAATAGTTTTATTTTGAAATGTTTTATGCCTTAGCTGTCGCATTAGCATTAGCATTGAGACACAAACACAGAGTTAACATTGAGCTAACACCAAGCTAGCCCTGAACTAAAATGTTAACCTTAAGGTAGCGCTGAGCTAGCGCTGAGCTAACAGAGCCCAGTGGATAATAACTGCAGGTGACACTTTAATGATCTCAGATTGAACTCAGGTTTGTGCTTTTATTGTTGTGGTGGTGGTGGATTGTGGGTAAAGATAATAAAGCCCTGTGTCTCGGTCGTAAAACTCCTACGATGGAAACAATAGAACAATAGAACTGATGAAGACGTCTGCTGGACACGCTCCTGTTTCTTTTGTCGTGTCTTTGTTGGTTTTTTGTTTTTTTCTAAATATAAAACCAGATAAGTTTGGTCTGAAAACTCAAACTAAATGGATTTAAACGCCACGTTTCAGGAGCCGGTGATCCGAGCGTTCAGGTCCTGTTTAGTGTGTGACAGTTGGCTAATGCTAATGCTAATGCTAGCCTGTGACTGTAATGGACGTGATCTGGAGCCGTCTCTTTCCGTTGTCTGGGTTTGACTCGGGCCGAGCTCAGCCGCAGGTCCTCAGGGACTGAACGGCGGCTTTCAGGGGCCGGAGCAGAGCCTCGTGTTCATTTCAGTTCAGTTTCACTTTATATTATATTTGTTCTCCGTTTGTGTGAACGGAGCTCAAACCAAAGCAGAAGAGCGTTTACAGTTGGAGGCAAAAAGAGGACAAAGTGGGCGGAGCCTAATAAGGTCAATGGAAGATGAATCCAAGATGGCGCTGTATTGTTTTCAGTGGCCTGTGCTCATCGGTGCATGAAGCCAAAAGTATATTCTGAATAAACAAAGCTCAAAGCTTGGTCTCGGCTTCAGGGCCGTGATGTTTCTCCAGACGCTGGAGCTCCAGCTGTAAATCCTCCTGAACTGCAGCTGCTCCAGAGACAGATCCAGCCGCGACGTGAGCGACGCCCACATTCACAGGTGAACCCTCTGTTTAAAGGGCCCATGACAGGTTTAAAGGGCCCATGACGGGTTTAAAGGGCCCATGACAGGTTGAAATACACATTGAACTAAAATGCAGTTAAGATAATTATATTCAAATTTCTACTAAAATCTTTACAAATTTTACCCCATTTAGCTTTTTTTTTTTTGTTTTAAATTTTACTTCCTGGTTGTAAAGTATGACATCACACTAGGAAATTACCATAGCGACCACACTGTACACGGGGCCAAAACTCATCATGTCACAGATTTTGTTAATTTTACAAAGAGAAACACCCGTGAAGATCTTTATTTAGTTGAATTAATGTTTAAAGGGTGAAAAAAATAGTTTATTTTGTGTAAATTATACATAACCTTTGTCTCACAGTGTGATGTCATCAGTTTGTTTACTTCCTGAAACTGCCAACAAATTTTTCACTTTTTCTCCACAAATAGTGATCTGATTGGTGTAAAACTATAATTTATATTTACAACATGTATTAACTCCGGGTCTGGAGCAGCACAAACACTGACGGCTGCTGCTGTTGCTATAGTAACCAGACTTATGGCCTTTTTTAGATTTGTTCAGTTATATTTTCTCATAGAACTATTGACCTTATTCTGCCCCGCCCACTTTTGCCGTAGATCACACTTTTGTTGTAAACGCACTTCCGTTTGACCAGAACTCTGTTAAAGCTAATGATGAACGAGGGAAAAGTCTGAGGCTAAAATGTTACATAAAGTAGATTGATTTGTGTAAAATGTTTAATGAACACGAGCAACAACAAGTCACAACGCAACGATTTCCTGAAAACGTCTTTTTAGTCGAGTAGAACTTATTTTCTGTTGAGCTCGTCTGCTCCGTGTGAACTACAACGGAAACAAGACGGCGGCGCGTACGACAACTTCAGGAATAAGGTGAATAAAGGATCAAAGACAGTGCCTCCTGTACATGGATGAATGAACTGGATAAGCCACGCCCCCTCTGTCTGTGTCCCAGATTGATTAGTGGTCGTGTGAGGTACTGCAGCCTTTTTCTAAAATGTCACATTATAATCACAGACAGGACTGAATTATTATCAGTATTTAAATAAAATAGAAGGAAATGTTCTTTTCTACCGTTTATAAAATCACACAAATTACCGTTTTTATCTGAAGTGACGTCACACAAACATGTGTGAGTCACATGAACGAGCGTCGGATACAAACAGAAGCTCGTGGAAAAGGCTCGACTAGAGACACCTGTAAGTTGTATTTTATTTCATTTCAGACGCTTCACGTGTGTCTAACATGAAGAACACAATTACAATCACACAAGCTAACGCTAACACAAAGACCTGCAGCTGCTGGTCGTTCACGTCCCTCAAAGCATCATGGGGGATTGTGGTCACGTGGTGCCCTAAAGCAAAGATGGCCGCCTCCGTATCAGGAAGTAAAACAAAGATGGCCGCCTCCGTATCAGGAAGTAAAACAAAGATGGCCGCCTCCGTATCAGGAAGTAAAGCAAAGATGGCCGCCTCCGTATCAGGAAGTAAAGCAAAGATGGCCGCCTCCGTATCAGGAAGTAAAGCAAAGATGGCCGCCTCCGTATCAGGAAGTAAAACAAAGATGGCCGCCTCCGTATCAGGAAGTAAATGCAGAAGTAAGAAACTTTTTTGGGGTCATGAACCAATGAGCTCAGGCCACAGGAGGAACAGGGCGGCCATTTTGGATTCATTTTCAGGTTTCATTATAGTTCTATGGTTTTATTATAGTTCTATGGTTTTATTATAGTTCTATGCTCCTGTAGCTTCACACCTGATGACATCACAATTAAAGGGGCGGGACCTGATGTTCCAGCTTTAAAGGTGACAAACAGACCCAGTTGTAGTTAAGTGTGTTTGTGTTTGTTCTGTTTGTGTTTGTTGCAGATGCTCGTTCTTCTGGTGTCTGTGCTGCTCGTCCTGATGAGTCTGACCCTGATCTCAGCTCTGTGTGTGAACTGCACCAGGAGACCTATGGGTACTGGACCAGGACTGGACCTGGACTGGACCAGGACTGGACCTGGACTGGACCAGGACTGGACCAGGACTGGACCAGGACTGGACCAGGACTGGACCAGGACTGGACCAGGACTGGACCAGGACTGGACCAGGACTGGACCTGGACTGGACCAGGACTACACCAGGACCAGGACTGGACCAGGACTACACCAGGACCAGGACTGACCAGAGACTGACCAGAGACTGGACCAGAGACTGAACCTGACTGACCAGGACTGGACCAGGACTGACCAGACTGACCTGACTGACCAGAGACTACACCAGAGACCAGAGACTGGACCAGACTGACCAGAGACTGGACCAGAGACTGACCAGAGACTGGACCAGACTGAACCTGACTGACCAGGACTGAGCCAGGACTGGACCTAGACTGAACCAGGACTGACCAGGACTGAACCAGAGACTAGACCTGACTGACCAGAGACTACACCAGACCAGAGACTGGACCAGAGACTGACCAGAGACTGACCTGACTGACCAGGACTGACCTGACTGACCAGACTGAACCAGACTGACCAGACTGAACCAGACTGACCAGAGACTGAACCTGACTGACCAGAGACTGACCAGACTGACCAGGACTGACCTGACTGACCAGAGACTACACCAGAGACCAGAGACTGACCAGGACTGGACCAGAGACTGAACCAGGACTGAACCTGACTGACCAGGACTGACCAGAACTGAACCAGGACTGAACCTGACTGGACCAGAACTACACCAGGACCAGGACTGACCAGACTGGACCAGGACTGGACCAGACTGACCTGACTGACCAGGACTGGACCAGGACTGGACCTGGACTGGACCAGGACTGGACCAGGACTACACCAGGACCAGGACTGGACCAGGACTGAACCAGGACTAGACCAGTACTGGACCAGGACTAGACCAGGACCAGGACTGGACCAGGACTAGACCAGTACTGGACCAGGACTAGACCAGGACCAGGACTGGACCAGGACTGGACCAGGACTGGACCAGGACTGAACCAGGTCTAACGGTTGTTGTGTGTTTTCAGCTTCGATCCGTCAGACTCAGACGTCTGAAGACACTTACATCCCGTCAGTGTCAAACGGTTTTGTTTGTTTGTTTGTTTGTTTGTTTGTTTGTTTGTTTGTGTGGTTATTAACCTGTTTGTTTGTGTGTTTGTTTGTTTGTATGTTTGTTTGTGTGGTTATTAACCTGTTTGTGTGTTTGCTTTCAGAACGACAGATTTCCTGATCCACAGACCCAGTGAGTCCCGACCACTAGAGGGCGCACAAACACCAACATCACTTTTATTCATTCGTCTTTCAAACAAACAAACGGCCGAATGGGACGCTTCTCATTCCGTTCTCAGGATCTCAGACGTCACTCTCTGCAGCACTGTTTCCCAACCTGAGGGCCGGGCCCCACTAAACTATTTTACAATCATTACCGTTTTAGAACATCTTTATTAACCAGAAAACAACTATATTTATAGAAGAAGAAAAACAGTGACTGTTGGAGCCGCCGTGTCCCAAACAGGAAGTGTGGAGGCCCTGGAGTCTGTGCCGCTCCTTTAAAGGTCCCATATCCTGCTAAAGTGACTCCTCAGAGGTTCTAACCTTCCTCCAGGGCTCTCTGGGCCTCGTATGTTGTGCCCAAAGTGTTTTTTTGATTGATTCCCTCATGCTTTCACTAGAGAACTGTCTTTTCCGTCCCCCTCTGAGCAGCAGACGGGGGCTCCTCACTAAGATGACGCGGTGTTTAAGCCACGCCTCCAGGAAGAATAAAAACAGCTAATGCTAATGCTACACAGTAATTACACGATGGATACGACAGACAGAAGAGTTAGCTTGTTATTTACCAAACGGCACGTCCGTGGTTGAGGCCCTGGAGCACGTCAAACCCCAGGTCAGATCCAGGACGTAGGACTCAGCACGACGCACCGTCAGGACCAGAAAAGGTTTATTCAGTGTTTGTGTATCGCTGTTTACCGGAGCACACGGCACATGCACCATCTCCACTACAGGGGAGGCACGGGTTGGGCGGGGGAGGCAGGAGGGGGGCCAGTCCAAGAAATGGGTGTTTGTTGTAAACTGTTATGTTATGGATATTACACAACGAGAAAATGTATCAACAAAGCCCTTAGAATAGACTGTGTGAAGGGAAAGAGCAGGATATGGGACCTTTAAGTGGAGCTCCGCCCTCTTCCTGTGACACTGGGCTCTGTCCTGGCTCCGCCCTCTTCCTGTGACACTGGGCTCTGTCCTGGCTCCGCCCTCTTCCTGTGACACTGGGCTCTTTTCTCTAACGGCTTCTGTCAAACTCACATCTGGAGTTAAAATGTGACGCTCCACAGATTAAAGTCGTGTTCTTAAATCAACTTATTACAATAAGATCTGACCAATCAGGGGCTTCCTTTTCCAGAGGGCGGTTTTCAGGTGTTAGCAACAGGTTTGATTGACAGCTAGTGTGGCCTGTGGTCTCCGTCTCCTCCCACCGAGGGGCTCCTGATTGGTCCGTGTGGTTGCCATGACACCCACTCGATGTGTCAGTCGTCTCTTCAGCTTGTCGTACGTTTAAGTTAAACAGAGTCAGACGTTCAATCCATAAATGTGTGTCTCCAGCGCAGCATTCAATGGATCAGAACTACACCCACCCCCCGTCCAGCCTGCTGTCCCCGCCGTGAGTACAAGTACTACAAGTACTACAAATACTACAAATACTACGACTACTGCAGTTACTGTTACTTCAGAATGTTCCTGTTCTGACAGTTTTCCAGTTCAGCTCTCACAGAGACCGGCCTGTCCCTCCTTCACGCTCACAGAGACGGGTACGAGTACTACACACTACTGCAAGTACTACTGTGAATACTACTGTGAATACTACTGTGAATACTACTGCAAGTACTGCTGCAAGTACTACTGCAAGTACTACTGCAAGTACTGCTGCAAGTACTGCTGCAAGTACTGCTGCAAGTACTACTGCAAGTACTACAGCCAATAGTTTCACCAGAGAACCCCCTGCCTTTGTTTCCCTCTGGCCCGGGACAGTCCTGTCTGTTTGACTGGGTTTATGTGGAGTTTGATTTGTTTGTTCTTGTTGTTCATTAAAATGTTTCGTGTTAGAGATGGACATGAAGATAAAACCATGGAAGTTGTTCTGATGTTCGTTAATCAGGTTTATTTTTTTGTAAGAATTCAACAAAAAGAAAATTAAATATTTTGTAAACTTTCAAACAAGATCATGGGGATATTTCTGCTCTTTGTCGTTCATTTGACGACGTGTCACAGTCGTCTGAGTTTAAACCTCAAACGAAACGTTTAAAGACGACAGAATGGACTGAATGTCATTAAGACTCTGTTTGTTTTCACAGAGAGCAACAACAGCTACGAGAACGCAGGTCAGTCCTGTTCACTT
Source organism: Rhinogobius similis (assembly GCA_019453435.1). NCBI lineage: Eukaryota > Metazoa > Chordata > Actinopteri > Gobiiformes > Gobiidae > Rhinogobius > Rhinogobius similis. The sequence continues at coordinate 1,088,703 of CM033631.1, read as the reverse complement.
CACTCTGTGTCTCAGATTGAACTTAATGTTTGTCTGAGTTTGAGTAAAACTTGAGTTTGTGTCAGGGCCGTGTGTCGACGACGAGGACGACCTGCCGGACCCGGGATACATGTGAGTCCCACAGCGCCCCCTGGGGGAGCACGCACTGCACAGCGCCCCCTGGGGGAGCACGCACTGCACAGCGCCCCCTGTGGATAAGTACACCCTGCACAGCGCCCCCTGGGGGAGCACGTGCTGCACAGCGCCCCCTGTGGATAAGTACACCCTGCACAGCGCCCCCTGGGGGAGCACGCACTGCACAGCGCCCCCTGGGGGAGCACACACTGCACAGCGCCCCCTGGGGGAGCACACACTGCACAGCGCACCTGGGACACACTGCACAGCGCTGCACACTGCTGGCGGGAGCACACACTGCACAGCGCCTGTGGGAGCACTGCACAGCGCCCTCTGGGAGCACGCACTGCACAGCGCCCCCTGTGGATAAGTACGCACTGCACAGCGCCCCCTGTGGATAAGTACGCACTGCACAGCGCCCCCTGTGGATAAGTACGCACTGCACAGCGCCCCCTGTGGATAAGTACACCCTGCACAGCGCCCCCTGTGGATAAGTACGCACTGCACAGCGCCCCCTGTGGATAAGTACACCCTGCACAGCGCCCCCTGTGGATAAGTACACCCTGCACAGCGCCCCCTGGGGGAGCACACACTGCACAGCGCCCCCTGTGGATAAGTACGCACTGCACAGCGCCCCCTGTGGATAAGTACACCCTGCACAGCGCCCCCTGTGGATAAGTACACCCTGCACAGCGCCCCCTGTGGGGAGTTAGTTAGTTTAGTCTTTATTTGAAGGGACAGTGTACAGAGACATTAAGCTCATAAGACAGAGATGATCTGCACCAGATGTAGATAAACAGATCATGTCCATCTGCAGTCCCTGGGAACAAAGATAAGTTACACAGAGCAAAGTATAAAACAGTTATTCATGTTTCAACAGCCGTCACAGTGTAGTTTAACAATTAAACCTAGTAATTATTATAGAACAATGTCTCACACACATCCCTCACTCAGTATCTCACACACACATTAGTAAAAAGCACAGGCTTAGTTCAAACATATCACACACTGCACAGCGCCCCCTGTGGGGGGATTAGTGAGTGATATTTTCAGCACCTTGGGACTCTGCTTTTTGAAATTATTATAAAAGTAAAAATGCTTTACTTCTGTCAAAAAGGTGAATAAAAGAGCTGGAACAGAAAAAGTGGGAGAAAAAAAAAGAAACAACCCCAAATCATCAAAGCCGGAGCTGATGACCTTTGACCCGTCTCAGACTCTGATCAAAGCCTGAACCATTAAACCCTGGAATCATTTACAAAAGGTTTAGATTTTTGGAACAAAAAATCATCCAAATATTTATTAATTTCACCAACAAACAGGTCACAGAGGTTTGGACGTCGAACCAAAAGGAAAAGAACTCTTTGAGTTTGAGCTCAGTTTAAAATGTGACGGAAAATAAAGTAGAGATTAAAACGGCAACCATTAATCGACTAAAAAAAGTCATAGAATATATTACAAAATGTATTATCGACTAATTGTTAACGGAAATATACAGACTCTAAAAGAGCTCAAAATAACTTTTATAACACAGTGACTTTACATTAAAATCTCAAAGAATAGATTATTGCTTATTCTTTATATATATGTGTGTATAAGACTGTAACCACGGTTCTATGAACCCGACAGAGGCGGAGCTTAAAGGTCTGTGGGGATGAAATGGAACAGTCTGGTTCAGTTTGTCGTTTGCTTGTTCTGTTTGGGATGATGTTTGTTCTTCATGTCACATGGTCACGTCTGTTTGTGTTTTTCAGAGAAGTCCTCCCTGAAACAGCGCCTCCTGTGGCCATCGACGGCCGCACGTCGTCTTTAAGCGCAGGTCGTTACTGAAAACATTAAAGCCGCTTTTCAGACAGAATAATGACATGTTATGTTTTATATTATGCTTTTCTACAAGAAGAAAAAACAGAATGAAACAAACAGACGGCTCTGACTCTGATGTGGTTTTTCTTTTTTCTTCAGATTTTTGTGCCTCCAACAACAAGTGTGACTTTAAGTGTTTTTGTTACTTCCTAATATTTTGATGCTGTGTTTTTTCCACTTTTTTGCTGCTTTCGGTCACATTTTTGACATCTTTATGTCACATTTAATGTTGTTATTGTTGATTTTTCTCACACGACATAAAACCTAGTTTTTCTGCAGAATCAGATCATCAAACGTGTTTGGTTTGTCTTTGTGAAAAAGCTTCAGTTAAAAAGCTGTTTGTGTTTTTTACAGAAAGCAACAACATCTACGAGAACACAGGTCAGGACTGTCTCCAACTGTGTCCTCTGGTGTGTGTGTCCTCTGGTTTGTGTGTCCTCTGGTGTGTGTGTCCTCTGGTGTGTGTGTCCTCATGGTTTGTGTGTCCTCTGGTGTGTGTGTCCTCTGGTGTGTGTGTCCTCTGGTTTGTGTGTCCTCTGGTTTGTGTGTCCTCTGGTTTGTGTGTCCTCTGGTTTGTGTGTCCTCTGGTGTGTGTGTCCTCTGGTTTGTGTGTCCTCTGGTTTGTGTGTCCTCTGGTGTGTGTGTCCTCTGGTTTGTGTGTCCTCTGGTGTGTGTGTCCTCTGGTGTGTGTGTCCTCTGGTTTGTGTGTCCTCTGGTTTGTGTGTCCTCTGGTGTGTGTGTCCTCTGGTTTGTGTGTCCTCTGGTTTGTGTGTCCTCTGGTTTGTGTGTCCTCTGGTGTGTGTGTCCTCTGGTTTGTGTGTCCTCTGGTTTGTGTGTCCTCTGGTTTGTGTGTCCTCTGGTTTGTGTGTCCTCTGGTTTGTGTGTCCTCTGGTTTGTGTGTCCTCTGGTTTGTGTGTCCTCTGGTTTGTGTGTCCTCTGGTTTGTGTGTCCTTGTGGTTTGTGTGTCCTCTGGTTTGTGTGTCCTCTGGTTTGTGTGTCCTCTGGTTTGTGTGTCCTCTTGTGGTTTTGTGTGTCCTCTGGTTTGTGTGTCCTCTGGTTTGTGTGTCCTCTGGTTTGTGTGTCCTCTGGTTTGTGTGTCCTCATGGTTTGTGTGTCCTCTGGTTTGTGTGTCCTCTGGTTTGTGTGTCCTCTGGTTTGTGTGTCCTCTGGTTTGTGTGTCCTCTGGTTTGTGTGTCCTCTGGTTTGTGTGTCCTTGTGGTTTGTGTGTCCTCTGGTTTGTGTGTCCTCTGGTTTGTGTGTCCTCTGGTTTGTGTGTCCTCTGGTTTGTGTGTCCTCTGGTTTGTGTGTCCTCTGGTTTGTGTGTCCTCTGGTTTGTGTGTCCTCTGGTTTGTGTGTCCTCTGGTTTGTGTGTCCTCATGGTTTGTGTGTCCTCTGGTTTGTGTGTCCTCATGGTTTGTGTGTCCTCTGGTTTGTGTGTCCTCTGGTTTGTGTGTCCTCTGGTTTGTGTGTCCTCTGGTTTGTGTGTCCTCTGGTTTGTGTGTCCTCTGGTTTGTGTGTCCTCTGGTTTGTGTGTCCTCTGGTTTGTGTGTCCTCTGGTTTGTGTGTCCTCTGGTTTAAGTGTCCTCTGGTTTGTGTGTCCTCTGGTTTGTGTGTCCTCTGGTTTGTGTGTCCTCTGGTTTGTGTGTCCTCTGGTTTGTGTGTCCTCATGGTTTGTGTGTCCTCATGGTTTGTGTGTCCTCATGGTTTGTGTGTCCTCTGGTTTGTGTGTCCTCTGGTTTGTGTGTCCTCTGGTTTGTGTGTCCTCTGGTTTGTGTGTCCTCTGGTTTGTGTGTCCTCTGGTTTGTGTGTCCTCTGGTTTGTGTGTCTTCATGGTTTGTGTGTCCTCTGGTTTGTGTGTCCTCTGGTTTGTGTGTCCTCTGGTTTGTGTGTCCTCTGGTTTGTGTGTCTTTGTGGTTTGTGTGTCCTCTGGTTTGTGTGTCCTCTGGTTTGTGTGTCTTTGTGGTTTGTGTGTCCTCTGGTTTGTGTGTCCTCTGGTTTGTGTGTCCTCTGGTTTGTGTGTCCTCTGGTTTGTGTGTCCTCTGGTTTGTGTGTCCTCTGGTTTGTGTGTCCTCTGGTTTGTGTGTCCTCTGGTTTGTGTGTCCTCTGGTTTGTGTGTCCTCTGGTTTGTGTGTCCTCATGGTTTGTGTGTCCTCTGGTTTGTGTGTCCTCATGGTTTGTGTGTCCTCTGGTTTGTGTGTCCTCTGGTTTGTGTGTCCTCTGGTTTGTGTGTCCTCTGGTTTGTGTGTCCTCTGGTTTGTGTGTCTTTGTGGTTTGTGTGTCTTTGTGGTTTGTGTGTCCTCTGGTTTGTGTGTCCTCTGGTTTGTGTGTCCTCTGGTTTGTGTGTCCTCTGGTTTGTGTGTCCTCTGGTTTGTGTGTCCTCTGGTTTGTGTGTCCTCTGGTTTGTGTGTCTTTGTGGTTTGTGTGTCTTTGTGGTTTGTGTGTCTTTGTGGTTTGTGTGTCTTTGTGGTTTGTGTGTCCTCTGGTTTGTGTGTCTTTGTGGTTTGTGTGTCCTCTGGTTTGTGTGTCCTCTGGTTTGTGTGTCCTCTGGTTTGTGTGTCCTCTGGTTTGTGTGTCCTCTGGTTTGTGTGTCCTCTGGTTTGTGTGTCCTCTGGTTTGTGTGTCCTCTGGTTTGTGTGTCCTCTGGTTTGTGTGTCCTCTGGTTTGTGTGTCCTCTGGTTTGTGTGTCCTCTGGTTTGTGTGTCCTCTGGTTTTGTGTGTCCTCTGGTTTGTGTGTCCTCTGGTTTAAGTGTCCTCATGGTTTATGTGTCCTCTGGTTTGTGTGTCCTCTGGTTTAAGTGTCCTCATGGTTTATGTGTCCTCTGGTTTGTGTGTCTTTGTGGTTTGTGTGTCCTCTGGTTTGTGTGTCTTTGTGGTTTGTGTGTCCTCTGGTTTGTGTGTCCTCTGGTTTGTGTGTCCTCTGGTTTGTGTGTCCTCTGGTTTGTGTGTCCTCATGGTTTGTGTGTCCTCTGGTTTGTGTGTCCTCATGGTTTGTGTGTCCTCTGGTTTGTGTGTCCTCTGGTTTGTGTGTCCTCTGGTTTGTGTGTCTTTGTGGTTTGTGTGTCCTCTGGTTTGTGTGTCCTCTGGTTTGTGTGTCCTCTGGTTTGTGTGTCCTCTGGTTTGTGTGTCCTCTGGTTTGTGTGTCCTCTGGTTTGTGTGTCCTCTGGTTTGTGTGTCCTCTGGTTTGTGTGTCCTCTGGTTTGTGTGTCCTCTGGTTTGTGTGTCCTCTGGTTTGTGTGTCCTCTGGTTTGTGTGTCCTCTGGTTTGTGTGTCCTCTGGTTTGTGTGTCCTCATGGTTTGTGTGTCCTCTGGTTTGTGTGTCCTCTGGTTTGTGTGTCCTCTGGTTTGTGTGTCCTCTGGTTTGTGTGTCCTCTGGTTTGTGTGTCTTTGTGGTTTGTGTGTCCTCTGGTTTGTGTGTCCTCTGGTTTGTGTGTCCTCTGGTTTGTGTGTCTTTGTGGTTTGTGTGTCCTCTGGTTTGTGTGTCCTCTGGTTTGTGTGTCCTCTGGTTTGTGTGTCCTCTGGTTTGTGTGTCCTCTGGTTTGTGTGTCTTTGTGGTTTGTGTGTCCTCTGGTTTGTGTGTCCTCTGGTTTGTGTGTCCTCATGGTTTGTGTGTCCTCTGGTTTGTGTGTCCTCTGGTTTGTGTGTCCTCTGGTTTGTGTGTCCTCTGGTTTGTGTGTCCTCTGGTTTGTGTGTCCTCATGGTTTGTGTGTCCTCTGGTTTGTGTGTCCTCTGGTTTGTGTGTCCTCTGGTTTGTGTGTCTTTGTGGTTTGTGTGTCCTCTGGTTTGTGTGTCCTCTGGTTTGTGTGTCCTCTGGTTTGTGTGTCCTCTGGTTTGTGTGTCCTCTGGTTTGTGTGTCCTCTGGTTTGTGTGTCCTCTGGTTTGTGTGTCCTCTGGTTTGTGTGTCCTCTGGTTTGTGTGTCCTCTGGTTTGTGTGTCCTCTGGTTTGTGTGTCTTCATGGTTTGTGTGTCCTCTGGTTTGTGTGTCCTCTGGTTTGTGTGTCCTCTGGTTTGTGTGTCCTCTGGTTTGTGTGTCCTCTGGTTTGTGTGTCCTCTGGTTTGTGTGTCCTCATGGTTTGTGTGTCCTCTGGTTTGTGTGTCCTCTGGTTTGTGTGTCCTCTGGTTTGTGTGTCCTCTGGTTTGTGTGTCTTCATGGTTTGTGTGTCCTCTGGTTTGTGTGTCCTCTGGTTTGTGTGTCCTCTGGTTTGTGTGTCCTCTGGTTTGTGTGTCCTCTGGTTTGTGTGTCCTCTGGTTTGTGTGTCCTCTGGTTTGTGTGTCCTCTGGTTTGTGTGTCCTCTGGTTTGTGTGTCCTCTGGTTTGTGTGTCCTCTGGTTTGTGTGTCCTCTGGTTTGTGTGTCCTCTGGTTTGTGTGTCCTCTGGTTTGTGTGTCCTCTGGTTTGTGTGTCTTCATGGTTTGTGTGTCCTCTGGTTTGTGTGTCCTCTGGTTTGTGTGTCTTCATGGTTTGTGTGTCCTCTGGTTTGTGTGTCCTCTGGTTTGTGTGTCCTCTGGTTTGTGTGTCCTCTGGTTTGTGTGTCCTCTGGTTTGTGTGTCCTCTGGTTTGTGTGTCCTCTGGTTTGTGTGTCCTCATGGTTTGTGTGTCCTCTGGTTTGTGTGTCCTCTGGTTTGTGTGTCCTCTGGTTTGTGTGTCTTCATGGTTTGTGTGTCCTCTGGTTTGTGTGTCCTCTGGTTTGTGTGTCCTCTGGTTTGTGTGTCCTCTGGTTTGTGTGTCCTCTGGTTTGTGTGTCCTCTGGTTTGTGTGTCCTCTGGTTTGTGTGTCCTCTGGTTTGTGTGTCCTCTGGTTTGTGTGTCCTCTGGTTTGTGTGTCCTCATGGTTTGTGTGTCCTCTGGTTTGTGTGTCCTCTGGTTTGTGTGTCCTCTGGTTTGTGTGTCCTCTGGTTTGTGTGTCCTCTGGTTTGTGTGTCCTCTGGTTTGTGTGTCCTCTGGTTTGTGTGTCCTCTGGTTTGTGTGTCCTCTGGTTTGTGTGTCCTCATGGTTTGTGTGTCCTCTGGTTTGTGTGTCCTCTGGTTTGTGTGTCCTCTGGTTTGTGTGTCCTCATGGTTTGTGTGTCCTCTGGTTTGTGTGTCCTCTGGTTTGTGTGTCCTCTGGTTTGTGTGTCCTCTGGTTTGTGTGTCCTCTGGTTTGTGTGTCCTCTGGTTTGTGTGTCCTCTGGTTTGTGTGTCCTCTGGTTTGTGTGTCCTCTGGTTTGTGTGTCCTCTGGTTTGTGTGTCCTCTGGTTTGTGTGTCCTCTGGTTTGTGTGTCCTCTGGTTTGTGTGTCCTCTGGTTTGTGTGTCTTCTGGTTTGTGTGTCCTCTGGTTTGTGTGTCCTCTGGTTTGTGTGTCCTCTGGTTTGTGTGTCCTCTGGTTTGTGTGTCCTCTGGTTTGTGTGTCCTCTGGTTTGTGTGTCCTCTGGTTTGTGTGTCCTCTGGTTTGTGTGTCCTCATGGTTTGTGTGTCCTCTGGTTTGTGTGTCCTCTGGTTTGTGTGTCCTCTGGTTTGTGTGTCCTCTGGTTTGTGTGTCCTCTGGTTTGTGTGTCCTCTGGTTTGTGTGTCCTCTGGTTTGTGTGTCCTCTGGTTTGTGTGTCCTCTGGTTTGTGTGTCTTCATGGTTTGTGTGTCCTCTGGTTTGTGTGTCCTCTGGTTTGTGTGTCCTCATGGTTTGTGTGTCCTCTGGTTTGTGTGTCTTTGTGGTTTGTGTGTCCTCTGGTTTGTGTGTCCTCTGGTTTGTGTGTCCTCTGGTTTGTGTGTCCTCATGGTTTGTGTGTCCTCATGGTTTGTGTGTCCTCTGGTTTGTGTGTCCTCTGGTTTGTGTGTCCTCTGGTTTGTGTGTCCTCTGGTTTGTGTGTCCTCTGGTTTGTGTGTCCTCTGGTTTGTGTGTCCTCTGGTTTGTGTGTCCTCTGGTTTGTGTGTCCTCTGGTTTGTGTGTCCTCATGGTTTGTGTGTCCTCTGGTTTGTGTGTCCTCTGGTTTGTGTGTCCTCTGGTTTGTGTGTCCTCTGGTTTGTGTGTCTTTGTGGTTTGTGTGTCCTCTGGTTTGTGTGTCCTCTGGTTTGTGTGTCCTCTGGTTTGTGTGTCCTCTGGTTTGTGTGTCCTCTGGTTTGTGTGTCTTTGTGGTTTGTGTGTCCTCTGGTTTGTGTGTCCTCTGGTTTGTGTGTCCTCTGGTTTGTGTGTCCTCTGGTTTGTGTGTCCTCTGGTTTGTGTGTCCTCTGGTTTGTGTGTCCTCTGGTTTGTGTGTCCTCATGGTTTGTGTGTCCTCTGGTTTGTGTGTCCTCTGGTTTGTGTGACCTGGTTTGTGTGTCCTCTGGTTTGTGTGTCCTCTGGTTTGTGTGTCCTCTGGTTTGTGTGTCCTCTGGTTTGTGTGTCCTCTGGTTTGTGTGTCCTCTGGTTTGTGTGTCCTCTGGTTTGTGTGTCCTCTGGTTTGTGTGTCCTCTGGTTTGTGTGTCCTCTGGTTTGTGTGTCCTCTGGTTTGTGTGTCCTCTGGTTTGTGTGTCCTCTGGTTTGTGTGTCCTCATGGTTTGTGTGTCCTCTGGTTTGTGTGTCCTCTGGTTTGTGTGTCCTCTGGTTTGTGTGTCCTCTGGTTTGTGTGTCCTCTGGTTTGTGTGTCCTCTGGTTTGTGTGTCCTCTGGTTTGTGTGTCCTCTGGTTTGTGTGTCTTCATGGTTTGTGTGTCCTCTGGTTTGTGTGTCTTCTGGTTTGTGTGTCTTCATGGTTTGTGTGTCCTCTGGTTTGTGTGTCCTCTGGTTTGTGTGTCCTCTGGTTTGTGTGTCCTCTGGTTTGTGTGTCCTCTGGTTTGTGTGTCCTCTGGTTTGTGTGTCCTCTGGTTTGTGTGTCTTCATGGTTTGTGTGTCCTCTGGTTTGTGTGTCCTCATGGTTTGTGTGTCCTCTGGTTTGTGTGTCCTCTGGTTTGTGTGTCCTCTGGTTTGTGTGTCCTCTGGTTTGTGTGTCCTCTGGTTTGTGTGTCCTCTGGTTTGTGTGTCCTCTGGTTTGTGTGTCTTCATGGTTTGTGTGTCCTCTGGTTTGTGTGTCTTCATGGTTTGTGTGTCTTCATGGTTTGTGTGTCCTCTGGTTTGTGTGTCCTCTGGTTTGTGTGTCCTCTGGTTTGTGTGTCCTCTGGTTTGTGTGTCCTCTGGTTTGTGTGTCTTCATGGTTTGTGTGTCTTCATGGTTTGTGTGTCCTCTGGTTTGTGTGTCTTCATGGTTTGTGTGTCTTCATGGTTTGTGTGTCCTCTGGTTTGTGTGTCCTCTGGTTTGTGTGTCCTCTGGTTTGTGTGTCCTCTGGTTTGTGTGTCTTCATGGTTTGTGTGTCCTCTGGTTTGTGTGTCCTCTGGTTTGTGTGTCCTCTGGTGTGTGTGTCCTCTGGTTTGTGTGTCCTCTGGTTTGTGTGTCCTCTGGTTTGTGTGTCCTCTGGTTTGTGTGTCCTCTGGTTTGTGTGTCTTCATGGTTTGTGTGTCCTCTGGTTTGTGTGTCTTCATGGTTTGTGTGTCTTCATGGTTTGTGTGTCCTCTGGTTTGTGTGTCCTCTGGTTTGTGTGTCCTCTGGTGTGTGTGTCCTCTGGTTTGTGTGTCCTCTGGTTTGTGTGTCTTCATGGTTTGTGTGTCTTCATGGTTTGTGTGTCCTCTGGTTTGTGTGTCTTCATGGTTTGTGTGTCTTCATGGTTTGTGTGTCCTCTGGTGTGTGTGTCCTCTGGTTTGTGTGTCCTCTGGTTTGTGTGTCCTCTGGTTTGTGTGTCCTCTGGTTTGTGTGTCCTCTGGTTTGTGTGATAAAGAATGGACATGTTGTTTGAAGCTCAGTGCTTGTGCCCTTGAGCAGGACACTTCCTCTGTGGGCGGTCGCCTCGGGGCAGCTGTGGCTCCGCTCTAAACTCTCTCTCTCTCTCTCTCAATGACGTAGAAGAAGAAGACGACGAAGACGATGAACACAACTACGTGAACGTGGGCGAGTCCGGGCGCTGCATCGGCCAATCACAGCACATCATGTCACGTGATCGACAGGAGACCAATCACAGCCAAGACTCCAGCGGTTTGAACACTTTACTATTTATCCTAGGCCCCGCCCACACGGAGACAAAATGGTTATAGTTTCCAAAAAGAGCGACTGAATAAGTGAATAAATCCTGGAGCAGTGAACAAACATGAGAAAGACTTTACCAAACAAGTGAGCGCTTCACCAGAGGACACTGTGTTTGTGTCTCGATGCTAACGCTAATGCTAACGCTAATGCTAACGCTAACGCTAATGCTAACGCAGAACAATTTAAAAGAACAACCCAACTGACGCTCTGTGCAGTCAGTCAGTTTCACATCCTGAAACACCTGCTTCGTGTGGGCGGGGCCCTAATCTTAGTCCTGTCCTGGTCCTGGTCCTGGTCCTGGTCCTGGTCCTGGTCCTGGCTCTGGCTCTGGTCCTGGTCCTGGCTCTGGCTCTGGTCCTGGTCCTGGCTCTGGCTCTGGTCCTGGTCCTGGTCCTGGCTCTGGCTCTGGCTCTGGCTCTGGTCCTGGCTCTGGTCCTGGTCCTGGTCCTGGTCCTGGCTCTGGCTCTGGCTCTGGTCCTGGTCCTGGTCCTGGTCCTGGCTCTGGCTCTGGTCCTGGTCCTGGTCCTGGTCCTGGCTCTGGCTCTGGCTCTGGTCCTGGCTCTGGTCCTGGTCCTGGTCCTGGTCCTGGCTCTGGCTCTGGCTCTGGTCCTGGCTCTGGTCCTGGTCCTGGCTCTGGTCCTGGCTCTGGTCCTGGCTCTGGCTCTGGCTCTGGTCCTGGTCCTGGTCCTGGCTCTGGCTCTGGCTCTGGTCCTGGTCCTGGCTCTGGTCCTGGCTCTGGTCCTGGTCCTGGTCCTGGTCCTGGTCCTGGTCCTGGTCTGACTCTGGTCTCTTTCAGAGGGCGATGATGATGAAGATGATGAAGGGGATTATGTGAATCAGCCGTCGGTGAGTTTGTATTCTGTGTTTGGTGAACACTCGTCCTGTTGAACTCCCTCCGTCTGTGACCTTTGTCCAGATCAAACACTTCATCTGAGAATCTTCTGCTGTGCGGGACTCCAGGGGGCGGGACTCCAGGGGGCGGGGGCTCTAGGGGGCGGGGACTCCAGGGGGTGGGGACTCCAGTACAAGTACTACTACAAGTACCACCACTACTACTAGTGGTGGTACTTGTAGTATTTGTCTCAAACAGAAGGTGTGTTTGAACATAAACAGGAGGAAGGAGAATCCTGTCAATCACACTAAGCCCCGCCCCCTGGTACATTTCAGACACAAACACCAGGTGAAAAATAAAGACATGGAAAAAGAAGTAAATGTTTTATTTTAATCATAATTATTTCCAGTTTGTGGTGTTTGGTCGTCCGGACACAAACCTCTGGACCCTCCACAGCAGGGGTTCTCAAACTGGGGCTCGGGGCCCCAGTGGGGGCCCCAGACGATGAGGAGGAATAGACAGTTAAACGAGGCCTGACCCTGATGCAGTGGATCCAGTTTGTGGTCGATCAAAGTCATTTTATAAAAACATCAGACGAGGATCATTTGTCACTTTGTGTTTGTGGGTCATGACTGAACTGTTTATATTCTCGGGTCACGGCTGCCCTGGGGCAGGGGACCTCAAACGTTCTCAGACCTTTGACCTTTGACCTTTGACCTTCGATCGTTCAAACACGGCCCACGACAAACATTTAAACTGAGATTTACATTTGGACGTTTAGACTTTAATTATTTAATTATTCTGTTACAAATGGATCAAACTGCAGCTGGTTCATCGGAGCAGCTTTAACCCTCCTCCTCCTGCTGCTCCTCCTCCTGCTCCTCTGTGTCTCTCCTCCTCCTCCTCCTCCTCTTCCTCCTGTGTCTCACCTCCTCCTCCTTCTCCTCCTCCTCTGTGTCTCTCCTCCTGCTCCTCCTCTCCCTCCTCTGTGTCTCACCTCCTCCTCTCCCTCCTCTGTGTCTCTCCTGCTCCTCCTCTCCCTCCTTCTGCTCCTCCTCCTCTCCCTCCTCTGTGTCTCTCCTCCTGCTCCTCCTCTCCCTCCTCTGTGTCTCACCTCCTCCTCTCCCTCCTCTGTGTCTCTCCTGCTCCTCCTCTCCCTCCTTCTGCTCCTCCTCCTCTCCCTCCTCTGTGTCTCTCCTCCTCCTGCTCCTCCTCTCCCTCCTCCTCCTGCTCCTCCTCTCCCTCCTCTGTGTCTCTCCTCCTCCTCTGTGTCTCTCCTGCTCCTCCTCCTTCTTCTCCTCCTCCTCCTCCTCTGTCTCACCTCCTCCTCCTCCTCTCCCTCCTCTGCGTCTCTCCTCCTCCTCCTCCTCCCTCCTCTGTGTCTCTCCTCCTCCTCTCCCTCCTCTGTGTCTCACCTCCTCCTCTCCCTCCTCTATCTCTCCTCCTCCTCTCCCTCCTGTGTCTCACCTCCTCCTCCTGCTCCTCCTCTCCCTCCTCTGTGTCTCTCCTCCTCCTCTCCCTCCTCTGTGTCTCTCCTCCCCCTGCTCCTCCTCTCCCTCCTCTGTGTCTCTCCTCCTCCTCCTGCTCCTCCTCTCCCTCCTCTGTGTCTCTCCTCCTCCTCTCCCTCCTGTGTCTCTCCTCCTCCTCCTCTCCCTCCTCTGTGTCTCTCCTCCTGCTCCTCCTCTCCCTCCTCTGTGTCTCACCTCCTCCTCTCCCTCCTCTGTGTCTCTCCTGCTCCTCCTCTCCCTCCTTCTGCTCCTCCTCCTCTCCCTCCTCTGTGTCTCTCCTCCTGCTCCTCCTCTCCCTCCTCTGTGTCTCTCCTCCTCCTCTCCCTCCTCTGTGTCTCTCCTGCTCCTCCTCTCCCTCCTTCTGCTCCTCCTCCTCTCCCTCCTCTGTGCCTCTCCTCCTCCTGCTCCTCCTCTCCCTCCTCTGTGTCTCACCTCCTCCTCTCCCTCCTCCTCCTCCTCCTGCTCCTCCTCTCCCTCCTCTGTGTCTCTCCTGCTCCTCCTCTCCTCCTCCTTCTTCTCCTCCTCCTCTGTCTCACCTCCTCTCCCTCCTCTGCGTCTCTCCTCCTCACCTCCTCCTCTCCTCCTCCTCTGTCTCTCCTCCTCCTCTCCCTCCTGTGTCTCTCCTCCTCTCCTCCTCTCCCTCCTCTGTGTCTCTCCTTCTCCTCCTCTCCCTCCTCTGTCTCTCCTCCTCTGTCTCTCCTCCTCCTCCTCTGTCTCTCCTCCTCCTGCTCTCCCTCCTGTGTCTCTCCTCCTCCTCTCCCTCCTGCTCCTCCTCTCCCTCTCGCTCCTCCTCCTTCTCCTCTCCCTCCTCTGTGTCTCACCTCCTCCTCCTCCTCTCCCTCCTGCTCCTCCTCTCCCTCTCGCTCCTCCTCCTTCTCCTCTCCCTCCTCTGTGTCTCTCCTCCTCCTCTGTCTCTCCTCCTCCTCCTCCTCCTCCTCTCCCTCCTCCCTCTCCTCCTCCTCCTCCTCCTCCTCTGTCTCTCCTCCTCCTCCTCCTCCTCCTCCTCCTCTGTCTCTCCTCCTCCTCCTCTCCCTCCTCCCTCTCCTCCTCTGTCTCTCCTCCTCCTCCTCTCCCTCCTCCCTCTCCTCCTCCTGCTCCTCCTCCTCTGTCTCTCCTCCTCCTCCCTCCTCCTCCTCTGTCTCTCCTCCTCCTCCTCCACTCCCTCCTCCCTCTCCTCCTCCTGCTCCTCCTCCTCCTCCCTCTCCTCCTCCTGCTCCTCCTCCTCTGTCTCTCCTCCTCCTCCTCTCCCTCCTCCCTCTCCTCCTCTGTCTCTCCTCCTCCTCCTCGCCCTCCTCCCTCTCCTCCTCCTGCTCCTCCTCCTCTGTCTCTCCTCCTCCTCCTCCCTCTCCTCCTCCTCCTCCTCCTCCTCCTCTGTCTCTCCTCCTCCTCCTCTCCCTCCCCTCCTCCTCCTCCTGCTCCTCCTCCTCTGTCTCTCCTCCTCCTCCTCCCTCTCCTCCTCCTCCTCCTCCTCCTCTGTCTCTCCTCCTCCTCCTCTCCCTCCTCCTCCTCCTCCTGCTCCTCCTCTCGCTCCTCCTCTCCCTCCTCTGTGTCTCTCCTCCTCCTTCTTCTCCTCCTCCTCTGTCTCACCTCCTCTCCCTCCTCTGCGTCTCACCTCCTCCTCTCCCTCCTCTGTCTCTCCTCCTCCTCTCCCTCCTGTGTCTCTCCTCCTCTCCTCCTCCTCCTGCTCCTCCTCTCCCTCCTCTGTGTCTCTCCTTCTCCTGCTCCTCCTCTCCCTCCTCTGTCTCTCCTCCTCTGTCTCTCCTCCCTCTCCTCCTCCTGCTCCTCTCCCTCCTCTGTGTCTCTCCTCCTCCTCCTCTGTCTCTCCTCCTCCTGCTCTCCCTCCTGTGTCTCTCCTCCTCCTGCTCCTCCTCTCCCTCCTCTGTGTCTCTCCTCCTCCTCCTCTGTCTCTCCTCCTCCTGCTCTCCCTCCTGTGTCTCTCCTCCTCCTGCTCCTCCTCTCCCTCCTCTGTGTCTCACCTCCTCCTCCTCCTCTCCCTCCTGCTCCTCCTCTCCCTCTCGCTCCTCCTCCTTCTCCTCTCCCTCCTCTGTGTCTCTCCTCCTCCTCTGTCTCACCTCCTCCCTCTCCTCCTCCTCCTCCTCTGTCTCTCCTCCTCCTCCTCTCCCTCCTCCCTCTCCTCCTCCTGCTCCTCCTCCTCTCCCTCCTCTGTCTCTCCTCCTCCTCCTCTCCTCTCCCTCCTGTCTCTCTCCTCCTCCTGTTCCTCCTCTCCCTCCTCTGTGTCTCCTCCTCCTCCTCCTCTCCCTCCTCTGTGTCTCTCCTCCTCCTCCTCTCCCTCCTGTGTCTCACCTCCTCCTCCTGCTCCTCCTCTCCCTCCTCTGTGTCTCTCCTCCTCCTCTCCCTCCTCCCCCTGCTCCTCCTCTCCCTCCTCTGTGTCTCTCCTCCTGCTACTCCTCTCCCTCCTCTGTCTCTCCTCCTCCTCTCCCTCCTGTGTCTCTCCTCCTCCTCTCCCTCCTCTGTGTCTCTCCTCCTGCTCCTCCTCTCCCTCCTCTGTGTCTCACCTCCTCCTCTCCCTCCTCTGTGTCTCTCCTGCTCCTCCTCTCCCTCCTTCTGCTCCTCCTCCTCTCCCTCCTCTGTGTCTCACCTCCTCCTCTCCCTCCTCTGTGTCTCTCCTGCTCCTCCTCTCCCTCCTTCTGCTCCTCCTCCTCTCCCTCCTCTGTGTCTCTCCTCCTCCTGCTCCTCCTCTCCCTCCTGTCTCTCCTGCTCCTCCTCTCCCTCCTCTGTGTCTCACCTCCTCCTCCTCCTCCTCTCCCTCCTCTGTGTCTCTCCTGCT
>CM033631.1:1011045-1068545 GCA_019453435.1 Rhinogobius similis | reverse complement strand
CCAGGATCAGACCAGGACCAAACTCGTACCAAGAGATTGGCTGAAGTACCGTCAGATCGTGCTGCGTCATTAGCACTTCGCTCGTACCTGATCCGTACCGTTTGAAAAGAAAGTGTCAAATCAGCGGCGGCCATTTTGAGTCAAACCTTGATGCTGCTTTGGGCTTTTCTGTTTCAAAATGTCCGCTCCTCAGAGTCCTTTTGTTCCTTCTTTAAAATCTCCTTCTTTTGTGAATCCAGGACACTCCCGCTCTCCCCCGAAACCACAGAGTCTGGAGTTCGACTCCCGCTCTCCCCCGAAACCGCGGAGTCTGGAGTTCGACTCCCGCTCTCCCCCGAAACCGCGGAGTCTGGAGTTCGACTCCCGCTCTAAAAGAAAGAGTACTGATTGTCGACGGCGCGCGGCGCTCGGAGCCCGTCCTCGGCGTCTGTCGTCGTCTCCAGCTGTCGTAACGGCGGCTCCTCCCACTCCTCCGTGACCCCGCCTCCTGCCGCGGCCGGCCCGCCCCCGCCGCCCGCCCCTGTGCCTGTCGGAGGAGGGGCAGGTGCGCCGGTCGGTGCGGGTCCGGTCGCCGCGGCAGACGCGGCGCTCGCAGACGCGTTGGCGGCGTTCGTCGGGAGCTGAGGCGGCGGCGGAGGTCGAGTTGTCACGGCGACGGCAGCAACGGCAGAAGCGGCAGCAGAGGAGGAGGCGTCTCGGGGAGAGGGAGGCGTCGGGGGAGGCGGCCTGCTCGGGGGGAGGGGCGGGGGTGGAGAGGGGGCGGGGCTACGGGGACGACTGCTGGTCAAGTCTGTGGAGAGAGGAAACATTAGCACGTTACGTTTATCGTCTCCTCGTCTGGGTTTGTGTTGGCGCCATCTGCTGGCAGCAGAGGGAATTACAACGAGGAAATAAACAGAAGCTAGCTTTCCCCGACGTGCTAAGACAAGCATGCAGTTATAATTTGAGGCACAGAACTGAGAAGAGAAAGAGTCAAAAATAAAACACGATAAACTTCTGGGACAGAAACATGGACAAGGAAACATCAGAAACAAAGAAAATAAAACATATCAAAGCGCTGAAGAGCAGGAGGGTATTTAGTTTGATTTGTGAACACAGTGGGTGTAGCTGTGCTAGCTAACCGTTAGCTCATTATTATTACATTTATCTGTTTGTTTTTTTGCCGAGTCGTGTTAAAGACTTAAAGGGACATTGAGGTTTATTAAAGGTGGGACCTTTTGTTTTATGCTAATTTATTTAATCATTTCAGTTGCTAATCATTTCCATAAAACCACCCCCTGAACTAATCGTCTCATGAAAACAAGCGCTGAGTATCTTGAATATTTTCTCGATTGTTTATTCTATAGTTTTGTTTTCACTTAAGTTAGCATTAGCTGTGCTCAGCAAAATCCCAAAGAGTTATTTAGTAACAGTGAGCTAACAGTGTGCTAACAGTGTGCTAACAGTGAGCTAACAGTGTGCAAATAGTAAGCTAACAGTGAGCTAACAGTGTGCTAACAGTGTGCTAACAGTGTGCTAACAGTGAGCTAACAGTGAGCTAACAGTGTGGTTACAGTGAGCTAACAGTGAGCTAACAGTGTGCAAATAGTGAGCTAATGGTGAGCTAACAGTGTGCTAACAGTGAGCTAACAGTGTGCTAACAGTGAGCTAACAGTGAGCAAACAGTAAGCTAACAGTGTGCTAACAGTGTGCTAACAATAAGCTAAAAGTGTGCAAATAGTAAGCTAACAGTGTGCTAACAGTGAGCTAACAGTGTGCAAATAGTAAGCTAACAGTGAGCTAACAGTGTGCAAATAGTAAGCTAACAGTGAGCTAACAGTGTGCTAACAGTGAGCAAACAGTAAGCTAACAGTGTGCTAACAGTGTGCTAACAATAAGCTAAAAGTGTGCAAATAGTAAGCTAACAGTGTGCTAACAGTGAGCTAACAGTGTGCAAATAGTAAGCTAACAGTGAGCTAATGGTGAGCTAACAGTGTGCTAACAGTGTGCTAACAGTGAGCTAACAGTGAGCTAACAGTGAGCAAATAGTAAGCTAACAGTGTGCTAACAGTGTGCTAACAGTGAGCTAACAGTGAGCTAACAATAAGCTAAAAGTGTGCAAATAGTAAGCTAACAGTGTGCTAACAGTGAGCTAACAGTGTGCAAATAGTAAGCTAACAGTGAGCTAACAGTGTGCTAACAGTGAGCTAACAGTGAGCTAACAGTGAGCAAATAGTAAGCTAACAGTGTGCTAACAGTGAGCTAACAGTGTGCTAACAATAAGCTAAAAGTGTGCAAATAGTAAGCTAACAGTGTGCTAACAGTGAGCTAACAGTGAGCTAACAGTGTGCAAATAGTAAGCTAACGGTGCGCTAACAGTGAGCTAACAGTGTGCTAACAGTGTGCTAACAGTGTGCTAACAGTGAGCTAACAGTGAGCAAATAGTAAGCTAACAGTGTGCTAACAGTGTGCTAACAGTGAGCTAACAGTGTGCTAACAATAAGCTAAAAGTGTGCAAATAGTAAGCTAACAGTGTGCTAACAGTGAGCTAACAGTGTGCAAATAGTAAGCTAACGGTGCGCTAACAGTGAGCTAACAGCGTGTTGCTGTGCAGAGACAAAACAATCCAAATCAGACCAAACTTTGAAAGAGCAGGTTTTAAACGTCACATGGTGCAACCAGAGCAGGAAAAGAAACAACAAACGGAACAAAACCAGAGACAAAGATGAATGAATGGATCAGACACACAACAGAACCAGGACTAAACCAGGTCTAAACCAGGACTAAACCAGGTCTAAACCAGGTCTAAACCAGGACTAAACCAGGACTAAACCAGGACTAAACCAGGTCTAAACCAGGACTAAACCAGGTCTAAACCAGGACTAAACCAGGACTAAACCAGGTCTAAACCAGGACTAAACCAGGACTAAACCAGGACTAAACCAGGTCTAAACCAGGACCGAACCAGGTCTAAACCAGGACTGAACCAGGACTAAACCAGGACCGAACCAGGTCTAAACCAGGACTAAACCAGGACCGAACCAGGTCTAAACCAGGACTGAACCAGGACTAAACCAGGACTGAACCAGGTCTAAACCAGGACTAAACCAGGACCAAACCAGGTCTAAACCAGGACTAAACCAGGACCGAACCAGGACTGAACCAGGACTAAAGCAGGACTAAAGGAGGACTAAAGCAGGACTAAAGGAGGGCTAAACCAGGGCTAAACCAGGACTAAATCAGGACTAAAGCAGGTCTAAACCAGGACTAAAACAGGTCTAAAGCAGGACTAAACCAGGTCTAAACCAGGCCTAAACCAGGTCTAAACCAGGTCTAAAGCAGGACTAAACCAGGACTAAAGCAGGACTAAACCAGGTCTAAACCAGGCCTAAACCAGGTCTAAAGCAGGACTAAACCAGGACTGTAGCAGGACTAAACCAGGTCTAAAGCAGGTCTAAACCAGGACTAAACCAGGTCTAAACCAGGACTAAACCAGGACTAAACCAGGTCTAAACCAGGACTAAACCAGGACTAAACCAGGACTAAACCAGGACTAAACCAGGACTAAACCAGGACTAAACCAGGACTACAGATGCCACACTCTCGCCTCTGTTCACTTACACACAGTCTGAGATGGGGGTTGATGGGGAGTCGGGATGGCGCGTGTTGATGACATCACAGGCTGCGGCGCGACTGCCGGCCCGGTCTCGGCCTGTGGACACGAGCAGCGTCAACAACACACACAGAACAACCACAGAACACACACACAACAACCACAGAACAACCACAGAACACACACACAACGCACACAGAACAACCACAGAACAACCACAGAACACACACAGAACAACCACAGAACAACCACAGAACAACCACAGAACACACACACAACGCACACAGAACAACCACACAACACACACAGAACAACCACATAACACACACAGAACACACACAGAACACACACAGAACAACCACATAACACACACAGAACACACACAGAACACACACAGAACACACACAGAACACACACAGAACACACACAGAACACACACAGAACAACCACACAACAACCACACAACAACCACACAACAACCACAGAACAACCACAGAACAACCACAGAACAACCACAGAACACACACACAACAACCACAGAACAACCACAGAACACACACACAACAACCACAGAACACACACAGAACACACACACAACAACCACACAACAACCACAGAACACACACAGAACACACACAGACAGAGGACACAAACAGGTGGAAACTGGAGCCAGACACAAAATGGCCGCCGGCTCTGGGTGAAACATCACTTTAAAGGACACATTAGGTCTTGGTTTATTCTTGTTTTATGCGCGGGGCTGCAGGGGCTGCAGACGCTGCAGACGCTGCAGACGCTGCAGACGCCGCAGACGCCGCAGACGCCGCAGACGCCGCAGACGCCGCAGACGCCGCAGACGCTAACTATGCTAAAGCTGTATTTATCGCAGCCGTCAAACATCAGTGATGGGATTGTAACAAACTCAGCAACTGGATTCTGGAGGTTCTGGGTTTAAATGAGGTGTGGCCTGTCCGTGTGGGCGGAGCCTGTCCATGTGTGGGAGGAGCTATGTAAAAAACGTGCGTTTGTGGCTGAGGTTGGTTTAACAGTTAGAAGTTAAAACTCTAATCCTAAACGTCAGTGCAAATCTGCCACACTTTGGCCGATGTCTGGAGACTCCAAAAACAGACAATTTAATCCAAAAGACTTAATCTGCACAGAACGTGTCCTTTAAACATGATTAAAAATAAAAGAGGATGTGATGCACTTCAGTCAGGTCTGAGTCTTACATTTACTCTCTACCTGAAGTTCTCTGAGTGGACTCTTTCGTCTGACTCTTTTACCTTTAGTCTGACTCGGACACTCTTACCTGGCTGTCGGACGGCGGTGGCGCCCACGAAGCTGATGAGCGTTACGTCGGATGCCCCGCCGGACTCCAGGGGGATGGGGTGGACCCTGAAGTGCTCCAACATGTCGAAGATGGACTGAAACCACAGGTGCTGCACCCGGCACTGTCCGTCCTCGTTCAGCGACAGACGCAAGTGCTGCAGGATTTACACACAAGCTTTACCTTCGGTCCACAACGTACACTGGATCAGACCTGGATCAGACCTGGATCAGTCCTGGTTCAGACCCGGTTCAGACCCGGTTCAGTCCCGGTTCAGTCCCGGTTCAGTCTCGGCTCAGATCCAGTCCTGGTTCAGTCCTGGTTCAGACCTGGCTCAGACCTGGCTCAGACCCGGTTCAGACCCGGTTCAGACCCGGTTCAGTCCCGGTTCAGTCCCGGTTCAGTCCCGGTTCAGTCCCGGTTCAGACCCGGCTCAGTCCCAGTTCAGACCCGGTTCAGACCCGGTTCAGACCTGGTTCAGTCCCGGTTCAGTCCCGGCTCAGACCCAGACCCGGTTCAGTCCCAGTTCAGTCCCGGTTCAGACCCGGTTCAGATCCGGTTCAGACCCGGTTCAGACCCGGTTCAGTCCCAGCTCAGTCCCGGTTCAGTCCCAGTTCAGTCCCGGTTCAGTCTCAGTCCCGGCTCAGTCCTGGTTCAGTCCTGGTTCAGTCCCGGCTCAGTACCGGTTCAGACCCGGCTCAGTCCCGGTTCAGACCCGGTTCAGACCCGGTTCAGACCGGTTCAGACTGGTTCAGTCGGTTCAGTTCGGCTGCAGACCCCAGACCCGGTTCAGTCCCAGTTCAGTCGGTTCAGTCCCGGTTCAGATCCGGTTCAGACCTCAGGCCGGCAGTCCCAGCTACGGTTCAGTCCCAGTTCAGTCCCGGTTCAGTCTCAGTCCCGGCTCAGTACCGGCTCAGACCCGGTTCAGTCCCGGTTCAGACCCGGTCCAGTCCCGGCTCACCTTGGCTTTTCCCTGGAAGTTGAAGGTGAGGACATATTCTCCTCGCCGCGTCTCGCTCTGTCGCACCAGGAACACGCCGTGAGACGCCGGGCCCCCGGCCAGAACCAACTGGGCCGCCTTGAGCCGCGACAGAGTCCCGTGGAACCACTGGCACTCGCTGAGCGGGTGCTCTACCGGGTCCGAGGGCCCCGGCTCCGAGAACAGGAACGACCCTGAAGGACACAGAGCGGCACTGAGCGGGAGCTCCTCTGACAGAGACGAACACGTGGTACCTGTGGCCTCGGGCGTCTCTGCGAAGGGCGTGCCCAGGCTGGCCCCGCCCCCTCCCAGAATCCTGCCGTCTGATTCGTCGAGAGGAGCGCGAGGCGGGAGCTCAGGAGGAAGTGGGTCCATGAGGGGGGAGGAGCCTGCGATACCGCCGTAACAAACTGGAACAGAAGAGTTTAGTTAAAACCAGGTCTAAACCGGGTCTAAACCGGGTCTAAACCAGGTCCAGACCGGGTCTAAGCCGGGTCCAAACCAGGTCCAGACCAGGTCTAAACCCGGTCTAAACCAGGTCCAGACCGGGTCTAACCCGGGACTGACCTTGAGACAGTCGGTCTATGACTTCAGGCGTCCCACTGATGTCCAAAGGTCCAGTTCCCTCAGACTCGTCCTGTTCACTGCAGAGACACAGCCCCAAGGACAGAAATAAAGTGTGTGTACAGTGTGTGTACAGTGTGTGTGTGTACAGTGTGTGTGTACAGTGTGTGTGTGTGTTCTGTGTTGTGTGTTCTGTGTGTGTTGTGTGTGTTGTGTGTGTTGTGTGTTCTGTGTGTGTTGTGTGTTCTGTGTGTGTTGTGTGTTCTGTGTGTGTGTGTTGTGTGTTCTGTGTGTGTTGTGTGTTCTGTGTGTGTGTGTTGTGTGTTCTGTGTGTGTGTGTGTGGTTTGTGTGTGTGTACAGTGTGTGTGTTGTGTGTACAGTGTGTGTGTTGTACCTGAGGCAGATGGCGTTCCTGATGTCGCTGAGCCACGCCCTCATCTGCACGGCGTCTCGAGTCTCGATCATGTACTGAGCCGAGCCGTCCAACTGAACACAGAGCAGACTGTGACACCAGACTGTGCAATACCAGACTGTGCAACACCAGACTGTGCAACACCAGACTGTGCAACACCAGACTGTGACACCTGCAGACTGTGCAACACCAGACTGTGCAACACCAGACTGTGCAACACCAGACTGTGACACCTGCAGACTGTGCAACACCAGAGTGTGCAACACCAGACTGTGCAACACCAGACTGTGCAACACCAGACTGTGCAATACCAGACTGTGCAACACCAGACTGTGACACCTGCAGACTGTGCAACACCAGACTGTGCAACACCAGACTGTGCAACACCAGACTGTGCAACACCAGACTGACACCTGCAGACTGTGCAACACCAGACTGTGCAACACCAGACTGTGCAACACCAGACTGTGACACCTGCAGACTGTGCAACACCAGAGTGTGCAACACCAGACTGTGCAATACCAGACTGTGCAACAGCAGAGTGTGCAACACCAGACTGACACCTGCAGACTGTGACACCTGCAGACTGTGCAACACCAGACTGTGCAACACCAGGCTGTGCAACACCAGACTGTGACACCTGCAGACTGTGCAACACCAGAGTGTGCAACACCAGACTGTGCAACAGCAGAGTGTGCAACACCAGACTGACACCTGCAGACTGTGACACCTGCAGACTGTGACACCTGCAGACTGTGCAAACACACGCCCCTGTGACCTTTGACCCGTGTTACCTGCAGGAGGAAGGTGTTCTCCTTGTCGGGCATCTCCAGCGCCGTGGTGCTCCTCACATCCACGATGGAGCAGCAGGGGGCGCTGAGGCGCGGCTTGGACGCCTGAGAACAGACACCGGGTTAACTCTGGGCTTCAGGGGGGAACGTGGAGAACATGCAAACACGACGCGCTTAAATCACCTCAGAGTTTATACTTTTAAAGTCTGTATGAGGTTTTCATGTTCGTCTAATTCTGTCTTAGTTTGGTGGGAGGGCACCTGAGGGAAATGTTCATCAGTGGAGTTGCAATTTGTGAGGAAATGTTGAAGAAAAGAAGTTTAAAAATGACAGGAAGTGGAGCTGAGTTCTAAAATGGAATCCTTCTGTGATGTAATCAAAAAGCGACGAGCCGCTGAAAACACAACAATTTATTTTTCTGACAGTTTCAACCATCATCCTTCAAAATAAAGGTCTATTCAAGTATTATTTATTGTAAATGCCTTACTATTGTGCAATTTCTATGGATTATGGCCTTTGTTTACAGTCTGGTTGCTAGGAAACGGTTGTAGAATTACCTCTGTCATGTCCAACCAGGAAGTGACGTTATAAACTGAAACTGAGGACCAATGGGCAAAATGTTTAGTAAAATCTTAAATATAATCATGTTCACCACGTTTTATTGAAATGTTAAAGTCTATGATGTCACTTCCTGTTGAACACGACACAAATATGACACAGTTAAAGGTAAATCTACAACTGTTACCGTAGCAACCAGACTGTAAACAAGGGCCACATCCACACATGACACAAGAGTTATAACTGACATAAATAATCCGTGATAAGACTTTATTTTCTCGATGGTTTAAACTGTCTCTGTGTTTTCGATGGTGCGTCGCCTTTTGATGACATCACAGAGGGACTCAGCTCCTGTAATATTACCCTTTTATTTTTCTTCACAAATGTAAAACTATCATACATATTTACCACAGATGCCCTTCCTCCAAACTACGTCAGTTGGTGTAAAAGTATGATTTGTGTTTACGTCAGGTTTTATTCACTAAGTAAAGTCACAAATGTAAACCTGTCACTTAAAGCTGGGGAACATGGCGTGTTTTTCTGTAAACTTGGTGTTTTTTCCCAAAGAGTTTCTTGTAAACTCTAACGGCCGTGCTCTGTCTGCGGCTGACAGTGAAGGATCTGTCAACAAACAGGAAGTAGGAAACGAAAGCAGAGCTGTGATTGGCCACTTCTCCATCAAAGACCGCCCCAGTGTCTGAGCGGGACGGCACATTTGAACCATGGATGTATTAAAAGAACTGGATAAGCCCCGCCCCCTCTGTCCCAGATTGATTAGTGGTCGTGTGAGGTACTGCAGCCTTTTTCTAAAATGTCACATTATAATCACAGACAGGACTGAATTATTATCAGTATTTAAATAAAATAGAAGGAAATGTTCTTTTCTACCGTTTATAAAATCACACAAATTACTGTTTTTATCTGAAGTGACGTCACACAAACATGTGTGAGTCACATGATCGAGCGTCGGACGATACAAACAGAAGCTCGTGGAAAAGGCTCGACTAGAGACACCTGTAAGTTGTATTTTATTTCATTTCAGACGCTTCACGTGTGTCTAACATGAAGAACACAATTACAATCACACAAGCTAACGCTAACACAAAGACCTGCAGCTGCTGGTCGTTCACGTCGCTCAAAGCATCATGGGGGATTGTGGTCACGTGGCGCCCCTAAAGCAAAGATGGCCGCCTCCGTATCAGGAAGTAAAGCAAAGATGGCCGCCTCCGTATCAGGAAGTAAAGCAAAGATGGCCGCCTCCGTATCAGGAAGTAAAGCAAAGATGGCCGCCTCCGTATCAGGAAGTAAAGCAAAGATGGCCGCCTCCGTATCAGGAAGTAAATGTGGAAGTAAGAAACTTTTTTGGGGTCATGAACCAATGAGCTCAGGCCACAGGGAGGAACAGGGCGGCCATTTTGGATTCATCTTCCAGGTTTTATTATAGTTCTATGGTTTGAACAGACGCTTCTGTAGAGGGCCTCACCTTTGGAGGACCTCACCTGTAGAGGACCTCACCTGTAGAGGGCCTCACCTGTGGAGGGCCTCACCTGTAGAGGGCCTCACCTGTAGAGGACCTCACCTGTAGAGGGCCTCACCTGTGGAGGGCCTCACCTGTAGAGGGCCTCACCTGTAGAGGGCCTCACCTGTAGAGGGCCTCACCTGTGGAGGGCCTCACCTGTAGAGGGCCTCACCTGTGGAGGGCCTCACCTGTGGAGGGCCTCACCCGTAGAGGGCCTCACCTGTAGAGGGCCTCACCTGTGAAGGGCCTCACCTGTGAAGGGCCTCACCTGTAGAGGGCCTCACCTTTGGAGGGATGAAGAACTCCAGGTAGAACTCGTCTCCTCGCTCGCCCTCTCGCTCCCTCTCGCGCAGCACCAGTCGACACTTGTGCCAGCGGCCGCCTCTCCACGGCAGGGTGCCCCCGGCGGACGGCAGGGTGCCCCCGGTGGACGGCTGCGGCGCGGCGTTAGCGACCGTGGGGCCGACGTCCGCGGCGTGATGCAGCAAACCGAAGGAGAACCCGGAGAAGCCGTGTCCGCTCGCCCCGAAGTCGTCCTGCAGCGCACTGACCGTGACTCCGCCCTCTCGCACCTGCAGCCACAAGGACCTCAGCGTCAGATTAAGACCTCAGCGTCAGAGATTAAGACCTCAGCGTCAGAGATTAAGACCTCAGCATCAGAGATTAAGACCTCAGTGTCTGAGATTAAGACCTCAGCGTCAAAGATTAAGACCTCAGCGTCAGATTAAGACCTCAGCGTCAGAGATTAAGACCTCAGCATCAGAGATTAAGACCTCAGTGTCTGAGATTAAGACCTCAGCGTCAAAGATTAAGACCTCAGCGTCAAAGATTAAGACCTCAGCGTCAGAGATTAAGACCTCAGCGTCAGAGATTAAGACCTCAGCGTCAGAGATTAAGACCTCAGCGTCAGAGATTAAGACCTCAGCGTCAGATATTAAGACCTCAGCGTCATATTAAGACCTCAGCGTCAGATTAAGACCTCAGCGTCAGATTAAGACCTCAGCGTCAGATTAAGACCTCAGCGTCAGAGATTAAGACCTCAGCGTCAGATTAAGACCTCAGCGTCAGAGATTAAGACCTCAGCGTCAGATTAAGACCTCAGCGTCAGAGATTAAGACCTCAGCGTCAGATATTAAGACCTCAGCGTCAGATATTAAGACCTCAGCGTCAGATTAAGACCTCAGCGTCAGATTAAGACCTCAGCGTCAGAGATTAAAAGACACATATTCTGCTTCTGTGACTTTTTTAATTAATTGCATTTATCTTGATTCACACGTTGTTTTGAAAATCCTGTCCCGTCAAACACACTTCCTGTTGAACTCCCTCAATGAAGTTTTTTCAGATCAAATGCATCATTTATCGGAGAATCTTGAGCCGTTTCAGGTCTTGAATAATCACAGACTCTGAGCGTTAACACATGTTTATGTTGTGTACGCGCTCTGCAGCCAGTAGATGGCGCCTAAACTCGGTAAGTGCAGGACCAGACACAGATGTCGTGTTGATCTGAGCGTGTGTTGCGCTCGTACCAGTCGGCCGGGCCTCCTGCTGGCGTTGGGCGGCAGCGCGGCGGACGGCGGCGGCGCGCCGGTGGGCGGGGCCACGCTCAGGGCCGGGGGCGGCGAGCGCGACAGCCGCAGCTTGTCCAGGCGCTGCGTCCACTTGTCCTTGTGCTGCGGGTTCTCTCCGTTACTACGACGACGGCCGGGCGGGTCCTGGGACAGCGACGACGACGAGGACGAAGAGTGAGGCAGGGACAGCGGCATCGACAGGGACACGGGCATCGACGAGGGCGCACCTGGCGAACGCTTCCCCCCGTCCTGAGGCACAGAGAGGGTTAAAGAGGCCTGGACCGGGACTGGACCGGGACTGGACCAGGACCAGGACTGGACCAAGACTGGACCAGGACCAGGACTGGACCAGGACTGGACCGGGACTGGACCAGGACTGGACCAGGACTGGACCAGGACCAGGTCTGGACCAGGACTGGACCGGGACTAGGACTGGACCGGGACTGGACCATTACTGGACCGGGACTGGACCGGGACTGGACCAGGACCAGGTCTGGACCGGGACTGGACCGGGACTGGGCCGGGACTGGACCGGAACCCAGCCTCAGGCCCGGTCCTCAGCCCTCGGCCCTCACACCTCAGGCCCTAGGCCCTCAGCCCTCGGCCCTCACACCTCAGGCCCTAGGCCCTCAGCCCTCGGCCCTCACACCTCGGCCCTCACACCTCGGCCCTCACACCTCGGCCCTCACACCTCGGCCCTCGGCCCTCAGACCTCAGACCTCAGACCCTCAGACCTCAGACCTCAGACCTCAGACCTCAGACCTCAGACCTCAGACCTCGGCCCTCGGCCCTCGGCCCTCAGACCCACCTGGACTCCCAGGGTGTAGCTGTAGCTCTGGGGGAGCTCGGTGGACGTGCTCCTCCAGTGCAGGATTCCTCTGACGCTGCGGCTCATGTTCCTCAGAGAGAAACGCTTCTTCAGCTTCTTAGAACCATTTCCTTTGGAACTGCAACAGAACAAGGAACACGGTCAGCATCAGAGAAACACAGAGGACGACTGACTTCAGAGGAACACGGTCAGCATCAGAGAAACACAGAGAACGACTGACTTCAGAGGAACACGGTCAGCATCAGAGAAACACAGAGGGCGACTGACTTCAGAGGAACACGGTCAGCATCAGAGAAACACAGAGGACGACTGACTTCAGAGGAACACGGTCAGCATCAGAGAAACACAGAGGGCGACTGACTTCAGAGGGACACGGTCAGCATCAGAGAAACACAGAGGGCGACTGACTTCAGAGGGACACGGTCAGCATCAGAGAAACACAGAGGGCGACTGACTTCAGAGGGACACGGTCAGCATCAGTGAAACACAGAGGGCGACTGACTTCAGAGGGACACGGTCAGCATCAGAGAAACACAGAGGGCGACTGACTTCAGAGGGACACGGTCAGCATCAGAGAAACACAGAGGGCGACTGACTTCAGAGGGACACGGTCAGCATCAGAGAAACACAGAGGGCGACTGACTTCAGAGGGACACGGTCAGCATCAGTGAAACACAGAGGGCGACTGACTTCAGAGGAACACGGTCAGCATCAGAGAAACACAGAGGGCGACTGACTTCAGAGGGACACGGTCAGCATCAGAGAAACACAGAGGGCGACTGACTTCAGAGGGACACGGTCAGCATCAGAGAAACACAGAGGGCGACTGACTTCAGAGGAACACGGTCAGCATCAGAGAAACACAGAGGGCGACTGACTTCAGAGGGACACGGTCAGCATCAGAGAAACACAGAGGGCGACTGACTTCAGAGGGACACGGTCAGCATCAGTGAAACACAGAGGGCGACTGACTTCAGAGGGACACGGTCAGCATCAGTGAAACACAGAGGGCGACTGACTTCAGAGGGACACGGTCAGCATCAGAGAAACACAGAGGGCGACTGACTTCAGAGGGACACGGTCAGCATCAGTGAAACACAGAGGGGGACTGACTTCAGAGGGACACGGTCAGCATCAGAGAAACACAGAGGGCGACTGACTTCAGAGGAACACGGTCAGCATCAGTGAAACACAGAGGGCGACTGACTTCAGAGGGACACGGTCAGCATCAGTGAAACACAGAGGGCGACTGACTTCAGAGGAACACGGTCAGCATCAGTGAAACACAGAGCTTTAGCCCAAGATCAAGTCAGAGTCTGAGTTCTGTCTGATCCAAACGTCTGCTGGACCTCTGTGGTTCTGGTACCTGCTGTGGTTCTGGTACCTGCTGTGGTTCTGGTACCTGCTGTGGTTCTGGTACCTGCTGTGGTTCTGGTACCTGCTGTGGTTCTGGTACCTGTACCTCCTGTGGTTCTGGTACCTGCTGTGGTTCTGGTACCTGCTGTGGTTCTGGTACCTGCTGTGGTTCTAGTTCCTGTACCTCCTGTGGTTCTGGTACCTGCTGTGGTTCTAGTTCCTGTACCTCCTGTGGTTCTGGTACCTGCTGTGGTTCTGGTACCTGTACCTGCTGTGGTTCTGGTACCTGCTGTGGTTCTGGTACCTGTACCTGCTGTGGTTCTGGTACCTGCTGTGGTTCTGGTACCTGTACCTGCTGTGGTTCTGGTACCTGCTGTGGTTCTGGTACCTGCTGTGGTTCTGGTACCTGCTGTGGTTCTGGTACCTGCTGTGGTTCTGGTTCTGGTACCTGCTGTGGTTCTGGTACCTGTACCTGCTGTGGTTCTGGTACCTGCTGTGGTTCTGGTTCTGGTACCTGCTGTAGTTCCTGTACCTGCTGTGGTTCTGGTTCCTGTACCTGCTGTGGTTCTGGTTCTGGTACCTGCTGTGGTTCCTGTACCTGCTGTGGTTCTGGTTCTGGTACCTGCTGTGGTTCTGGTTCTGGTACCTGCTGTGGTTCTGGTTCCTGTACCTGCTTTGGTTCTGGTACCTGCTGTGGTTCTGGTTCTGGTTCTGATACCTGCTGTGGTTCTGGTTCTGGTACCTACTGTGGTTCTGGTTCTTGTACCTACTGTGGTTCTGGTACCTGCTGTGGTTCTGGTTCTGGTACCTCCTGTGGTTCTGGTTCTGGTTCCTGTACCTCCTGTGGTTCTGGTACCTGCTGTGGTTCTAGTTCCTGTACCTCCTGTGGTTCTGGTACCTGCTGTGGTTCTAGTTCCTGTACCTCCTGTGGTTCTGGTACCTGCTGTGGTTCTGGTACCTGCTGTGGTTGTGGTTCTGGTACCTGCTGTGGTTCTAGTTCCTGTACCTGTTGTGGTTCTGGTACCTGCTGTGGATCTGGTTCTGGTACCTGCTGTGGATCTGGTTCTGGTACCTGCTGTGGTTCTGGTACCTGCTGTGGTTCTGGTACCTGCTGTGGTTCTCGTTCTGGTACCTGCTGTGGTTCTGGTACCTGCTGTGTTCTGGTTCTGGTACCTGCTGTGGATCTGGTTCTGGTACCTGCTGTGGTTCTGGTTCTGGTACCTGCTGTGGTTCTAGTTCCTGTACCTCCTGTGGTTCTGGTACCTGCTGTGGTTCTGGTTCTGGTACCTGCTGTGGTTCTGGTACCTGCTGTGGTTCTGGTTCTGGTACCTGCTGTGGTTCTGGTACCTGCTGTGGTTCTGGTTCTGGTACCTGCTGTGGTTCTGGTTCTGGTACCTGCTGTGGTTCTGGTTCTGGTACCTGCTGTGGTTCTGGTACCTGCTGTGGTTCTGGTTCTGGTTCCTGTACCTGCTGTGGTTCTGGTACCTGCTGTGGCTGTGGTTCTGGTACCTGCTGTGGTTCTGGTACCTGCTGTGGTTCTGGTTCTGGTTCCTGTACCTGCTGTGGTTCTGGTACCTGCTGTGGTTCTGGTTCTGGTACCTGCTGTGGTTCTGGTTCTGGTACCTGCTGTGGTTCTGGTACCTGCTGTGGTTCTGGTTCTGGTTCCTGTACCTGCTGTGGTTCTGGTTCTGGTACCTGCTGTGGTTCTGGTTCTGGTACCTGCTGTGGTTCTGGTACCTGCTGTGGTTCTGGTTCTGGTTCCTGTACCTGCTGTGGTTCTGGTTCTGGTACCTGCTGTGGTTCTGGTTCTGGTTCTGGTACCTGCTGTGGTTCTCGGCGGCCCGTTCCTCGTCTTCTCCGACAGAAGCCCCGGTCCAGGCGTCGTCCTCCGGCTCGTCCCGCTCCTCCACCGGCGCCGCCCCGTTCCCCGCGGGGCGGCGGCCGTTGTTCCCGCCGACGGAGGAGCAGCAGGAGGACGAGGAGGAGGGCGGCTGACCTGGAGCGTCCAGGCGCGAGGCGGACGACGCGCACGGAGGTTTGGAAAGAACCCGAGGAGGAGCGCACAGAGGGGACAGCGCCTCGTCGTCCTCCAGAGACGTGGCATCTGACTGAGGAGCCCAGGAGCACAGCTGAGGAGGAGAACGGACATGTGAGGGAGGAGAACGGACATCAGAGGGAGAAGAACGGACATCGGAGGGAGAAGAACGGACATCAGAGTGTGAAGGAGAACGGACATGTGAGGGAGAAGAACGGACATCGGAGGGAGAACGGACATCGGAGGGAGGAGAACGGACATCGGAGGGAGAAGAACGGACATCGGAGGGAGGAGAACAAACAGAGTGTGAAAGATAACAGACATCAGAGGGAGGAGAACAGACAAAGTGAGGCGAACAGACATCAGAATGAGGAGAACAGATCAGAGGGAGGCGAACAGACAGAGTCAAGAGGAGAACGGACATCAGAGGGAGGAGAACGGACATCAGAGTGTGAAGGAGAACGGACATCGGAGGGAGGAGAACGGACATCGCAGGGAGGAGAACGGACATCAGAGGGAGGAGAACAGACATCAGAGTGAGAAGAACAGACAGAGTGAAGAGGAGAACAGACAGAGTGAAGAGGAGAACGGACATCAGAGGAAGAAGAACGGACATTTGAGGGAGGAGAACGGACATCAGAGGGAGGTGAACAGACAGAGTGAAGAGGAGAACAGACAGAGTGAAGAGGAGAACGGACATCAGAGGGAGGAGAACAGACAGAGTGAGGAGAACAGACATCAGAGTGAGAAGAACGGACATCAGAGTGAGGAGAACAGACAGAGTGAGGAGGAAACATACATCAGAGTGAGGAGAACAGACATCAAGAGTGGGGAGAAGAACAGACATCAGAGTGAGGAGGGAAACAGACATCAGAATGAGGAGAACAGACATCAGAGTGAGGAGAACAGACGTCAGAGTGAGGAGAACAGACGTCAGAGTGAGAAAAACAGACGTCAGAGTGAGGAGAAGAAGAACAGACATCAGAGTGAGGAGGAAAACAGACATCAGAGTGAGGAGAACAGACATCAGAGTGAGAAGAACAGACATCAGAGTGAGAAGAACAGACATCAGAGTGAGGGGAACAGACATCAGAGTGAGGAGAAGAACAGACATCAGAGTGAGAAGAACAGACATCAGAGTGAGGAGAACAGACATCAGAGTGAGGAGAAAAACAGACATCAGAAGAACGGACATCAGAGTGAGAAGAACAGACATCAGAGTGAGGTGAAGAACAGAGATCAGAGTGAGGAGGGAAACAGACATCAGAGTGAGGAGAAGAACAGACATCAGAGTGAGGAGGGAAACAGACGTCAGAGTGAGGAGGGAAACAGACATCAGAGTGAGGAGAACAGACATCAGAGTGAGGAGAACAGACATCAGAGTGAGGAGAACGGACATCAGAGTGAGGAGAACAGACATCAGAGTGAGGAGAAGAACAGACATCAGAATGAGGAGAACAGACATCAGAGTGAGGAGAAGAACAGACATCAGAGTGAGGAGGAAAACAGACATCAGAATGAGGAGAACGGACATCAGAGTGAGGCGAACAGACATCAGAGTGAGGAGGAAAACAGACATCAGAATGAGGAGAACAGACATCAGAGTGAGGAGAAGAACAGACATCAGAGTGAGGAGGGAAACAGACATCAGAGTGAGGAGGGAAACAGACGTCAGAGTGAGGAGAACGGACATCAGAGTGAGAAGAACAGACAGAGTGAGGAGGAAAAGAGACATCAGAGTGAGGAGGAGAACAGACAGAGTGAGGCGAACAGACATCAGAGTGAGGGGAAGAACAGACGTCAGAGTGAGGAGAACGGACATCAGAGTGAGGCGAACAGACATCAGAGTGAGGAGAACAGACATCAGAGTGAGGAGAACAGACATCAGAGTGAGGAGAAGAACAGACATCAGAGTGAGGAGAACAGACATCAGAGTGAGGTGCTGCAGGCAGAAGGTAAACCCCGCTCTGCGCGTGGACTCACCGTCTCTTCTCTCCCGGCGCTGGAGCTCTGCGGCGCCCCCTGCAGCTCGCTCTGAAAGTGTCGCATGAAGCGGTCGGTGAAGCAGCGGCAGAACGCGGCGGCCGAGTCGGGCGAATAGTGCGGGTTTTCCAGAAGAAACGCCCGAAAGTGACGAGCGAAGTCTCCGGCGGCGACTCGCGCGTGAAGCTCGCAGAAGTCGGTCCAGCTCAGGCACGGCGAGGGCGACGGCGTGGGCGTGTCCGACAGGGACGACAGGTGAGACGACAGGTGCGGCGCGGGGGGCGGAGTCACCAACGCGGGCAGGGGCGAGGGGCGGGGCATCAGGGGCAGGAGCGACGGCGAAGGCGGAGACGGCGAGGGAGACGGCGACGGCGGCAGCGGCGACGAGTTCGCCGCGCGGGGGCTGGGCGGAGTCAGCAGCGCGCCGTTCATTTCGTCCAATCACGATCCAGACGACGGGAAGCGACTGCAGAAGGGTCAGAGGTCAGGACCGAGTCAGGTCTACGACATGGCGCCGTCGAGGTTCACCGTCACTTCAGAAAAACGAATCCAAACGAGCTGCAGTTCAAGAGTCCCACATGACGCCTTCGTTTGGCTCAAACTCAGAACAACATCAAAGACTTAAACTTCAGCATCGTCAGTCTTCAGTGTCCCACATGGTGACCACGTCAAGCCCCAAAACACAAACGTATTTCCCAAAAACCTCCAGAAACGCCCCAGGTTTAACTCAGTGAAGCGAAGGTCGTCTCCGGTCGGTCCGTCTGAAGCTCCTCGTCGAGTGGCTCCTGCATTTGTCGTCCTTTAATGATTGTCAGAAACGAACAAAACAATCCAGGTCGGCGAGTGTTTGTAACGCTGCTCAACACGCGGCTCAGGATCAGATTTATTTCTCAGTCGACTCCATAAACCGCACATTTCTAGCAAAAAAATATGAGATTTTCAGTCAAAATTCAAACCGGCTGCCACGAAAAAAAGGAATCTCTTGAAATGTTTCAGGTTTCAGTCAAAAGTAGCTTAAATTAAACTTGAAATGTGTTAAATATTCTCGTCCAGAACGTGAATATTCCAAAGTGCAAACGCCCCGTGGTTTCGTCTGAAGTCACACGCGTCTGTTATTCGCGCTCGGTGGAGTCTGATTGGACAGTGGCGTCGGCGTTCAAGGTCCGCGGGCTGTGATTGGACGAGAGGGCCATGTTTTCAGTGAAGAAGCGTCGAAACGAGGCGCTACATGTTCTTGAGGATCCGAGCGGCGGCTTCAGGCGTCCAGTTTCAAATCCACAGCACATTCTGAAACACAAAGGACACGGAAACGTCAAAGAGCTGCATTTTACTCAAACGAAACGACGGACGCGAAATAACACTGGAATAAAGTCGACTGAAGACTTCTTGAGAGAACATTTAAAGGGCCTATGACAGGTTTTTATGATTTTCTAATTTTGACTTTATTCAGTGCATTAATACTTGTTGTAAATAGAAATTATAGTTTTACACCAATCAGGTCACTGTTTGTGGAGAAAAGTTGAAAAATCTGTTGAAAAATACAGGAAGTAAACAAACTGATGACATCACACTGTGGAGACAAAGGTTATACATGATTTACACAAAATAAACTACTTTTTTGACCCTTTAAACATGAATTCAACTAAATAAAGGTGTTCACATGTGTTTTATTTGTCAAATTAAAATAATGTGACATTAGATGAGTTTTGGCCCAGTTTACAGTGTGGTTGCTATGGTAATTTCCTAGCGTGATGTCATCATTTACAACCAGGAAGTAAAATTAAAAAGCTAAAATTACAAAACTGTGTAAAATTTGTAAAGAATTTTAGCTAATTTTGAAATATGTTTATCTGAGCTACATTTTGGTTAAATGAGTCGCCCGACCTGTCATGGGCCCTTTAAAGTGCGTATGACGGGTTTTAACGATTTACTAATTTTGATTTTATTTGGTGTTTTAATACGTACTGTACATTAAAATTGTTTTACACCAATCAAGTCACGGTTTGTGGAGAAAATCTGTTTAAAAATACAGGAAGTAAATAATTAATGACATCACACTGTGAGACTCTTTCCATCCAAAGATTAAGCATAATTTACCCAAAATTAACAACTTATTTTAACCTTAAAGGGCCCATGACAGGTTGGACACTCATTTAACCAAAATGTAGTTCAGATAAACATATTTCAAAATTAGCTAAAATTCTTTACAAATTTTACACAGTTTTCGCAATTTTTAGCTTTTTAATTTTACTTCCTGGTTGTAAATGATGACATCACACTAGGAAATTACCATAGCAACACTGTACACTGGGCCAAAATTCATCTAATGTCACATTTTTTTGATTTGACAAATAAAAATAAACGTGAACACCTTTAATTTTGTTGAATTAATGTTTAAAGGGTCAAAAAAGTAGTTTATTTTGTGTAAATGATGCATAATCTTTGTCTCCACAGTGTGATGTCATCAGTTTATTTACTTCCTGTATTTTTAAACATATTTTTCAACTTTTCTCCACAAATAGCGACCTGATTGGTATAAAACTATCATTTATATTTACAACAGATATGAATACATTAAATAAAGTCAAAATTAGAAAATCACAGAAACCCGTCATACGCACTTTAAAACATTAATTCAACAAAATAAAGGTGTTCACATCTATTTTGATTTGTCGGACAAAAAAATCTTTTTTTTAGCCCCGTGTGCAAAGTGATTTCCTAGTGTGATGTCATCATTTACAACCAGGAAGTGATATTAAAAAACTAAACAAATTGCTAAAAATGATCAAATATATCATTATTTTTTAGCAAAACTTTAAATATATTTATCTGACCTGTGTTTTAGTCACATGAGGAGTCTAACCTGTCATAGGCCCTTTAAGAATAAAGTGAAGTGAGATTTTGGTTCAATAATGCCACTCGATTGTTATAGAAGGTTTTTCTGGTCGATACGGTAAAAAATCATCACAATTGTCTTGGGGGCAGATCATGATTTCAATTTTATCACGATTCGAATTCACTTTTTTTTTTCAATTCTCTTTAATCAAGCTGCACCATTTAGGAAAAAAATATGTAATTGTGATTTATTTTGACCAGTGCCGTTGTGATTAGATTTAGATTTAATAATATGATTCAGTTCAAATTCACCTTTTAAACACAATTTTGTCGCATTTTTTTATCATTTTTAGTCACGTCCTTGTCGCTTTAAAGGGCCCATGACAGGTTTAAAGGGCCTCTGACAGGTTTAAAGGGCCCCTGACAGGTTTAAAGGGCCCCTGACAGGTCGGACGACTCATTTGACAAAAATGCAGTTAAGATAAATATATTTCAAATTTTGTCAGAGTACTTTACAAATTTTATCACGGTTTAGCAATTTTTTCATTTTTTAGTTTTACTTCCTGGTTGTAAATGATGACATCACACTAGGAAATTACCATAGCAACCATCCTGTACACAGGGCCAAAACTCATTTAATGTCACAGATTTTTTGATTTTATAAATAAAAATACACGTGAAAGCCTTTATTTTGTTGAATCAATGTTTAAAGGGTCAAAAATAATTTACACAAGTTGTTTCTTTTGTGTAAATTATGCATAACCTTTGGCTCACACTGTGATGTCATCAGTTTGTTTACTTCCTGTAATTTTCAACATATTTTTCAACTTTTCTCCACAAACGGCAGCTTGATTGGTGCAAAACTAAAATGTATTTGTACAACTGGTGTTAATGCACCAGATAAAGTCAAAATGAGAAAATCATGAAAACATGTCAAACGCCCTTTAAGTCGCATTTTTGTCACGTTCGGTTGTGTTTGTCACATTTAACTGTATCTTTGTCTGTTTCAGTTGCATTTTTGTTGCTTTTAGTTGCGTTTTGGTGCACTGAGTTGTTTGTTTTTGTTGTTTGTTTGTTTTTGCATTTTTGAGCACATTTTTATCGCTCTAGCCCTGGCCTTTAAGAGGTAAATAAAGTCATCTGCTCAGTGGCTTCAGAGGCTAAACATCAGGAGAAAAAGTGTGTTTGAACAGACGGCGGCATTAAAGACACAAACAGTCAATCAGGATACGACGATTTCACAAAAACAGCAGATTGTCTCAGGACCATATCGTCCAGACAAACTGTAAAGCTCAAGTTAACTCAAGTTCGTGGCATTTTGGGATTTGTGCCTTTAAGACGAAGTAAAGCAAGAGAACAGAGAAAACGGAAACAAACTCGGAAGTCGTTAAAGTCTAAGGCTACGTTCACACTGCAGGGTATGACGCCCAATTCGGATTTTTTATTTAAAGGTCCCATATCCTGCTCTTTCCCCTTCACACAGTCTATTCTCAGGGCTTTGTGTAATATCCATAACATAACAGTTTAACAAACACCCATTTCTTGGACTGGCCCCCCTCCTGCCTCCCCCGCCCAACCCGTGCCTCCCCTGTAGTGGAGATGGTGCATGCGCCGTGTGCTCCGGTAAACAGCGATACACAAACACTGAATAAACCTTTTCTGGTCCTGACGGTGCGTCGTGCTGAGTCCTACGTCCTGGATCTGACCTGGAGTTTGACGTGCTCCAGGGCCTCAACCACGGACGTGCCGTTTGGTAAATAACAAGCTAACTCTTCTATCTGTCGTATCCATCGTGTAATTACTGTGTAGCATTAGCATTAGCTGTTTTTATTCTTCCTGGAGGCGTGGCTTAAACACCGCGTCATCTTAGTGAGGAGCCCCCGTCTGCTGCTCAGAGGGGGACGGAAAAGACAGTTCTCTAGTGAAAACATGAGGGAATCAATCAAAAAACCACTTTGGGCACAACATACGAGGCCCAGAGAGCCCTGGAGGAAGATTAGAACCTCTGAAGAGTCACTTTAGCAGGATATGGGACCTTTAAATCCGAGTTTTTTATGTGGTTGTTCACATTACAAAAAAAATGCGATTGCTGTTTGTGTCTGGTTTGAACAGAATGCGGCGTTATGCAGCACAAAAGAACCCAACGTCACACACAGTACTGTGTTTATGGGAGTAAACATGGTCCAACTGCAGAACCTCTCAGTCGTGAAGCATTTGTGTAAATTTATAGATTTTTTTGCAACCGGGGCCAACATTTTACCAATCAATTAAGAAGACGGTTACGAAGGAAGAGGGCAAGGGTTTTGGCAGTTTGTGGGGCACTCGCTGTTGAGAGGAGGCGGAGCCAGGAGCGGTGGGACACTGATGTGAGCCGTTACTCAGAAACTGATCTTTTAAATAACTTTCGGACGACCCGGAGAACATTGACTTACATCTGTGAACTCTCGCACGTCAAAATACAAATTTCCGCCGACCCGTTCTGATTAGCGAGCGCGCTGGGGTCGGGCGGTACTGGGTGGGAACAGGTGCTCGTTTACGTACCGTTTCAAACCTTTTTGGGGTCGCGAGATCAACCGTCTGCACGATAATTCACGACTTCTGCAGGACAGTACGTCGCCATTTCTTTTGCTTTCGTCTCTTGTTTTTCAAAATGATGACGTTTTGGTGACGACAGGACTTGAACGTTCAGACTGAAGTTCATTCTAAAAGTGCGGATACAAATCGGATTTATTTCCACATACGACAGTGGCCCGGGTCGGATTTGAAAAAATCAGATACAAGTCACATTTGGGCCAAAAAAATCCGATTTGACCTGCAGTGTGAACGTAGTGATGGGAACAAGGTTTGTTAATCTAATTGAACAATTAGTCCATCTTAGTCTATTTTATTCTTAAGTTTATGCTGCCTTTTTATATATTTTTAATATTTTATTCATTGCTTTATGTTGCACCTGACGCCGAAGCAAGTTCCTGTTTGTGAATTTCACTGACGACGGCAATAAACCGTTTCTGATTTTGATTCTGATTCTGATTTGACCGATTTGTCGATCTTGTGCCACACGATAGAAGCCGCGCCAATGTATTATCTGGTTATTTTTATTTTATTTTTTAAACGGACAATATTTTTTGCTGAAAAGTTAGTTTTTGTTGAAAACAGTCCTGGGTGTCAGACTAGACGGGCTCTAGGTGGCGCTCTCAAACTCCCTCGTCGAGTGTGTTTTATGGAGCCGCATTTCACTGGAATCAGCTCCAGCTCAGCACGAACCATCGACATTAAACACAAACTGAAGACGACATTGATATTAGAACAAATGCAGACGACCAGATGAACTAAGACTATTTTCATTGTAACTTACATTAAAGTACATTTGACTCTTTTTATTATTTATGTAACAGTTTGGAAACGTATTGTTTATTTGATCTAATGGCAATGTTTAAGGAAGACCCAGGTCTAAACCAGGTCTAAACCTGGACTAAACCAGGACTAAACCAGGTCTAAACCAGGTCTAAACCAGGACTAAACCAGGACTAAACCAGGTCTAAACCAGGACTAAACCAGGACTAAACCAGGTCTAAACCAGGACTAAACCAGGACTAAACCAGGACTAAACCAGGTCTAAACCAGGTCTAAACCAGGACTAAACCAGGACTAAACCAGGTCTAAACCAGGTCTAAACCAGGTCTAAACCAGGACTAAACCAGGACTAAACCAGGTCTAAACCAGGACTAAACCAGGACTAAACCAGGTCTAAACCAGGACTAAACCAGGACTAAACCAGGTCTAAACCAGGACTGAACCAGGACTGAACCAGGTCTAAACCAGGACTAAACCAGGTCTAAACCAGGTCTAAACCAGGTCTAAACCAGGACTAAACCAGGACTAAACCAGGTCTAAACCAGGACTAAACCAGGTCTAAACCAGGACTAAACCAGGACTAAACCAGGACTAAACCAGGACTAAACCAGGACTAAACCAGGACTAAACCAGGTCTAAACCAGGTCTAAACCAGGACTAAACCAGGACTAAACCAGGTCTAAACCAGGTCTAAACCAGGACTAAACCAGGACTAAACCAGGTCTAAACCAGGTCTAAACCAGGACTAAACAAGGACTAAACCAGGACTAAACCAGGTCTAAACCAGGACTAAACCAGGTCTAAACCAGGACTGAACCAGGACTGAACCAGGTCTAAACCAGGACTAAACCAGGACTAAACCAGCACTAAACCAGGACTAAACCAGGACTAAACCAGGACTAAACCAGGACTAAACCAGCACTAAACCAGGTCTAAACCAGCACTAAACCAGGTCTAAACCAGGACTGAACAAGAAGAAGAATAAACCAGGACTAAATCAGGACTAAACCAGGTCTAAACCAGGTCTAAACCAGGTCTAAACCAGGACTAAACCAGGACTAAACCAGGTCTAAACCAGGACTAAACCAGGACTAAACCAGGTCTAAACCAGGACTAAACCAGGACTAAACCAGGTCTAAACCAGGACTGAACCAGGACTGAACCAGGTCTAAACCAGGACTAAACCAGGTCTAAACCAGGACTAAACCAGGTCTAAACCAGGACTAAACCAGGACTAAACCAGGTCTAAACCAGGACTAAACCAGGACTAAACCAGGACTAAACCAGGTCTAAACCAGGTCTAAACCAGGACTAAACCAGGACTAAACCAGGTCTAAACCAGGTCTAAACCAGGACTAAACCAGGACTAAACCAGGTCTAAACCAGGTCTAAACCAGGACTAAACAAGGACTAAACCAGGACTAAACCAGGTCTAAACCAGGACTAAACCAGGTCTAAACCAGGACTGAACCAGGACTGAACCAGGTCTAAACCAGGACTAAACCAGGACTAAACCAGCACTAAACCAGGACTAAACCAGGACTAAACCAGGACTAAACCAGGACTAAACCAGCACTAAACCAGGTCTAAACCAGCACTAAACCAGGTCTAAACCAGGACTGAACAAGAAGAAGAATAAACCAGGACTAAATCAGGACTACACCAAGACTAACCATGGACTAAATCAAGGTTACATCAGGACTAAATGACTAAATCAAAACTAGACCAACACTATATCAGGGCGAAACTAAAACTAAACCAGGTCTGACAAAAAAAATAAATAAACCAGGACTAAACCAGGACTAAATCAGGCCTAAACCATGGTTACACCAGGTCTAAACCAGGTCTAAACCAGGACTAAACCAGCACTAAACCAGGACTGACAAAGAATAAATCAGGACTAAACCAAGGTTACACCAGAACTAAACCAGAACTAAACCAGAACTAAAACCAGGACTAACAAAACAATAAACTAGAACTAAACCAAGACTAAATATGGACTAAACCAGGTCTAAACCAGAACTAATCCAAGACAGACAAAAGAATAAGCCAGGACTAGACCTGAACCCGGACCCCCGTTCAGACCCGTCCTCCCGTCCCCGCTCACGGCGCTCTGTTCTCGGGGTGACAGCTGAGCCCGCTCCGTAAACACCAGCGGAGCTAACGGCGGCTAACGGCGCAGCTAACGGCGGCTAACGGACCCTCCCCCCGGGCTCACAGCGGACCGCAGCCCGGGCCCAGGCTCCGTCCCCGGGTCACACTCTGCTCTCGCGGACCTGGAGATCCTCTTCCCGGGACGAGCGCGGACCGAATCCTCCAGAAACAGCGGCGGGTTTAGCGAGCGGCGGCTAACGAGCGGCGCGGCTAATGCGACGCTAGAGCCGCGTCGCCATGGTAACAGACACGCAGGTCCAGCCGCCATGTTGTCACGGGCGAACTCTAGTCTAGAACGGAGAACTGGACTTTTAATTAAACATTTTTTTGATAATTGATCTTTGTCATATCTGTACTTTATCTACTGCCCATGTTGTGAAAACC
The DNA here is from genome assembly GCA_019453435.1 of Rhinogobius similis. Lineage (NCBI taxonomy): Eukaryota > Metazoa > Chordata > Actinopteri > Gobiiformes > Gobiidae > Rhinogobius > Rhinogobius similis. The sequence goes on along the minus strand of CM033631.1, from coordinate 1,042,307 downwards.
ATCTTGATTTTTTTAAGTTTAGTTTTTAAGTAAATAATTCATCTTTTATAGTAACAGACATGAAGTAAACAGAATAGTGATCAGTGGTTGTGTGCATGTGCATCAATATTAAAACTAGTAATACTCGTTTAAAGTATCAACAAAATAACATTTAAAAAACAGAACAAAATGCACCTTTACTAAATAGTTTCAGAATAATCTTGACCTTTATACGAGCTAGTATAAAACCACATGGAAACCTTAAAAATGAACAATTATTTAGAGTTGCTCATGACATTCTGTTGTCTAAACAAAGAGCATTTATATTACAATTGTGATAATTAAAGTGTTGAGTAACATTAAACATTAAAATAAAAATGTTTTACCCACTGCTTTTTGTAGTTTTGTTTGTGATTTTGTCCGTCCTGAACTGAGTGTTATGAAAAGGGGTTTGCATTATTATTACATATCATATTCACAGTGCAGTGGTTTTTAGCATAAATATCTGTTTTAAAAATTAAGATAAATGTCCGGATAAAGTTTCTGCAGTGTTATCACAAATATACCATAATAAATCCATTTAACCTCTTAAATCACAGAGTTTTCTGGCCCCGTTTGCGGCTCTTACAATCACAAGATGGCCGCCGCAATCGCCACGGCAACAGAGCCACACTCTCTGGTTTTATCCTTCCACATTGCTAACGAGGCTAATCCCGTTAGCCCGTGCTGGCCGTCCGTGCTCGGAGCAAAGCGGCTGTGTGCGGCTGAAAAGGGCGGCGGTACCTGGAGGGCGCAGGCCGGGCTCCGCGCACTGTCCTCCGGCTGACTCTGCTCCATGAGGCCGCCGAGCTCCAGGGTCACGGACAGACGCGCATTTTCGCCCGAAGCTTGTTTTTGTTGCTAAATCTGAAGATGCCTCCTGCGCGAGAATCTCGTTCTGTTCGGTCGTTCTCGCGAGGTTTGGGGAAGATTATACTAAGGGGCTGAACCAGGACTAAACCAGGACTAAACCAGGACTAAACCAGGTCTAAACCAGGATTAAACCAGGTCTAAACCAGGACTAAACCAGGACTAAACCAGGTCTAAACCAGGACTAAACCAGGACTAAACCAGGTCTAAACCAGGACTAAACCTGAACTAAATCAGGTCTAAACCAGGACTAAACCAGGACTAAACCAGGACTAAACCAGGTCTAAACCAGGACTAAACCAGGACTAAACCAGGTCTAAACCAGGTCTAAACCAGGACTAAACCTGAACTAAATCAGGTCTAAACCAGGACTAAACCTGAACTAAATCAGGTCTAAACCAGGACTAAACCAGGACTAAACCTGAACTAAATCAGGTCTAAACCAGAACTAAACCAGGACTAAACCAGGACTAAACCAGGACTAAACCGGGACTAAACCAGGACTAAACCAGGACTAAACCAGGACTAAACCAGAACTAAACCAGGACTAAACCAGGACTAAACCAGGACTAAACCAGAACCAAACCAGAACCAAACCAGGACTAAACCAGGTCTAAACCAGGACTAAACCAGGACTAAACCAGAACTAAACCAGGACTAAACCAGGTCTAAACCAGGACTAAACCAGGTCTAAACCAGGACTAAACCAGGACTAAACCTGAACTAAACCAGGACTAAACCAGAACTAAACCAGGACTAAACCAGGACTAAACCAGAACTGAACCAGGACTAAACCAGGTCTAAACCAGGTCTAAACCAGGACTAAACCAGGACTAAACCAGGTCTAAACCAGGTCTAAACCAGGACTAAACCAGGTCTAAACCAGGACTAAACCAGGTCTAAACCAGGACTAAACCAGGTCTAAACCAGGACTAAACCTGAACTAAACCAGGACTAAACCAGGACTAAACCTGAACTAAATCAGGTCTAAACCAGAACTAAACCAGGACTAAACCAGGTCTAAACCGGGACTAAACCAGGACTAAACCAGGACTAAACCAGGACTAAACCAGAACTAAACCAGGACTAAACCAGGACTAAACAAGAACCAAACCAGAACCAAACCAGGACTAAACAAGAACCAAACCAGAACTAAACCAGGACTAAACCAGGTCTAAACCAGGACTAAACCAGGTCTAAACCAGGACTAAACCAGGACTAAACCTGAACTAAACCAGGACTAAACCAGAACTAAACCAGGACTAAACCAGGACTAAACCAGGTCTAAACCAGGTCTAAACCAGGTCTAAACCAGGACTAAACCAGGACTAAACCAGGTCTAAACCAGGTCTAAACCAGGACTAAACCAGGTCTAAACCAGGACTAAACCTGAACTAAATCAGGTCTAAACCAGGACTAAACCAGGACTAAACCAGGACTGAACCAGGACTAAACCAGGACTAAACCTGAACTAAATCAGGTCTAAACCAGAACTAAACCAGGACTAAACCAGGTCTAAACCAGGTCTAAACCAGGACTAAACCAGGTCTAAACCAGGACTAAACCTGAACTAAACCAGGACTAAACCAGGACTAAACCGGGACTAAACCAGGACTAAACCAGGACTAAACCAGGACTAAACCAGAACTAAACCAGGACTAAACCAGAACCAAACCAGAACCAAACCAGGACTAAACCAGGTCTAAACCAGAACTAAACCAGGACTAAACCAGGACTAAACCAGAACTAAACCAGGACTAAACCAGGACTAAACCAGAACCAAACCAGAACCAAACCAGGACTAAACCATGACTAAACCAAGACTGAACCAGGACTAAACCAGGTCTAAACCAGGACTAAACCGGGACTAAACCAGGACTAAAGTGTGAAACACACAAAAACACATTTGATAAATTGTTTTATAAATATTCACGTTTATAAAAGTAATAAATAAGTGACAAAGCTCGGGCTGAACGTTGTGTTTCAGTCGGAGTGTGTCGTCTTCGTGTCGTTGTCTTCAGCGCCTGTGACCAGAGGAGGGCAGCAGTGAGCCACGTTTACTCGCAGCAGTTTAAATCAGGCTTGAAACAATCGCTGAGATGCTACAGTTTATCGGACACTTCCCATCGACTCTGGAGGGTTTGGCTCACGTGAGTCACTTCTCCTCGATAACATTTTCTACTATTTTGTTTATCAAACTTAAAGTCTCTGACAGACTCAACACATCTGACTAAAACATGATGAAATAAACTGTTACCATAGCAACCGGACTGTAAACAAGGGCCAACTGTTACCATAGCAACCAGACTGTAAACAAGGGCCACATCCACATACATTAGAGCTGACAATAAATAATCCGTGATAAGACTTTATTTTGTTAAATGATGGTTTAAATTGTCAGAAAAATGAGTAAATTGTCTGTTTTTTCAACGGCGCGTCGCCTTTTGATGACATCACAGAGGGACTCAGCTCTGCTTCCTGTCACTTTAAACTTTTATTTTTTCTTCACAAACTCCAACTTCACAAATGTAAAACTTTAAAAAATGTTTACCACAGATGCCCTCCCACTAAACTAAGTCAGAATTAAACAAACCCGACTTTAATATTGTAAATACTGATGACATTAAAGGTCCCAGACTCTTTGTTCAAAATGTAAACGAGTACATTTAGTGTTTTCCACCAAAGAGTCTGCTTTAAAAGCAAGACTTTTTACAATTTCTGTGTATTTTAATGTCAACTATTTCAAGTCGAGCCACAGATGAGTCTGACCTGGACCTTGTTCTGTGGATGTTTGCAATCCATTCATTTCATGTAGAACAGCAGCTCTTTCTCTGTTGAACTACACGACTTAAGAGTTTATTGTGTCAAACACAGATTCAAACCTGGAGAAGAATAAAGTTTAAAGTTATCAATGAACGCTAACGTTAGCTACGGGCTAAATGCTACTGCGATGCTAGCGCCACCTGCTGTTTAACATCTACAGAACAAGCTCCAGGTCACGACGTCTGTTCAGACAATTCTGTATTTAAGATACATACTCACCTGTGTGTGTGTGGAGCCCCCCGCAGGTCAGAGCGCAGGTCAGAGAGCGCCCCCCGCAGGTCAGAGAGCGCCCCCCGCAGGTCAGAGAGCGCCGTGCGGCTCGACACAGGAGGCAGAACCAGTAAAGCTGCAGCGGCCAAAGCAGCGCGGCGCCCAGGTTACACTGCCAGGGGGCGACCTGGAGCACCGAGAGCACAGACACGCCGGAGAAACTGAGGGAGAAGAACACGGAACATTATCAGCGACGGCCAGGATTAGTGTCGTGGGCGTCAGTGAGAGGTTTCACCCGGGCACTGGGTCAAAGTCAAGATGTTTTGACTTCCATCTGAAAGTCATTTTCAATCTGAGGATCTGGGTGACTAAGCCCCGCCCTCTGGGAGGAGTGTCACTTAAAGTGAAGGTGTTGATCCTGAGGAGGCGTCACCTGGTGAGACACTGCGGCTCAGAGTGACGTGCAGCGCCTCAAACCTCTGAGAACACGCCACAAAAACCATTCAAAATAAAACTGTCCCTTTGTAACTTTGAAATAAAGTCTGCACTTTTGTGATTCATATAATTAAACCTCAGTTAATGTCGTTTAAGACACGATTAACACATTTATAACTGACATAACACGGACTGAATATTAAATCAACACATTCATTTATGTCACACAGTACGTGTGATATCTGTGGTGTGTGTAGTATTTGTAGTACTTGTAGTACTTGTAGTATTTGTAGTACTTGTAGTACTTGTAGTATTTGTAGTACTTGTAGTACTTGTAGTACTTGTAGTACTTGTAGTATTCGTAGTACTTGTAGTACTTGTAGTACTTGTAGTACTTGTAGTATTTGTAGTATTGTTACCGGCTGTAGCTGTAGTACAAATATGGAAACAGCACGACTCGACACCAGAAGAACGTCAGGATCGTCAGGAGCCCATTCACTTTGTACAAGAAACAATCCTGACGACCGAACTGTAAAAGACACACCGACAGGGTCAGGGGCGCACCTGACACACAGGGAGGGCACCTGACACACAGAGAGGGCACCTGACACACAGAGAGGGCCCCTGACACACAGGGAGGGCACCTGACACACAGGGAGGGCACCTGACACACAGAGGGAGGGCACCTGACACACAGAGGGAGGGCACCTGACACACAGAGAGGGCACCTGACACACAGAGAGAGGGCACCTGACACACAGAGAGGGCACCTGACACACAGGGAGGGCACCTGACACACAGGGAGGGCACCTGACACACAGAGAGGGCACCTGACACACAGGGAGGGCACCTGACACACAGAGAGGGCACCTGACACACAGAGAGAGGGCACCTGACACACAGAGGGAGGGCACCTGACACACAGGGAGGGCACCTGACACACAGAGAGGGCACCTGACACACAGAGAGAGGGCACCTGACACACAGGGAGGGCACCTGACACACAGGGAGGGCACCTGACACACAGGGAGGGCACCTGACACACAGGGAGAGCACCTGACACACAGAGAGGGCACCTGACACACACAGGGAGGGCACCTGACACACAGAGGGAGGCACCTGACACACAGTGAGGGCACCTGACACACACAGGGAGGGCACCTGACACACAGAGGGAGGGCACCTGACACACAGGGAGGGCACCTGACACACACAGCGGGGGCACCTGACACACAGAGGGAGGGCACCTGACACACAGGGAGGGCACCTGACACACACAGAGAGGGCACCTGACACACAGGGAGGGCACCTGACACACACAGGGAGGGCACCTGACACACAGAGGGAGGGTACCTGACACACAGGGAGGGCACCTGACACACACAGAGAGGGCACCTGACACACAGGGAGGGCACCTGACACACAGGGAGAGCACCTGACACACAGAGAGGGCACCTGACACACACAGGGAGGGCACCTGACACACAGGGAGGGCACCTGACACACAGGGGGCCTGACACACAGAGGGAGGGCACCTGACACACAGGGGGCCTGACACACACGGACCTGGATGAGGACTTTTCCCGCACACAGAAATGGTGTGCTGAGCTCCGGCAGCAGCAGAAGACCCTGGAAATAATCTCCTTTTCCGTCGCGCCAGAACTGAACGAACAAACAACAGGAAAACAACTCCTGAGAACAGAGTTAGGAGGGAATATACCCGGACTAAACCGGACTAAAAAGTGTCTCTAAATGTCCTGAAGCGTGACTAAAAAGAGGAAAAACCAAGACAAAAATAACACAACTAAATGTGACCAAAAAGAAACAAATATGAGATAAAAACAAAACAAAAAATGTGACAAAAATCGACCAAATATTATTTTAAAACAATCCCCTGAACACACTAAAGCAACTAAACAGCAACTAAAACAGACAAACTTTACTAAAACGAGAAAAAAACACAACTCAACAACGCAAATGAAACAAAAAAACAAAAACAACCAGAGACAAAATGTGACCAAACACAACAAAAACTCTCCTAAACACAACTAAACTTGACTAAAATGACACAAAAACATGACCAAAAACGCAACTAAAACACTTGACTAAACAAAGACAAAAACGCAATAAAAATGTCACGAAAAATAGACAAAAACAAACCAAAAACACTGCGACATAAACGTTCATAAAAGTTCTCACCACTGACGCCGGGAAGCAGAAGACGACCATGAAGACGTGATGGAGCACGAGTAACGCCTCTTTTCGCAGGAAGCCAATCAGAGCGCTGCGTCGGCTCCCTGGCCCCGCCCCCTGCCCTTTGACCCTGAGTTTGTGGCGGTGGCAGAGGAACATGGCGACGATGTCATACAGGAAGTACGGCACGGCGAACAGGACGTACGACTCTGTCAGCCAGTGTCTGTGAGAGAGGTCAGAGGTCAGAGGTCAGAGGTCAGAGGTCAGAGGGAAGAGGGCAGAGGTCAGAGGTCAGAGGTCAGAGGTCAGAGGGTAGAGGTCAGAGGGAAGAGGGAAGAGGGCTGAGGGCAGAGGGCAGAGGTCAGAGGGTAGAGGTCAGAGGTCAGAGGGCAGAGGGCAGAGGGCTGAGGGAAGAGGTCAGAGGTCAGAGGTCAGAGGGTAGAGGTCAGAGGGAAGAGGTCAGAGGTCAGAGGGCTGAGGGCAGAGGGCTGAGGTCAGAGGTCAGAGGGAAGAGGGCTGAGGTCAGAGGGCTGAGGTCAGAGGTCAGAGGGAAGAGGGAAGAGGTCAGAGGTCAGAGGTCAGAGGGCTGAGGTCAGAGGGAAGAGGTCAGAGGGAAGAGGTCAGAGGGAAGAGGTCAGAGGGAAGAGGTCAGAGGTCAGAGGTCAGAGGGCTGAGGTCAGAGGGAAGAGGTCAGAGGGAAGAGGTCAGAGGGAAGAGGTCAGAGGGAAGAGGGAAGAGGTCAGAGGGAAGAGGGAAGAGGTCAGAGGTCAGAGGGCTGAGGTCAGAGGTCAGAGGGAAGAGGTCAGAGGTCAGAGGTCAGAGGTCAGAGGGCTGAGGTCAGAGGTCAGAGGTCAGAGGGAAGAGGGCAGAGGGAAGAGGGAAGAGGTCAGAGGGAAGAGGTCAGAGGGAAGAGGTCAGAGGGAAGAGGTCAGAGGGCAGAGGTCAGAGGGAAGAGGGAAGAGGTCAGAGGGAAGAGGTCAGAGGGAAGAGGTCAGAGGGAAGAGGGAAGAGGTCAGAGGGAAGAGGGAAGAGGTCAGAGGTCAGAGGGCTGAGGTCAGAGGTCAGAGGGAAGAGGTCAGAGGGAAGAGGTCAGAGGTCAGAGGTCAGAGGGCTGAGGTCAGAGGTCAGAGGGCTGAGGTCAGAGGTCAGAGGTCAGAGGTCAGAGGGCTGAGGTCAGAGGGAAGAGGTCAGAGGGAAGAGGGAAGAGGGAAGAGGGCAGAGGGAAGAGGTCAGAGGGCTGAGGTCAGAGGGCTGAGGTCAGAGGTCAGAGGTCAGAGGGAAGAGGGAAGAGGTCAGAGGGAAGAGGTCAGAGGGAAGAGGTCAGAGGGAAGAGGTCAGAGGGAAGAGGGCTGAGGGCACAGGGCAGGGGTGGGGCCAGAAGTCAGGGGGCGGGGCCAGAGGTCAGGGGGCGGGGCCAGAGGTCAGGGGACAGAGGTCAGTCCTGTCCCTGGTCTGTCTCAGTGGAGTTTGCTTGTTCTCCCTGTGTCTGATGAGCTTTAAACCTGGTCCTGTTTTCACCTGCCCCCTAGCCCCGCCCACATCCTGTACTTTGGTTATTTGAAAAATAACAGGTTTAGTCCTGGTTTAGTCCTGGTTTAGTCCTGGTTTAGACCTGGTTTAGACCTGGTTTAGTCCTGGTTTAGTCCTGGTTTAGTCCTGGTTTAGTCCAGGTTTAGTCCTGGTTCAGTCCTGGTTTAGTCCTGGTTCAGTCCTGGTTTAGTCCTGGTTTAGACCTGGTTTAGACCTGGTTTAATCCTGGTTTAGACCTGGTTTAGTCCTGGTTTAGACCTGGTTTAATCCTGGTTTAGACCTGGTTTAATCCTGGTTTAGACCTGGTTTAGTCCTGGTGTAGTCCTGGTGCTCATTTTCAGCTGAGATTTCATAAACAAATGACATGATTTGACTTTCAAACAAGACTCTGAGTCAGATCTGGTCCTGGTCTGAGCCCGGTGCAGTCCTGGTCCTGGTCTGAGCCCGGTGCAGTCCTGGTCCTGGTCTGAGCCCGGTGCAGTCCTGGTCCTGGTCTGAGCCCGGTGCAGTCCTGGTCCTGGTCTGAGCCCGGTGCAGTCCTGGTCCTGGTCTGAGCCCGGTGCAGTCCTGGTCCTGGTCTGAGCCCGGTGCAGTCCTGGTCCTGGTCTGAGCCCGGTGCAGTCCTGGTCCTGGTCTGAGCCCGGTGCAGTCCTGGTCCTGGTCTGAGCCCGGTGCAGTCCTGGTCCTGGTCTGAGAAGGAGAACATGCAAACGTCCACAGACCCGGGACTCAAACCCAGGACCCTGTGGCTGTGAGGTTCTGACCGATCCTGGAGCAGGTCGGAGCACGAGGTCACGATGATGAAACCAGCAGAGGTCGCCATGACGGACTGAAGCGACGACACCAGCCTGGAACACAGAGAGAAACACTTCATTTATAACATTGTCTAGAAGATTCAGCCCCATAAACCAGGACTAAACCAGGTCTAAACCAGGATTAAACCAGGACTAAACCAGGACTAAACCAGGTCTAAACCAGGACTAAACCAGGACTAAACCAGGACTAAACCAGGTCTAAACCAGGACTAAACCAGGACTAAACCAGGACTAAACCAGGTCTAAACCAGGTCTAAACCAGGACTAAACCAGGACTAAACCAGGACTAAACCAGGTCTAAACCAGGACTTAACCAGGATTAAACCGGGACTAAACCAGGACTAAACCAGGACTAAACCAGGACTAAACCAGGACTAAACCAGGTCTAAACCAGGACTGAACCAGGATTAAACCGGGACTAAACCAGGACTAAACCAGGACTAAACCAGGACTAAACCAGGACTAAACCAGGACTAAACCAGGACTAAACCAGGTCTAAACCAGGACTAAACCAGGACTAAACCAGGACTAAACCAGGTCTAAACCAGGACTGAACCAGGATTAAACCGGGACTAAACCAGGACTAAACCAGGACTAAACCAGGACTAAACCAGGACTAAACCAGGTCTAAACCAGGACTGAACCAGGATTAAACCGGGACTAAACCAGGACTAAACCAGGACTAAACCAGGACTAAACCAGGACTAAACCAGGTCTAAACCAGGACTGAACCAGGACTAAACCAGGATTAAACCGGGACTAAACCAGGACTAAACCAGGACTAAACCAGGACTAAACCAGGTCTAAACCAGGTCTAAACCAGGTCTAAACCAGGATTAAACCGGGACTAAACCAGGACTGAACCAGGACTAAACCAGGACTAAACCAGGTCTAAACCAGGACTGAACCAGGACTAAACCAGGACTAAACCAGGACTAAACCAGGTCTAAACCAGGTCTACACCAGGTCTAAACCAGGACTAAACCAGGACTAAACCAGGACTAAACCAGGACTAAACCAGGTCTAAACCAGGTCTAAACCAGGACTAAACCAGGACTAAACCAGGACTAAACCAGGACTAAACCAGGACTAAACCAGGACTAAACCGGGTCTAAACCAGGACTAAACCAGGACTAAACCAGGACTGACCGTGTGGCGGCGATAACGGCGTCCGATTGGCTGCAGACCAGGAAGTTCTGGATGAGGCGTTTGGAGACGAAGAAAACAGCGGGAAAAAACAGAGAACCGGCCACGAGCAGAACAGCACCGTCCACTCGCATCTGAAGTAAACAAGTAAACAAGACGACAAGTAAACAAGACGACAAGTAAACAAGACGACAAGTAAACAAGACGACAAGTAAACAAGACGACAAGTAAACAAGACGACAAGTAAACAAGACGACAAGTAAACAAGACGACAAGTAAACAAGACGACAAGTAAACAAGACGACAAGTAAACAAGACGACAAGTAAACAAGACGACAAGTAAACAAGACGACAAGTAAACAAGACGACAAGTAAACAAGACGACAAGTAAACAAGACGACAAGTAAACAAGACGACAAGTAAACAAGACAACAAGTAAACAAGACGACAAGTAAACAAGACGACAAGTAAACAAGACGACAAGTAAACAAGACGACAAGTAAACAAGACGACAAGTAAACAAGACGACAAGTAAACAAGACCACAAGTAAACAAGACCACAAGTAAACAAGACCACAAGTAAACAAGACGACAAGTAAACAAGACGACATGTAAACAAGACGACAAGTAAACAAGACGACAAGACAACAAGTAAACAAGACGACATGTAAACAAGACAACAAGACGACACGTAAACAAGACGACAAGTAAACAAGACAACAAGACAACAAGTAAACAAGACGACAAGTAAACAAGACAACAAGACAACAAGTAAACAAGACGACAAGTAAACAAGACAACAAGACAACAAGTAAACAAGACGACATGTAAACAAGACAACAAGACAACAAGTAAACAAGACGACATGTAAACAAGACAACAAGACAACAAGTAAACAAGACGACATGTAAACAAGACAACAAGACGACACGTAAACAAGACGACACGTAAACAAGACGACAAGTAAACAAGACGACAAGTAAACAAGACAACAAGTAAACAAGACGACAAGTAAACAAGACGACAAGTAAACAAGACAACAAACACAAAAGCACATCAGAATCAGAATGACGTTGATACTTTCTCAGGGGAAAATTCTTTTTAAAAAGTCGATAACCAACAAGTAAATAAACAAGTAAATAAAAGCAGATAAAAAACAACAGGAAACAAGCACATTTTAATTAAACATTCTAGACTTAAAACATTGTAAATGAGTCAAATATTTGGCAAACGTTTTTAATTGTCTAGTTGTCCAGAAGAATTTATTCTTTCCGAGCATCGAAGCTGACAATCATCAATCTATTGTCATCAAATCTACAACTAATATCTCTAATATTAACAATAAAACAAATATTATAATCGTTTGTACATGAACTCACCTCTGTGTCCAGGTCTGGCCCACGTTTGAGAGAAAAACACTTAGAATTCTTCACATTTTACTGGCACAGAAATCAGACACAAGATTTGCATAAAAACTGTGGGACGTACATTTTCATGAAGAAAAAATGTCCAGAGTTTTAAATTCAAAAAGTGAATAATTCTGTGTAAAGAGTTTGTCTCTGGAGCAGCTTTAAATCCAACAGGCTCAGAACACAAGCTCTCATTTGCATAAGACGGATAAAGGGGCGGAGCTTAGCCACCTGTCACTGACCAGGACTAAACCAGGACTAAACCAGGTCTAAACCAGGACTAAACCAGGTCTAAACCAGGGCTAAACCAGGACTAAACCAGGTCTAAACCAGGACTAAACCAGGTCTAAACCAGGACTAAACCAGGTCTAAACCAGGTCTAAACCAGGACTAAACCAGGACTAAACCAGGACTGAATCAGGACTACACCAGGACTAAACCAGGACTGAACCAGGTCAAAACCAGGTCTAAACCAGATCTAAACTGGGACTAAACCAGGTCTAAACCAGGTGTAAACCAGGACTAAACCAGGACTGAACCAGGACTAAACCAGGTCTAAACCAGGTCTAAACCAGGTCTAAACCAGGTCTAAACCAGATCTAAACTGGGACTAAACCAGGTCTAAACCAGGACTAAACCAGGACTGAACCAGGACTAAACCAGGTCTAAACCAGGGCTCAACCAGGACTAAACCAGGACTAAACCAGGACTAAACCAGGACTAAACCAGGACTAAACCAGGACTAAACCAGGACTAAACCAGGACTAAACCGGGTCTAAACCAGGACTAAACCAGGACTAAACAGGACTAAACCAGGTCTAAACCAGGTCTAAACCAGGTCTAAACCAGGTCTAAACCAGGACTAGAAAACTAGACCAGACCCATTGCAGCATCACTTTGTGACAAATTAAATAATAATAATGATAATATGATAATTTGTGCCTCTTTTTTCTTTATAATTTTGTTTTAGTTTAATCCAGTTCCCTAAAACAAATAAAATGACTTTTAAAAGTTTAGAGCGAAAAGAGGAAGATTTTCCGTTTTGTTTACGTGTGTTCTGAGGCTCCGTCTGATTGGCTGCTGCGGCGCCTGCGTCACTGGAATCCGACCAATCAGAGCGCTCCCCGAAAGGCGCCGGTTTGAAATCTAAAAATGGCCGCCGCCCGAGTCCGAGCGTAAGTGCCTCTGTTTTTATTCCGCAAATATCTCACTTCATGGCGTTTATTCGAGACAAAATGCTCTCACGGATGATTCTAACACTTTAATGCCCCTTTCTGCGCAGCCGCAGTCTTTTAACTTCATTCAGACTCGAGAGTGAAACTGTTTTCAGAATAAAACAGAAGCGTCCTTTTCTTAACTGTAAAGAGCAACGTTAAAAGAACCTTTGAGTGCAGCTGTTAAAGTCCATATTTCAGGTTCTCACGTTACTGTGGGAGGGCACCCGTGTTAAATATGTATCATAGTTTACATCTGTAATTTGCAGTTTGTGAAGAAACGTTTAAAAAGATGAGAAAATTACAGGAAGTAGTGCTGACTTTTTTGTGTTTCTTTTTAATGTATTATTATAAAAGGTTCACAGTTACAAAACAAAATGCATTTACATAAAACATACGGGACACATATGTTGTGTTTAATCCAGTTAAATGGGCTAAAGTACTGAGTTTTAAAACGGAATTCCTCTGTGATGTCATCAATATGTGACGTGCGGCTGAAAATAGACGATTAACACTCGACTGACACATCTTTAAACAGTCGTTCAACAAAGTCAAGTATTATAATTTGTCAAATCATAACTGTTGTGTAATTTATATGGATTTTGACCCTTGTTTACAGTCCGGTTGCTACGGTAACAGTCGTGGAATCACCTCTAACTCTGTCATGTTTGCTGCCCATGACCAACCAGGAAGTACATTATAAACATGAAAACTGTCAAACTGGGGACACACAGGAAAAATGTTTAGTCAAATCTTAAGCATAATTATCTTCACTACGTTTTAGTGAAATGTGACGTCTAACCGTCACATAGACTTTAAATCTTAAAAACAATTTGACGAAAGAGTTATCGATCAAATAGATCTGTGTGATATCGTGATAAAAACAGAGTCCTGAGCTGGTCCTGAGACAATCTGTGTTTGAAATGTTGTTCTGGTGACTGTTTGTGTCTTTAATGCAGCCGTCTGTTCAAACACACTTTTTCTCCTGATGTTTAGCCTCTGAAACCTCTGATGACTTTATTTCCCTCTTAAAGGCCAGAGCTGCACAATTAAACCAAATCCACACAAAAACACAATTTAATGGATGCAATTAGCAAATCACAAAGACTGTAATGTTTGAAGTGCAATCATTTCTTCCACAAACAACAAAATGTGTTGTTTTGATTTGAATAAAAATGGCTCACGCTGTAGTTTGGATTTGTACAAACATGTTCTGAAACAAGAGACAAAAGTGCGACCAAAAGAGATAAAAATGTGTTCAAAAGAGACAAAAACACACAGACAAATCCCAAAGCACCAAAACACAACTAAAAACAACAAAAATGTGACTAAAAACAACAAAGACACATTTAAATGTTACAAACACGACTAAATGTGACTAAAAGTTACAAAATTGTGGTTAAAATGTGAATTTGAACTGAATCCTATTATTTAAACACAAATCCAATCTCCAGAGCTGAGATTCTTTAGTCGATTAATCGGTCGATGGTGTCTTAGTCAACCAACATTTTTATTGGTCAACTAATTATTTTATTTAGATTTAAAGGATTTATATGGAATAAAGAGCAAAGAAGATGTGGAGTGAGTAAACTGAAGGTTTTGAAGTCCAGCATTGTTTCCTGGTACTTTTCTGTTGTTTTTGCATAAATTCTTGTGTAATTGTGGTCTTTTGAGTGCAGTTTGAGTTGGATACAAGGCCATACTTCATAGTTTTGCCACACCCCCTTTTGATGGTCTTCAGTCGACTGCAGCTTTACTAAACGCTGGTCACAAAAACCTGCTATTTGTCCTAAATGGTGCAGCTCTGTTAAAGGCAATAGGAAAAAAAAAACAAAGTGAAAATGAATCGAGATAAAATCTAAGTCGTGATCTGACCAAGAGAATCGTGAGAATCATTGTTTGCCGTACGGCCCACATCCGTTCCGGTGTAAATGCTGCTCGTGCTGCTGTCAGCTTCGGTCTGATCCAGAGATGTTGCTCGTCAACTAATTTATCAGGAAATGTTTTGTCATTTATTGGTAATATTTTAGATGATCAGCTTTAGACGGTCGTTAACATACGACTGAAACTAATTAATGAAACTAAAGTTTTACATTATTGTTGTTTATCGTGACATTTTCTTGAACGGTGTGTCGTGCATCATTTGTTTCAGGTCTAAAGCCGCTGTCCACTGCACGATTGTTTGGCTCGTACAGGATTTATGGACGTCTCGCTGCAGCACGTGATGAATTAAAAGTCGTCGGACATAACGCTGTCGATCAAACGTAGCTACGACAAGTTAAACCTCAGGCTCAGCTCCGTGTGATAAAGTCCTCACAGTTGTACCTGTTAGCGGAGGCTAGCGCCACATGCTAGCTGTGCTTTCACGTTTGTAAAAGTTGCAAAATGAAAGAGAAATGAGAAGATAAAGGTCCCACTTGTGACCACGAGCCACGATCAGAAATCTAATGTCAGACGACACAATCATGCAGTGGACACCGGCCGTACATCTTATGGATACGACTGCTGTGTGACCTCTGACCCCCGACCTGTGCTGTGTCTGTGTCCAGGCTGCTGCAGAGCTGTGACCCGCTGCAGTTGGACTTAGACTCTGAGCTCTCCGACTCGGCCGACGCCTCCAGGATGGTGCTCTTCCTCACGGTTCGTCCCAAAAACATGAAGATCACGTCCAGAAGAAACGACGCATAATACTGTGTCATGTTTGTCGTCTGTTTGTTTGTCGTCTGGTGTTTATTGTTTGTCGTCTGGTGTTTGTTGTTTGTCGTCTGTTGTTTATTGTTTGTCGTCTGTTGTTTATTGTTTGTCGTCTGTTGTTTATCGTCTGTTGTTTGTTGTGTCTGTGGTCAGGACAGTCGCAGAGTCCAGAAGGTTCTGTGGAGGCAGCTCTTCGTCCTCGACTCGATGGTGTCTCTGGTGGAGGAGCTGAAGTCTGCACCAGCACTGCTTACCCAGCCAAGCCCCGCCCCCCCAGGTACTGCCCCGCCCCCAACCAAGCCCCCCCCCCCCAGGTACTTCCTGCCCTTCAGGCAAGCCCCGCCCCCCGAACCAGGTCTCGCCCCCATCCAAACCCCCCCAGTTACTGCGACTCTTCAGAGGTTCTAACCTTCCTCCAGTGCTATTTGGGCCTCGTATGTTGTGCCCAAAGTGGTTTTTTGATTGATTCCCTCATGTTTTCACTAGAGAACTGTCTTTTCCGTCCCCCTCTGAGCAGCAGACGGGGGCTCCTCACTAAGATGACGCGGTGTTTAAGCCACGCCTCCAGGAAGAATAAAAACAGCTAATGCTAATGCTACACAGTAATTACACGATGGATACGACAGATAGAAGAGTTAGCTTGTTATTTACCAAACGGCACGTCCGTCGTTGAGGCCCTGGAGCACGTCAAACTCCAGGTCAGATCCAGGACGTAGGACTCAGCACGACGCACCGTCAGGACCAGAAAAGGTTTATTCAGTGTTTGTGTATCGCTGTTTACCGGAGCACACGGCGCATGCACCATCTCCACTACAGGGGAGGCACGGGTTGGGAGGGGGAGGCAGTCTGCGCTCTGTTCGGGGGAAAAGAGCAGGATATGGGACCTTTAAGCTAATACATTTTACAGCCGTCATAACCAGTAAACGAGCTCTAACAGTAAATACGTGTCTTGTGTTCTGGCTCCAGACGGCGGGGCCCGGGGCCGATGGAAGGCCCTGAAGCTTCAGCACAAAACGTCTTTAGAAGAAACAGAGAACCTGCTCAAAACTCAACTCCAGAAAATCCAACAGATCCACGAGAAACGCCAGAGACTCAGCCTCCTACTGCAGGCGCTCCACAAACAGGTCCTACTGCACGACAGGTCCTACTGCACGCGCTCCACAGACAGGTCCTACTGACTCAGAGTGCAGTGCATCAGAAACACACAACACCAGGACCTCAGAGTGCAGTACATCTGACACACAACACCAGGACCTCAGAGTGCAGTACATCTGACACACAACACCAGGACCTCAGAGTGCAGTACATCTGACACACAACACCAGGACCTCAGAGTGCAGTACATCTGACACACAACACCAGGACCTCAGAGTGCAGTACATCTGACACACAACACCAGGACCTCAGAGTGCAGTACATCAGTGATGTGCACACAAATAATTATTTTTATCTTGAGTAAATTACAATATGTTGATAATATTGTGGATATAATGAAAGGATGATTAAAAGTATAAAAGTGTAAAGACCCACGCCTCTGTCTCAGGGCGCGCACCGAGACCAGCTGCAGGACGCTCTGCTCGCGGCCCATGATGCTTTGCGGCAGAGCGAGCGGCAGCTAGAGCAGCTTTCACAGCGCCCGAGGCCGAGGTCACCGCGGGTCACATGGTCGACTGGGAGCGAATCAGAGACGAGTAAGTGATCACATGATCTGAACGACTAGCAAAGCTGCAACAAACCAGTTTTTAACACATTTTTAGCCAAATAAATGTGTAAATCTGGGACTGAAGGCTTCTAGAGAATATTTATGAATAGAGTATTATTGATGAAAAATATGAAATAGTTTATTCTTTTTTGACATTTTTATTTATTAATGCCACTGTCTTTGGTATAAAAGGTCTTTATGTCTGTGTTTTAGTCCAGACAAATGTTAGAGAAATACAATTATAGGGTTTTTCTACAAAACTCGTCAGGATTCATTGATTGGATTAATGCAGTTCTGTTTAAATTAGATTTAGCTAAAACTCTAACAAATGTTATCCCTGTTTGGCAATACTTTAGGTTTTAATTATAATTGTACTTCCTGGTTGTACATGATGACATCACATTTGGAAATTCTTATAATTCTTCAAATTAAAATGTATTACAACATCTTTATTTAGTTGAGTAAATGTTTAAAGAATCAGAAGAACGTGTTGTGTGTAATTTGTGCCAGACGTCATCAGCGCTGGTGTCATTTCACTCTGGGGCCCTTTTCCTCTCAAACTGACTCTGGGCCGGTGTAAAGTCTGCAGATGGAGGTGTCGCTGGTGCAGGACGTGATGAACATGAAGCTTCTGTCTCTGAGTGCGTCTGAGCTCAGGCTGGAGATCAGGCCCGGCGCAGACCCGGGGCCCGGCGCAGACCCGGGGCCCGGCGCAGACCCGGGGCCCGGCGCAGACCCAGGGCCCGGCACAGACCCTGGTCCTGGTCTGGACCTGGACCCTCTGAGGCTCACAGTGAAGTGGGGTCCGGACGACACCTTCACTCTGGAGGTAAAACCCTCAGCTCTTGTTTTGTCTGTTCATTATTGGCCTTAAAGACTCTGGACCTGGTTTGTTCTTGGTGTAAAACGGTAAAAACAGAACATGTCCCTGATGTGTTTGTGATAAAGTCACAGATTATTGTAAAAGCAAATGAGACACGGCACTTTGATCCGTTTACAGAGCCGGCCTTTTTTAAATAACTTTTCTTTTGTCTCTTGAGTTGTTTTTGAAAGGAAGCTTTTTTGTTTCTTTTCAATTATATAAAAGAAAAGAAAAAATATGAATTAATTAATGTAACAGCTCCTACAGCAACATGTTCTAAATTGCTGTAAATGGGGGGGTTTGGGGGTCCTTCCCCAGGAGAATATTTAAGAAATCAGGTCATATTTCCTGTTGCTGCGTCTTATACTTGTTCAACTGATTTAATTACATGATACAGTCAACAATTTATTGTAAATTGTCGTTTGCAATAAAATGTTTTTGTCTCTCTCACATTTCTTGTTCTTATTGAAGCTCGACTTGAACCTTGTTAAGATCCAACCATGAAAATGTGACTTTTGCCGTTTATTGAATTGGTCTTAGACTTTTGTTCTGGACTGTTTTCACTGTTCGTTTGTAATTTGATAATGTTATATTTTATTAACTCTTTGACTTTAAAACATCTGACAATCCCAGACTATTTTGTTGGTCTTTTTCTCGTTTAAATGTTCACTGCACTTTGTGATGTCGACTGTTTCAGAGCCGTGAGTCACAGCAGCTCATGGGGCCCCGCCAGGGTGGGGGCCCCAGGGAATTGTTTTTGCACCCTTGTTCTGTGTTCTGTGGTTGTTTGTTCTGTGGTTGTTTGTTCTGTGGTTGCTGGTTCCCTGTGTAAAGTGTCTTGCTCGTGTGCAGGTCGGGGAGGACGCCTCTGAGCTGCTGGACTCGACCTCTGGATCCTGGACTGACCTCAGCTCAGTTCTGCTGGACGTTCTGCAGAAGTTCAAAGGTCAAGCCGAGCTCCTGACCGAGATCCAAGCCCTGCGCTCCAGGTACAGCCAGATGCCCTCCCCCGTCCTCCTCCTGCCCCTCCACCTCCTCCTGCTCCTCCTCCTTCTGCCCCTCCTCCTCCTCTGTCAGATGCCCCTCCTCCTGTGTCAGATGCCCCTCCTCCTGTGTCAGATGCCCCTCCTCCTGTGTCAGATGCTCCTCCTCCTGTGTCAGATGCCCCTCCTCCTGTGACTGAAAGACTGAAATATGAACGAACAAACTAAGAGCAGACTCTCGTGTTTTTGTTGCGTTTCTTTTTGCCGTTTCAGTTTCGCCATCGACTGGCGCCCGTCGCAGCGCCACCTGGTGTTCCTGAAGAGCGCCTCGGTGGTGTGCGAGCTGCAGGTGGACGACGGCTACCCACGAAGAGGCTCTGTGCGGCTGCTGTGTGTCCAGAGAGAGGGCGCTAGAGAGCAGAGGGAGGAGCTACAGGTGAGAGAGGGCGCTAGAGAGCAGAGGGAGGAGCTGCAGGTGAGAGAGAGCGCTAGAGAGCAGAGGGAGGAGCTACAGGTGAGAGAGAGGGCGCTAGAGAGCAGAGGGAGGAGCTGCAGGTGAAAGAGGAGCTGCAAGTGAGAGAGGGCGTTAGAGAGCAGAGGGAGGAGCTGCAGGTGAAAGAGGAGCTGCAGGTGAGAGAGGGCGCTAGAGAGCAGAGGGAGGAGCTGCAGGTGAGAGAGAGGGCGCTAGAGAGCAGAGGGAGGGCGCTAGAGAGCAGAGGGAGGAGCTGCAGGTGAGAGAGGGCGCTAGAGAGCAGAGGGAGGAGCTACAGGTGAGAGAGGGCGCTAGAGAGCAGAGGGAGGGCGCTAGAGAGCAGAGGGAGGAGCTGCAGGTGAGAGAGGGCGCTAGAGAGCAGAGGGAGGAGCTGAAGGTGAGAGAGGAGCTGCAGGTGAGAGAGGGCACTAGAGAGCAGAGGGAGGGCGCTAGAGAGCAGAGGGAGGAGCTGCAAGTGAGAGAGAGGGCGCTAGAGAGCAGAGGGAGGAGCTGCAGGTGAGAGAGAGGGCGCTAGAGAGCAGAGGGAGGAGCTACAGGTGAGGGAGGAGCTGCAGGTGAGAGAGAGGTCGTTAGAGAGCAGAGGGAGGAGCTACAGGTGAGAGAGGGCCCTAGAGAGCAGAGGGAGGAGCTGCAGGTGAGAGAGGGCGCTAGAGAGCAGAGGGAGGAGCTGAAGGTGAGAGAGGAGCTGCAGGTGAGAGAGGGCACTAGAGAGCAGAGGGAGGGCGCTAGAGAGCAGAGGGAGGAGCTGCAAGTGAGAGAGAGGGCGCTAGAGAGCAGAGGGAGGAGCTGCAGGTGAGAGAGAGGGCGCTAGAGAGCAGAGGGAGGAGCTGCAGGTGAGAGAGCTAGAGAGCAAGAGGGAGGAGCTGCAGGTGAGAGAGGGCGCTAGAGAGCAGAGGGAGGAGCTACAGGTGAGAGAGGGCGCTAGAGAGCAGAGGGAGGCAGGTGAGAGAGGGCGCTAGAGAGCAGAGGGAGGAGCTGAAGGTGAGAGAGGAGCTGCAGGTGAGAGAGGGCACTAGAGAGCAGAGGGAGGGCGCTAGAGAGCAGAGGGAGGAGCTACAGGTGAGAAAGGGCGCTAGAGAGCAGAGGGAGGAGCTACAGGTGAGAGAGAGAGCGCTAGAGAGCAGAGGGAGGAGCTGCAGGTGAGAGAGAGAGCGCTAGAGAGCAGAGGGAGGAGCTGCAGGTGAGAGAGAGGGCGCTAGAGAGCAGAGGGAGGGCGCTAGAGAGCAGAGGGAGGAGCTGCAGGTGAGAGAGGAGCTGCAGGTGAGAGAGGGCGCTAGAGAGCAGAGGGAGGAGCTGCAGGTGAGAGAGGGCGCTAGAGAGCAGAGGGAGGAGCTACAGGTGAGAGAGGGCGCTAGAGAGCAGAGGGAGGAGCTGCAGGTGAGAGAGGGCGCTAGAGAGCAGAGGGAGGAGCTACAGGTGAGGGAGGAGCTGCAGGTGAGAGAGAGGTCGTTAGAGAGCAGAGGGAGGAGCTACAGGTGAGAGAGGGCCCTAGAGAGCAGAGGGAGGGCGCTAGAGAGCAGAGGGAGGAGCTGCAGGTGAGAGAGGGCGCTAGAGAGCAGAGGGAGGAGCTGCAGGTGAGAGAGAGGGCGCTAGAGAGCAGAGGGAGGAGCTGCAGGTGAGAGAGAGGGCGCTAGAGAGCAGAGGGAGGAGCTGCAGGTGAGAGAGGGCGCTAGAGAGCAGAGGGAGGAGCTGCAGGTGAGAGAGAGGGCGCTAGAGAGCAGAGGGAGGAGCTGCAGGTGAGAGAGGGCGCTAGAGAGCAGAGGGAGGAGCTACAGGTGAGAGAGGGCGCTAGAGAGAAGAGAGAGGGCGCTAGAGAGCAGAGGGAGGAGCTGCAGTTGAGAGAGGGCGCTAGAGAGCAGAGGGAGGAGCTGCAGGTGAGAGAGAGAGAGCGCTAGAGAGAAGAGGGAGGAGCTGCAGGTGAGAGAGAGGTCGCTAGAGAGCAGAGGGAGGAGCTACAGGTGAGAGAGTGCGCTAGAGAGCAGAGGGAGGAGCTGCAGGTGAGAGAGAGGCGCTAGAGAGCAGAGGGAGGAGCTACAGGTGAGAGAGAGCGCTAGAGAGCAGAGGGAGGAGCTGCAGGTGAGAGAGAGTGCGCTAGAGAGCAGAGGGAGGAGCTGCAGGTGAGAGAGAGGGCGCTAGAGAGCAGAGGGAGGAGCTACAGGTGAGAGAGGGCGCTAGAGAGCAGAGGGAGACATTCTGCATTATTTTTTCTCATCTTTAAAGGAAAAATATCATAAATTTTTCATGTTATTATCCTTTAAACCTGCTCTTGAGTGCCATACATTTTCCATCTCTTGTTTTGAAGCATTTTTTTCAAATTATTGGCTAAATGAACAAGTTTCTCTGCTGTTTGCCCCGACACTGAGTGTATGCAGCCAGCAGATGGCGCCTTACACAGTTGAGCTATGTTTTCACTTTAAGAGTCGCTCTGATGAGGCTAACAGCAGCACTGATGGTGTTTAGAGGCAGAAACGCTCAGAGTCTGAGATGATTTAAAACAGCAGCAGATTCTCAGATAATGATGTGTTTGATGTGAACAAACGTCACAGATGGAGGGCGTTCAACAGGACGTGTTTGTGACATCGAGGGACGGGATTTTATTATAAACATTCATCAGAACAGAGTGAATGAAGCTGAATGTAACACCAGTGTTTTTATTACATCAGTCAGGCGTTCCCTCATCAGGAGCTGAAATAAACAAAAGCTAGCCCCAACATGCTCAAGTGAGAGCACAGATGTGATGAAGGGAGGAGAGTCTGTGATCATTTATGACTTTAAACTGACACAAATGTAGTGTTTGTGAGGCTCAGAGGGAGAGGACCTTCTAAACAAGTGTGAATGAAGCTGTGGTTCTGGAGAGTCCAGAGTTAGTCCAGACCCTGTGGTTCTGGTGAGTCCAGAGTTAGTCCGGACCCTGTGGTTCTGGTGAGTCCAGAGTTAGTCCAGACCCTGTGGTTCTGGTGAGTCCAGAGTTAGTCCAGACCCTGTGGTTCTGGTGAGTCCAGAGTTAGTCCGGACCCTGTGGTTCTGGTGAGTCCAGAGTTAGTCCGGACCCTGTGGTTCTGGTGAGTCCAGAGTTAGTCCAGACCCTGTGGTTCTGGTGAGTCCAGAGTAAGTCCGGACCCTGTGGTTCTGGTGAGTCCAGAGTTAGTCCGGACCGTGTGGTTCTGGTGAGTCCACAGTTAGTCCAGACCCTGTGGTTCTGAGGGACAGACGGAGAGCAGGTTCTGTCCTTTAAGTTTGACCTGTTTTTACACAAAAGGTTTGTTTTGTTTCAGAATCAAGAAAAGAAAATGTCCCTCACACAATGGCTTCTGCTGCTCAGCTCCTCCCCACAAGTCTGACCCGGGTCTGAACCAGGTCTGAACCAGGTCTGAAACGGGCCTGAACCAGGTCTGAACCAGTACTGAACCAGGTCTTAACCAGTACTGAACCGGGACTCTTTGAAGCGACCCTTCTTCTTTTGTTTGTGTGTTTTGTAAATGTTCTGTTGTGTCTTGAATAAAGCTGAGGCTCCTCCTCCCTGACGTCAGGCTCGAGTGAAAGTCAGTGCACCCACACAGACCGTAGGGGGCGCTCTGTTAATCCACCCAGGGTCCTTCCTCCAGAGGATCCACAGAGACACCGTCCCTCTGTGTCCGGGACGTCCTCCTGTGGGACATGAACCTGAGGGAGGCTCCGGGACAGACGCCTCTGTCTTTAGGGCAGTGGTTCCCAAAGTGGGGGTCGCGAGATGATTTCAAGATCTAATTTTAAAAATGAAATACTGTATTTTTTGTGAAATAGGGTCCAATAGGACAAACTATTCAAATAACCGACATTAAACCTGATATAACACGCTGGACACTTAAAATGATTACTGTAGTCCTTTTCATTTGGGCGTCCTGCTGTGGGGAGCGTCGCTCTGAGGAGGAACCTCGTTTGGGTCCTGACCCTCTTCACCAGGTGAGGGAGGGTCGTAGGTGAGTCCCACAGTGAGAGCGACAGGCTGTGTTTATCACTTTAAGTCTGAATGTGCCCGAATGCTCACTGCATCATTTAAAATCATCCATTTGAACAGGTTTTCTCGCTGGAGCAGAAGGACGACAGCGCCATCTGCAGTCTGACTCCAGAACTGCGCCCAGATTTAGGAAAGAAGGAAACGGAGTGCAGCCGAAACTGTCAAACAGGTCAAACTCCAGCATAAATGAACAAAGGTGCACAAAGAAAACATAAAACTCACGCTCAGGGTCCTGGAGGCCATTTTGTGGCTTCTACGTAAAAGGCCATAAAATCTTATTACATTCACTTTTTTTCTAGTTTCTGTGGTGATGTCACCGAGGGCTGCAACCAGAAAGTACAAAAGTAAAAGTACTGCACTTAAGTAAAGTACCGATACATAAAACATTTACTTCAGTCGTTTTGACACGGGACACTTTGTACTTTTTACTCCACTACATTTGAGTCCAAGTATCTGTACTTTTACTCCACTACATTTTAACTGAAAAGTAAAAGTCCTTTTGGTTCAGTTTGAGGTTCATCCTGAGCTCGTCCACGTCACGTTCTGCTGAAGGTTTGAGTTCAAGCTCCACAACAACAAAATATACATCAAATTAAAGAAATTAATTCAAACAGAGCTTTGTTTACCAAAAGTGAGCTCAATACTTTACCAAAATTACATCATTTAATATAAAAAAGGGGTGCACGGTGGCAGAGCAGCTAGAGCTTCTGCCTCTCAATAAGGAGATCGTGGGTTCGAATCCCAGACCACCCCAACATCACACGATCTCTCTGGGTGGAGTCTGCATGTCCTCCCCGTGTTACTGTGGGTTCTCTCCGGGTTCTCTGGCTCCTCCCACCGTCCAAACACATCACTTTAATCACGAGTGGCCACTGTCCAGGGTGTACCCCGCCTAAGGCCCAAAGTCACTGGGACAGGCTCCAGTCACCCGCGACCCCTAACGGGAATAAGCGGTAGAAAATGAATGAATGAATATAAAAAACTGGTCTCACAATCTGCACTATCTACTTTTACTTTTTACACTTAAAGTACATTTTCTGACCGATACTTCAGCACATTTAGATTTTTTTATGTGAGACTTTTACTTGAGTAACTAAACTGAATACTTCCTCCACCGCTGGCTGCAACTAACCATTATTTGGTTTCCTTCATTTTATCGATTAGTTGTTCAGAAGCAAAAGCCCCTTGAATGAATTGTACTAAATTTGACCCAGACATGACGGCCTTTGACGACGTCCTGATGGAGAGTTTTATAGATGAGCAAGTATTTGAATCAAAAACACACTATTGACTTTTTTCCGTGTCGTTCCTGAGTCATAAAACCTCTTCTTTCAGCTCATAGAATGTTTTAGAGTCTGTGCATCAACCAGTGAAATGATTACTCCACTTATTTATTTCATTTGTTGACAACCATTTCTATAATCGATTAGTTTCAATTAATCGAGTAACTTGTTGCAGACACAGCCTCATGTCACTAACACCAGGTAAACTCGGATTTAAAGTGAGACGCAGCAGTGAAACCAGAAAAAATCCTACATTTAAAGATATCAATGTTAAACTTCTCCTGTAATTTATTCACATAAATGTAAGAAAAATGTATTACAAGATTTTCATCATGTCATGTTTTCATGAAGAAACAAGACATTTTATGTAAAAATGACCAAACATGTCACATATTTGGGACATTTATATCTGAAAAATGGACAGAACCAGGTTTAAATTGGTTCATTTTGTAACATATTGGTTATAAAAATGTACAGAGAGGATTTTGGATTTATTATTTAGTTTTTGAGTAAACTAGATCTGACTGAAAATTGTCCTAAAAATTCAAATTTGGCCTCATTTTTTAAATAAATGTCAGAGTCTGATCTTAAATCCTTGTTTGGTCTAAATGTGTTGAGTCCAGATTGTACAGTTTGTGTGGATCTACTTTAATGATCTTTATGTCTCGAGGGACAAAAATGCATTTGAAGAAAACAATGTCAGAGAAATCTATGGATGAAGTGGATTCAATGGAAGAATCAAACATCAGGAGCAGATTGGACAGGGCTGTTATTTCTACATGAAAGTCGAAATGTTGAGAGAGAAAAGTGAACAAAAAATACTTTTGCTGTAGAGTCTGCTCTGTCTTTTTCTTTTTTTATTGGTGAAAAAACTTTACAGATCATTTCTTTTGTCATTTTTACAAAACAAAGATTGACAAGCAACATTTAATCTGATGCCATTGCAGGCATTATTATTATTATTATTATTATCATTATTATTATTATTATTATTATTATTATTAGTTTACATTATGGCGTGTCTTGCATAAGGACACAACAGCAGTGAAGCCACAGCAGGATTCTTCCAGCTCTATTGCTTGAGCCACTGGGGCGTGAGCCAGGCCAACATGGAGCGTTTGGGTTTGCTCTGCTTCTTGGTGGGGACTCTTTACAGAAGCGGCTCTCCTCTGTTGACTTTGGCCACGTACTCCTCCTTCTCCTTCATGGCCATCAGGGAGTCGACCCGGTCCTGCCAGCCCGGTTTGGCCTCTGATTTCTCCGCCTTGATCAGCATGTCGATGTATTCTGGGGCGGAGAGGGGGTCTGGTTTCAGAGCGATCTCCTTCAGGCGGTTCAAACAGGCGGAGGACCGGACGATCAGCTCGGCCACCTTCACCCGGACGTCGTCGTACTCGTCCTCCAGCTTCTTGAGCAAAGCCTCCACCGTGTTCTTGGCGTCTTTGGCGATGTCGTACTTCTCCTTCAGGTGCTTGAGCGTCTCCTTCTTCGTCACCAGCTTGTACTCCCACTTGTACTTCTGGTTGAAGTGCACGCTCCAGATGCATTTACTTGGACACACTTTGCACATTCCGTCGCTTCCCATCGCACAGCAGTGTATTTTATCCTCGTCATTTGCGTACATGCAGTTGTCGTGGCAGGTGTAGTGACACTGCTGACAGTTGGTGATGAAGATGCCTGAACCGGAGATGTCCACCTGCGACGGCTCATTGACGGTCACGCTGAACTCAAAGTTTGCGTTCCTGCTGATCTCGGCCTTGTGCGTCTCCACGATCTGTGACTTCTTTCTGATCTCCTCCAGTTTGCACAGACCCACGTGGACCTGCGTCCGCAGGTTCTCCACCAGGTTCTCCAGCTGCTTTCTCTCTGTCAGCACCTCTTTGGTCAAGGTCAGACTTTTGGTTTGTATTTTATTCAGAGCGTTGAAGAACCTCTTCATGCTTTTGTTGCCCATGTTCCAAAACATGTGGTCAAATCCTTCCTCTTCTTCCTCCTCCTCTTCGTCCTGCTCTTTCGTCTTGTTGTGGGCGGACAGAGCAGAGTTGTTGAACTTGAAGTGGAGCGGAACTCCTTTTTCTACCGGACACGGGACTTTAGACTTGATGATGGCGTCTAGAACCGGGGGGCGCTGTCCGTCTGCAAACGTCACCAGAACACGGATGTTTTCTGCGATGTCTTTGCCAAAGATGGAGAGCACGGAGTCGAACACGTATCTCTGTGAAGGCGTGAGCCGGGCCGAAGAGGCCTGGACCACGAAGCACACGGCGTCCATGTCCACGACTCCAGACCCCGACGTGAACAGCTCGTGCAGCTGCTTCGTGATCAGTCTGTCTCTGTCGATGCCTCTGGTGTCTCCAAACCCCGGCGTGTCGATGATCGTCAGAGAGTACTTCACCTGGAAGCCGTCCTGGTAGTTCAGTTTGTAGACGGTCACCTCAGAGGTCTGACTCACAGCTTGGCTTCCTTTCTGAACTTCCCTGACGAGTTTGAAGCGATAATCGTCCTCCCAGCCGACGCCTAAAATGTAGTTGATCATTCCGTCGATCAGAGTGGATTTTCCCGCTCCAGTTGCTCCCATCACCATTATCGTGCGGTTGGTTTTAGTCAAATCTTCTCCAAATCGAAACCGTCTGCAGCCCGGGATTTTAAGTTTTTCATCCTCCAGAGGAACCTGGTACGTCGGCAGAGCCCAGGGGTGAGACTTCACTCGGCTGCTGCGAGCTTTGATTGTATTGTGGAGAGCATTACGGATATATTTGGTAGCAACAGGCTCGGACATTTTGGAAACAAGGACCAGGGTTTTTGAAGATCACTTAAAATTCTCAAAGTAACTTTTTAACCTGAAAAACAAACAAAACAAAAACAAAGTAAGTTGTGTGTCGATTTAGTCATTTAACTCTGCTTTTATGACTAAACTGACGGACGAGTGATGTGCACCTCAGGTACTTTAAACATTATTACCGTTTTCAGATCATGAACTTTTTACGATTAAAAATCCTTCCGTTTCCTGCTTTTTCGATTTGACTCCGGCTCACTCTGATTGGTCCTTACAGGTTTTATGATGTGACAGGTGCTATGATGATGTGACAGGTGTGACAGGTGTTATGATGTGACAGGTGTTATGATGTGACAGGTGTGACAGGTGTTATGATGATGTGACAGGTGTTATGATGATGTGACAGGTGTTATGATGATGTGACAGGTGTTATGATGATGTGACAGGTGTTATGATGTGACAGGTGTTATGATGTGACAGGTGTGACAGGTGTTATGATGATGTGACAGGTGTTATGATGATGTGACAGGTGTTATGATGATGTGACAGGTGTTATGATGATGTGACAGGTGTTATGATGTGACAGGTGTTATGATGATGTGACAGGTGTTATGATGTGACAGGTGTTATGATGATGTGACAGGTGTTATGATGATGTGACAGGTGTCATGATGATTTGACAGGTGTTATGATGATGTGACAGGTGTTATGATGATGTGACAGGTGTTATGATGATGTGACAGGTGTTATGATGATGTGACAGGTGTTATGATGATGTGACAGGTGTCATGATGATGTGACAGGTGTTATGATGATGTGACAGGTGTTATGATGATGTGACAGGTGTTATGATGATGTGACAGGTTTTATGATGATGTGACAGGTGTTATGATGATGTGACAGGTGTTATGATGATGTGACAGGTGCTATGATGATGTGACAGGTGTTATGATGATGTGACAGGTGCTATGATGATGTGACAGGTGTTATAATGTGACAGGTGTTATAATGTGACAGGTGTCATGATGATGTGACAGGTGTTATGATGATGTGACAGGTGCTATGATGATGTGACAGGTGTTATGATGATGTGACAGGTGCTATGATGATGTGACAGGTGTTATGATGATGTGACAGGTGTTATAATGTGACAGGTGTCATGCTGATTTGACAGGTGCTATGATGATGTGACAGGTGTTATGATGTGACAGGTGTTATGATGATGTGACAGGTGTTATAATGTGACAGGTGTCATGATGATTTGACAGGTGTTATGATGATGTGACAGGTGTTATGATGATGTGACAGATGTTATGATGATGTGACAGGTGTTATGATGATGTGACAGGTGCTATGATGATGTGACAGGTGTTATAATGTGACAGGTGTTATGATGATGTGACAGGTGTAATGATGTGACAGGTGTGACAGGTGTTATGATGTGACAGGTGTGACAGGTGTTATGTGACAGGTGTGACAGGTGTTATGGGGATGTGACAGGTCTGACAGGTGTTATATGACAGGTGTGACAGGTGTTATGATGTGACAGATGTGACAGGCGTTATGGGGATGTGACAGGTTTTATGATGATGTGACAGGTGTCATGATGATGTGACAGGTGTTATGATTATGTGACAGGTGTCATGATGATGTGACAGGTGTTATGATGATGTGACAGGTGTTATGATTGATGATGTATAGGTGTGACAGGTGTTATGGGGATGTGACAGGTGTTATGATGTGACAGGTGTTATGATGATGTGACAGGTGTTATGATGATGTGACAGGTGTGGCAGGTGTTATGATGATGTGAAAGGTGCTAGGATGATGTGACAGGTGTTATGATGTGACAGGTGTTATGATGATGTGACAGGTGCTCTAATGTGACAGGTGCTCTAATGTGACAGGTGCTATAATGATGTGACAGGTGTTATGATGATGTGACAGGTGCTATGATGATGTGACAGGTGTTATGATGATGTGATAGGTGCTATGATGATGTGACAGGTGTTATAATGTGACAGGTGTCATGATGATGTGACAGGTGTTATGATGATGTGACAGGTGTTATAATGTGACAGGTGTTATAATGTGACTGTGACAGGTGTTATGATGATGTGACAGGTGTGACAGGTGTTATGATGACGTGACAGGTGTTATGATGATGTGACAGGTGTCATGATGATGTGACAGGTGTCATGATGATGTGACAGGTGTTATGATGTGACAGGTGTTATGATGATGTGACAGGTGTCATGATGATGTGACAGGTGTCATGATGATGTGACAGGTGCTATGATGATGTGACAGGTGTTATGATGATGTGACAGGTGTTATGATGTATAGGTGTGACAGGATTTATGGGGATGTGACAGGTGTTATGATGTGACAGGTGTTATGATGATGTGACAGGTGCTATGATGATGTGACAGGTGTTATGATGATGTGACAGGTGTTATGATGTGACAGGTGTCATGATGATGTGACAGGTGTTATGATGATGTGACAGGTGTTATGATGATGTGACAGGTGCTATGATGATGTGACAGGTGTTATGATGATGTGACAGGTGTTATGATGTGACAGGTGTGACAGGTGTTATGATGATGTGACAGGTGTTATGATGATGTGACAGGTGTTATAATGTGACAGGTGCTATGATGATGTGACAGGTGTTATAATGTGACAGGTGTCATGATGATTTGACAGGTGTTATGATGATGTGACAGGTGCTATGATGATGTGACAGGTGCTATGATGATGTGACAGGTGTTATGATGATGTGACAGGTGCTATGATGATGTGACAGGTGTTATGATGATGTGATAGGTGCTATGATGATGTGATAGGTGTTATAATGTGACAGGTGTCATGATGATGTGACAGGTGTTATGATGATGTGACAGGTGTTATAATGTGACAGGTGTTATAATGTGACAGGTGTTATGATGATGTGACAGGTGTTATGTTGTGACAGGTGTGACAGGTGTTATGATGATGTGACAGGTGTTATGATGATGTGACAGGTGTCATGATGATGTGACAGGTGTTATAATGTGACAGGTGTCATGATGATTTGACAGGTGTTATGATGATGTGATAGGTGCTATGATGATGTGACAGGTGTCATGATGATGTGACAGGTGCTATGATGATGTGACAGGTGTTATGATGATGTGACAGGTGTTATGATGATGTGACAGGTGTTATGATGTGACAGGTGTTATGATGATGTGACAGGTGTTATGATGACGTGACAGGTATTATGATGACGTGACAGGTGTGACAGGTGTTATTATGATGTGACAGGTGTTATGATGATGTGACAGGTGTTATGATGATGTGACAGGTGTTATGATGATGTGACAGGTGTTATGATGATGTGACAGGTGTTATGATGATGTGACAGGTGTTATGATGATGTGACAGGTGTTATGATGATGTGACAGGTGTGACAGGTGTTATGATGATGTGACAGGTGCTATGATGATGTGACAGGTGTTATAATGTGACAGGTGTCATGATGATGTGACAGGTGTTATGATGATGTGATAGGTGCTATGATGATGTGACAGGTGTTATAATGTGACAGGTGTCATGATGATGTGACAGGTGTTATGATGATGTGACAGGTGCTATGATGATGTGACAGGTGTTATGATGATGTGACAGGTGTTATGATGATGTGACAGGTGTTATGATGATGTGACAGGTGTTATGATGATGTGACAGGTGTGGCAGGTGTTATGATGATGTGACAGGTGTTATGATAATGTGACAGGTGTTGTGATGATGTGACAGGTGTTATG
>CM033631.1:991737-1010945 GCA_019453435.1 Rhinogobius similis | reverse complement strand
TCTACTCAGAAATAGGCAAGCGCAGGGGCACAGCGATCGGAAAAATGCCTGTGACGAGGTTAGACTTGATGTGTACATAATGGGACGGGTTGCAGACTATACCCCATTTCAATTCCCGTAACACAGACCCATAACCGCACGAAGATTTAGAGGAAAAGGGGGCGCACTGGCTAAAATTACTGACTGAGACCCACCAGTGTCTCTCAAAATGCGAACTGGGCTGATCAGTTGCCTCTCCAGAGAGAGACGAGTCCATCAAAGATGAAGCGGCTTAAAACAAGCATCTGCAGTTTGACTGAGGTCGGGGTAGAATTAATTTTAATTAACCCGACGCCTTTTGGTTTAGGCGGACTGATCCGCTTTTCGTTTAAGGGCCAAACAATTAGCGATGACATGTCCAGGTTTGTGACAGTAAAAACACTCCCTTTGTTCTCGGTTGGCAGGTGTGGCACTGGAAGAACGAGGGCTGAGTTCTGGAGCAGGGGCGAGGTTTCTCTGAGTGATTGGTGAATGTAATCCTGTGAGTCAAAAGCGAACTCATCTGCCAATACAGCGGCCTCGGTTAACGTTTTCACTTTTTGTTCATTTAAGTAAACTACCACTCGTTCAGGAGATTTTTCTTGAAATCTTCCAACAAAATAAGGTCGCGCAACTTAGCGAGCGACTCAGCTTTGGCTGACATACACCATTTATCAAAGAGTTCCCTTCTCCCTGGCAAACTCGGCGTAAGTCCTACTTGGGGCTTTTTGTGATTTCTAAACTTCTGGCGGTATGCTTCGGAACAAGTTCATTATGCTTGGCGCCAAGTTGCAGCTGTGGAATCATGGCGCATGCTTTCCTCAAAAGATAGGCGTGCAGAGACTTCTTGAGCCTTGCAGTGTACTTTGCATTGTAATAATGCTGGCCCCCACACCTCGCGGGCACTTTGGGCTTAAGCAATAAATCAAAGGCTGGGAAATATGAGTCAACTGGATTCACGAAAGAAATTGGGAAGAGGGAAACATATTTGCCCACATCCAGCGGCGCCCAGAGACCTGGCTAGTAGGCCAGGGAGCGTCCCCAGCTGCAGGGCTGGCGGAAGCGGCTGCTGTGCCTCAGAAGCTCGAGCAGCTTTAGTTTCACTGATGACCTTGTCGGCTTGGAGTTTCCAGCTGCTTGATTTTTGAGTTGTAACTCCATTTGGGCATTGCGCTCCTTCTCCTTTTCATGACTTCCATTTCAAGAAAGCGCTCAGGCGTGCTTTGTGCCGAGCAGAAACGCTTTCTGGAGCCAGAGGGGAGCTAAAGGGTGAAAAGAGGGTCATACCGAGGGGCGTGAATAGGTTGATCAAGCGGGTCCAGCAGACTCAACCCCTCTCCTTCCCCACTAGGAGAACTTGTTAGTCCCTCCTCGATGTTTGGGAGAAGAAGAAGGCAACCCCGGAGGTAGATGCGCGTTTGAGCACACATTTATTATTTCCACAGCCATGTCTCCAGCTGTTCCACAGAGAACCTCCACACCTTCCTCCAAAGCCTCTACAGCAGCGTAGACTGCCCGCTCCACTAAGCCAGTCCTATTCGTGGTTTTCAGCTCTGCTTTTCTGTAGTTTTTGTCGTAGCAATTTGGAGTATTTCTGCGATTTGGACCAAAATCAGCCTTTTACCTGTCTCAAGCTCCTCAAGAGTTGGCTGAGACAAAAATTCACTCAAATTGAAGGAAGCCATTTTGTGTCCGCCGTGCTCACTTACCTACCCCAAAGATTTAGCTTTCTACCTACTGCTGTCACAAAAAAATCTTACAATTTTAGCCTCGAAGGAAATGGGATTTCATTGATCCCGGACGAGGCTTTACTTATTACTGATAAGCCTACCTAGAGAGTAAGGAAGTAACAAGCTACCTAGATTTTAAAATGGTAGCTTAAGTGTGGTTTAACAATAATAGTGAAAACAAGGTAAAAATTTGCACACTCAAAGTGTCCACAATGTTGGGACACAAAGTGATAACAACTAAAATTAAAGGTTTACAAAAGAAAGAGGCTAAACTAAACTTCAAGGATCACAGACTAGCAATTCAGCGAAAAACCATAACCCTAGGCTCCACTGCATTCAATTGAGAAAGGTAAAGATTCTAGAAAGCTATTAACCCAGTGTCTCAGCAGAATATTGAACAAATAGTGCTAGCAGCTGCTTTTTTTTACACAAATATGAGAACCAACATGCTTGGCAAAAACTAGAACTACCAGAGCCACAGCTGCCCTGAGCCAGCGGAAGAATAATGATCCTCTTTTACTGAGGCGTCAGGTGACTCCTCTGGTTGGCTGATGAGAAAGGTGCTGGGCCCAATCAGAGCTTGGCATGGGGTGGTCCAATAAAGCAGGATCCTCGCCAGGCAATCCAGAGTAGAACCAGAGAAAAAGGGAGGGGCAAGTACAAAAGAAAAAGCAGGGACGTGGCCCAGTAACAGAAGCTCACTAAGGACTAGCCGTGGGGATGTGAAGAGATTTAGGGAACTTCCTTATCGGGACACACTTTGCATTAGAGACTGACCATAAGCTTCACTTGTCGGTTTGCTAAATTCAACAGGCCTTAACAGAGCTTCAACCTAGAAATTCAAAGATTCAGACTCAGACTTAGTAATTTGTAGTTACTCTATCACACACACACCAGGATACAGAGCTCTTAGGTCTAGATCGCCTGTCAGTCAAGACATGGAAACTCCGAGACACTCAAAAAACTATCATAGAACTTGATATCAGGCTCAATGTTTGGCTATGTAGATGAAATGCGTAAAGCAAAGTCACCTGCTAGCCCAGCGTTTGTTTCTGAAGTAATGTCATTTTGTCCAGAGTCCAAGAGGCTGGCCACACTACAGCCATCTCACAGGTCCAGTTAAAGCATACTGGCCTTTGAGACTCTCTGGAAATACATGATGAACCAGACTTTCATTCAACAGAAAGGTGCCAGACTAGTTATCCCAACTATTATGCGATACTCTCTCATCGAGAGCCTTACACGAGGGACATCAGGGAATATCTAGATGTAGAGAGCGAGCAAGAGGGGACGGTATGGTGGCCACAGTGGGTAGCCAAATCAATGGGCCGTGAAAAACTGTACAATCAAATCAGAGCATTACAGGAGCCCAGTGGAGCCCTTACATGCCCAGAAGAGCTCCCTGAGAGACCCACGGCAAAAAGTAGGAGCAGATCTATTCACACTGAACAATAACAACTATCTATGTACAACTTTGTGGACTATTATTTCCAGATTTTGTGGAAATGGCCAGACTTACTCCCACAAGGTCAGAGGGCGTCATAGTGCATCTCAAAGTCAATGTTCTCCAGGCATGGCATTCCAGAGACTTTTCTACAGCGATAATGGGCCATGCATGGTCTCCCAGGCATGCAACAGTTTTAAGACTTTGCAGCTGGCCTGCGGTTTCAAGCACATTACCAGCAGTCTCTCGGTTTTGCACAAAAGCAGCGGTGAGGCAGAACGTCACGATCCCAAGCGATTAAGAAACTACTAAAGCAAAGATCCATATGGTGCACTACTAGCTTACAGAGCTACACCACTGGCTAATGGATGTAGCTACAGCAACATCCTTATCTGGGATGAAGACTACTTACACACCTGTGCCCCAGCGTCCCCTCTTTGCTCATTCCAAGCCTGCTGGGTAGCACCTCTGTGGAGAAGAGAGAGAGTGAAAAGGAGATTAAAGGAGAGCTGTTGTGTTCAACAGGCGACATCAGTGAGAGATCTCCACTCCCACTTTGACCAGGACAACCAGGACAACCCAGGACAACCAGGACAAGCCAGGACAACCGGAGGTGGTGGACCACAGACACTAAAGCTGGGAAGGACACTCATCTCACTCCCACACCTCGCTCTTATGTAGTGGAGAGTCACTTCCAAGGGACTATCCAGGAAGGAACCGCCATCATCTTTTTGCCTTTGCCAGAAACCACACCAGTAGAGAAATTCCCCTAGTACGCCTGTTACCGACCAGCAGAGAGGGCGCCTCCGAAGCCCCCAAAAAACAGGCCTGAGTTTCCTAAATCGAGACCCAGAAGACAGTTTCCCCAGGAGTCCTGTCAGAACCACGGGTTGGCTTAGAAGCAGGTTGTAAAACCTAAGAGGCTGGATTTGTAGCCAACGCTTTGTATAACTTAGGAGGTGTATGTTGTGTTTAAAAGGAGAAAACAAATATAAATATATGTGTATGTTACCATGTTCAAATGCAGTAATGTTCAGAGATGCAGTAAAAGAGGTTTTGTTTAATCTCTGCATTTTTGCGTTCTAGAAAGGGATGTTTATACTGTAGAAAGGTTCACCCAGGAAGTTACTGGAAGGGAATAGAAAAAATGTTAACTTGGCTGTTGAATGTTGTCAGCACAAATCGCCATGAAATAAAAGCTGCTTGAAGTGACAGAATTGTGACTAGGTGCTATGATAATGTGACAGGTGTTGTGATGATGTGACAGGTATTATGATGATGCTGACCAGGTGTTATGATGATAGCTGACAGGTGTTATGATAAATGCATGACCAGGTGCTATGATGATGCTGACAGGTGCTATGTGGTGAGTGTGACAGGTTATTTATGATGATGTGACAGAGTGTTATGATGATAGTGACAGGTGTTATGATGATGTGACAGATGTTATGATAATGCTTGACAAGAGTGCTATGATGATGTGACAAGGTGCTATGGTACGATGTGACAGGTGTTATGATGATGCCCGAGCAGGTGTTATATGATGATGTGACAGGTGTTATGATGATGATACAGGTGTTATGATAATGTGAGCAGGTGCTATGATGATGCTGACAGAGTGCTATGTGGTGATGTGACAGGTGCTATCATAATGTGACAGGTGTCATGATGATGTGACAGGTGCTATGATGATGTGACAGGTGCTATGATGATGTGACAGGTGTTATGATAATGTGACAGGTGCTATGATGATGTGACAGGTGTTATGATGATGTGACAGGTGCTATGATGATGTGACAGGTGCTATGATGATGTGACAGGTGCTATGATGATGTGACAGGTGCTATGATGATGTGACAGGTGCTATGATGATGTGAGGGGCTCATTTATGAATCGGTAAATAGTTCAAATGAAACTTTTAAAGATCTCAATAAATCAATGAACAATTTTTTTATCAACAACATGGTCATTCATAAAATAAAATAAAATGCGGCTTATTAACGATAATCTTTTATGTAAAACAGATTATTACTCTGTGTTTCTGCAGGTGATAAAATATGTGAATAGAGTGTAGACTGACCTGAGCGGTTTGAGCTGCTCTGGACGGACAATCAGTCTGAAGGTCTGCAAGAAAAGAAACAGATAGACCTCCTTTAAACAAAAATAAACAGATAGACCTCCTTTAAACAAAAATAAACAGATAGACCTCCTTTAAACAAAAAGAAACAGATAGACCTCCTTTAAACAAAAATAAACAGATAGACCTCCTTTAAACAAAAATAAACAGATAGACCTCCTTTAAACAAAAAGAAACAGATAGACCTCCTTTAAACAAAAAGAAACAGATAGACCTCCTTTAAACAAAAAGAAACAGATAGACCTCCTTTAAACAAAAAGAAACAGATAGACCTCCTTTAAACAAAAAGAAACAGATAGACCTCCTTTAAACAAAAAGAAACAGATAGACCTCCTTTAAACAAAAAGACACAGTTAGACCTCCTTTAAACAAAAAGAAAAGTTAGACCTCCTTTAAACAAAAAAGAAACAGTTAGACCTCCTTTAAACAAAAAATAAAAGTTAGACCTCCTTTAAACAAAAAATAAAAGTTAGACCTCCTTTAAACAAAAAGAAACAGTAAGACCTCCTTTAAACAAAAAGAAACAGATAGACCTCCTTTAAACAAAAAGAAACAGTAAGACCTCCCTTTAAACAAAAAATAAAAGTTAGACCTCCTTTAAACAAAAGAAACAGTTAGACCTCCTTTAAACAAAAAGAAACAGTAATAAGACCTCCTTTAAACAAAAAGATACAGATAGACCTCCTTTAAACAAAAAGAAACAGATAGACCTCCTTTAAACAAAAAGAAACAGTAAGACCTCCTTTAAACAAAAAGAAACAGATAGACCTCCTTTAAACAAAAAGAAACAGATAGACCTCCTTTAAACAAAAAGAAACAGTAAGACCTCCTTTAAACAAAAAATAAAAGTTAGACCTCCTTTAAACAAAAAAGAAACAGTTAGACCTCCTTTAAACAAAAAGAAACAGTAATAAGACCTCCTTTAAACAAAAAGAAACAGTAATAAGACCTCCTTTAAACAAAAAGAAACAGATAGACCTCCTTTAAACAAAAAGAAACAGTAATAAGACCTCCTTTAAACAAAAAGAAACAGATAGACCTCCTTTAAACAAAAGAAACAGATAGACCTCCCTTTAAACAAAAGAAACAGTAAGACCTCCTTTAAACAAAAAATAAAAAGTTAGACCTCCTTTAAACAAAAAGAAACGAGTTAGACCTCCTTTAAACAAAAGAAACAGTAATAAGACCTCCCTTTAAACAAAAAGAAACAGCAAGACCTCCCTTTAAACAAAAGAAACAGATAGACCTCCTTTAAACAAAAAAGAAGCAGCTCCTTTAACGAGAGCTCAGATCGGACTCACCTCAGACTCTGCAGCTCCTGGACTCAGTGCTGCTCCTGCCGATGACAGAGGCTTTTATACAGGAGGGGATGGGGAGGAGGGGGAGGGAGGAAGGGGGTGAGGGAGGGGGAGGCAGAGGAGGAGGGGCCACACAAGCACACAGTGTCCTATATAGTTCTGTATAGTTCATAAATAATGGTTGACAGAATGTTTAAACTCCACAGCCCTGAATTAAAGATCTGTGTTTTTGTAAATCAAATGTTTAATGTTTAATAGAACTTTCCAAAGTCGCTCCATTTTCAAGTAAAAACGTAAAGTGTTTGTTTAATCTGGATTTAATCACATTTAAATAAAACCCAGATGAAAGAGCGAGGACTGAAGCAAACTGTGTCAATTCTTTAAAAACCTGTCAGTGACTTTACGTCTGTAAATATTTGTTGAATTGTTTGTTTAAATGAGACGAGGAAAGTGTTTGTGAAAATGTCTGAGTTCTATGGTCATGTGTAGTTCTATGGTCATGTGTAGTTCTATGGTGTGTGTAGTTCTATGGTGTGTGTGTGTGTAGTTCTATGGTGTGTGTAGTTCTATGGTGTGTGTAGTTCTATGGTGTGTGTAGTTCTATGGTCATGTGTAGTTCTATGGTGTGTGTAGTTCTATGGTGTGTGTGTGTAGTTCTATGGTCATGTGTAGTTCTATGGTCATGTGTAGTTCTATGGTCATGTGTAGTTCTATGGTGTGTGTAGTTCTATGGTGTGTGTGTGTGTAGTTCTATGGTGTGTGTAGTTCTATGGTCATGTGTAGTTCTATGGTCATGTGTAGTTCTATGGTCATGTGTAGTTCTATGGTCATGTGTAGTTCTATGGTCATGTGTAGTTCTATGGTCATGTGTAGTTCTATGGTGTGTGTAGTTCTATGGTGTGTGTGTGTAGTTCTATGGTGTGTGTGTGTAGTTCTATGGTGTGTGTGTGTGTGTGTGTGTGTGTGTGTGTGTGTAGTTCTATGTTCGTGTGTGTGTAGTTCTATGGTGTGTGTGTGTGTGTGTGTAGTTCTATGGTCATGTGTAGTTCTATGGTCATGTGTAGTTCTATGGTGTGTGTAGTTCTATGTTCGTGTGTGTGTAGTTCTATGGTTGTGTGTGTGTAGTTCTATGGTGTGTGTAGTTCTATGTTGTGTGTGTGTAGTTCTATGGTGTGTGTGTGTGTAGTTCTATGGTTGTGTGTGTAGTTCTATGGTCATGTGTAGTTCTATGGTGTGTGTAGTTCTATGGTCATGTGTAGTTCTATGGTCATGTGT
The DNA here is from genome assembly GCA_019453435.1 of Rhinogobius similis. Taxonomy (NCBI): domain Eukaryota; kingdom Metazoa; phylum Chordata; class Actinopteri; order Gobiiformes; family Gobiidae; genus Rhinogobius; species Rhinogobius similis. The sequence continues at coordinate 1,003,043 of CM033631.1, read as the reverse complement.
AGTTCTATGGGCATGTGTAGTTCTATGGGCATGTGTAGTTCTATGGTCATGTGTGTGTAGTTCTATGGTGTGTGTGTGTAGTTCTATGGTGTGTGTGTGTGTGTGTGTGTAGTTCTATGTTCGTGTGTGTGTAGTTCTATGGTGTGTGTGTGTGTGTAGTTCTATGGTCATGTGTAGTTCTATGGTCATGTGTAGTTCTATGGTGTGTGTAGTTCTATGTTCGTGTGTGTGTAGTTCTATGGTCGTGTGTGTATTTCTATGGTTGTGTGTGTGTAGTTCTATGGTTGTGTGTGTGTAGTTCTATGGTGTGTGTGTGTGTGTGTGTAGTTCTATGGTTGTGTGTGTAGTTCTATGGTGTGTGTAGTTCTATGGTTGTGTGTGTTTAAATCCAGGGGCCACAGTCTGAGCTGCTTCGGTGAAACGGAGCATTTACAGTAAATGCCTCAGAGAGGGGAGGGGGCTTTGAGTCAAACTGAAACTGAAACTAAAAATGTGCTGCGGCTTTTCTGAAAGAACAACGTCTGAAAGAAACAACGTCTGAAAGAACAAACGTCTGAAAGAACAAATGTTGTGATACACTTGAACCTTCATAGATTTGTTTGTGAGAAATAAACTTAGAACAAAACCAGGTCAAAGGTCGACCTAAAAGCGTTGACTGTTCACTGCACAAACAGCTCAATAAAGATTTTATTATATGTGTATTATATATATCTTCACACTCTTCGAGTGCGGACGTGTCTTCTCTCTGCTCCTGCTCTGTTTTTGCTACTTGCTTTGTCTCGTAAAAATTTTTTCAACTTTCTTTACCATTTCAACTCGGATTATCTGCCCGCCAAACTGATCTCTGAAAATGAATGTGATCGACTGGTCTCTGAGTGCATTGGATAAGATTTTCTCCCAATGAAAGCTTCTCCGGGTGAGGCACGGTGCCCGGCGAGCAGACGTGGCTGGATTGGTACGGGATAATTGGTATAACACCTGCAGATCATGTGCATCGAGCCCTTGCAGGTCGAAGATGTAGAAGATCTCTTTATCTTTGGGTTTATGATAGCGGGCTTTCTACTATTGGGGCTTGGAATCGCCTTTGTCTATCGGAATATTTTTCAGACAGAACAATTCGTCCTAAACCTGTCTGAGAAGAACAAAACAAAGTTTGTGGAACTGAGTGAAAGGATGTTAAGACTTGAGCAAAGACTGGACCACGGACTGGCACAGCTCCTGGATCTGGATCAGTAACATCTCGGACCACGGAGGAGCTGAAAGCCGTTGGACAATTAGAGAGAGACGGTTAAAGACGGAGTAACTCAATGAAACAACGAATCGCTACTCGGAAAGACCAGAAATGATTGGTTTATTGATCTGTATAAATTCCTGATCAACAAATGTATTAAAATGTATTTTCTGCCCTCCCTCCCTTCTTTCCTCTAATCCCGGAGCTGGAAGAAGAACCTGAGTCAGACCGACCTTGAGACCATGAGATAACATTTGCACACACCGCCCGCGCTCTTCCCTCTATCTTCTTGTTTGTGACCCCTGCCCTGTATCCACTGAAATTCCATCACGTGACCACGTGTACCGTACTCACAATATCTGTTGTACATTGTGTATTAATGTTTGCTCTACTGTTCTTGTTTTTCTTTTCTGAGAGTTTTGTTAGCGCTGGAAACGGCTGCTTCTTCTGGAATTTCCCCATCGTGGGACAATTAAAGGATCTCTCATTCTCATTCTCTCATTCTCATGTATTATCGATGAACTCTGTGACCTCTGACCTTTGTAACGTTATAAACTGATTAAAGCTGAACACCTGATTAGTGTAAATGAGTCACTTTCAGTTTTTCAAACAGTTAAAGCAGCACCAGAGCCAGACCAGGACCAGAACCAGAGCCAGACCAGAACCAGAGCCAGACCGGGACCAGAGCCAGACCAGAACCAGAGCCAGACCGGGACCAGAGCCAGACCAGAACCAGAGCCAGAGCCAGACCAGAACCGGACCAGAACCAGACCAGGACCAGAACCATAGCCGGACCAGAACCAGAGCCGGACCAGAACCAGAGTCGGACCAGAACCAGAGTCGGACCAGAACCAGAGCCGGACCAGAACCAGAGCCGGACCAGAACCAGAGTCGGACCAGAACCAGAGCCGGACCAGAACCAGAGCAGAACCGGACCAGAACCAGAGCCAGACCAGGACCAGAGCCGGACCTGCAGGTGGTGAGGGACTGGATGCTTCACCTAAAGCTGTTGCTCTTTCGATTCTTAAACGTGACCAGGACTTTTTAAAGACGAACATTTCACAAAAATCCTATAAAGTGCAAAAATATATTCTGTTTCCTGTCGCTTGGTGCAAGGACTTGGACTTGGACTTGGACTTGGACTTGGACTTGGACTTGGACTTGGACTTGGACTTGGACTTGGACTTGGACTTGGACTTGGACTTGGACCTGGACCTGGACCTGGACCAGAGGCTGCAGACTTGGCCCCGCCTCCCTCTGATCCAAACAGTGGAGCTGCTCAAAGGGGGAGGAGCCTGTTCTGTGAGAATAAAAAGCAGAAGCAAACAGCCCTGAGCAGCTCCTGGAGGATCCTCGTGCGGTGAGTAAAGCACTCTCCTGTCACGCTCTGATCAGAAAAGACTGTCATTAGGGTTAGAGTAGTAAAGTACAAGTAGTATCAGAGTAGTAAAGTACAAGTAGTGTTACAGTAGTAAAGTACAAGTAGTGTTAGAGTATAAAAGTACAAGTAGTGTTAGAGTATTAAAGTACAAGTAGTGTTAAAGTATTAAAAGTACAAGTAGTATTAGAGTAGTAAAGTACAAGTAGTGTTAAAGTATTAAAAGTACAAGTAGTGTTAGAGTATAAAAGTACAAGTAGTGTTAGAGTATTAAAGTACAAGTAGTGTTAAAGTATTAAAAGTACAAGTAGTGTTAGAGTATAAAAGTACAAGTAGTGTTAGAGTATTAAAGTACAAGTAGTGTTAGAGTATAAAAGTACAAGTAGTGTTAGAGTATAAAAGTACAAGTAGTGTTAGAGTAGTAAAGTACAAGTAGTGTTAGAGTATTAAAGTACAAGTAGTGTTAGAGTATAAAAGTACAAGTAGTGTTAGAGTATTAAAGTACAAGTAGTATTAGAGTATTAAAGTACAAGTAGTATTAGAGTATAAAAGTACAAGTAGTGTTAGAGTATTAAAGTACAAGTAGTATTAGAGTATTAAAGTACAAGTAGTATTAGAGTATTAAAGTACAAGTAGTATTAGAGTATTAAAGTACAAGTAGTATTAGAGTATAAAAGTACAAGTAGTGTTAGAGTATTAAAGTATTAAAGTACTAAAAGTATAAATAGTATTAAAGTACTAAAAGTATAAATAGTATTAAAGTACTAAAAGTATAAATAGTATTAAAGTACCAAAGGTCACTGATGACTTGTTGCTCATATTTTTTTAAATGTATGTTTTTTTAATAAAATCAAGTCTCAAATTAAACTGTGACTCAACAGTGTGTGTGTGTGTGTGTGTGTGTGTGTGTGTGTGTTGTTCTCATGTGTGTGTGTGTGTGTTGTTCTCATGTGTGTGTTGTTCTCATGTGTGTTGTTCTCATGTGTGTGTTGTTCTCATGTGTGTGTTGTTCTCATGTGTGTTGTTCTCATGTGTGTGTGTGTTCTCGTGTGTGTGTTGTTCTCATGTGTGTGTGTGTGTGTGTGTTGTTCTCATGTGTGTGTGTGTGTGTGTTGTTCTCATGTGTGTTGTTCTCATGTGTGTTGTTCTCATGTGTGTGTTGTTCTCATGTGTGTGTTGTTCTCATGTGTGTGTTGTTCTCATGTGTGTGTGTGTGTGTTGTTCTCATGTGTGTGTGTGTGTGTTGTTCTCATGTGTGTGTGTGTGTGTGTTGTTCTCATGTGTGTGTGTGTGTGTTGTTCTCATGTGTGTTGTTCTCATGTGTGTGTGTGTGTGTGTTGTTCTCATGTGTGTGTTGTTCTCATGTGTGTTGTTCTCATGTGTGTGTTGTTCTCATGTGTGTGTTGTTCTCATGTGTGTTGTTCTCATGTGTGTGTGTTCTCATGTGTGTGTTGTTCTCATGTGTGTGTTGTTCTCATGTGTGTGGTGTTCTCATGTGTGTGTGTTCTCATGTGTGTGTTGTTCTCATGTGTGTTGTTCTCATGTGTGTTGTTCTCATGTGTGTTGTTCTCATGTGTGTGTTGTTCTCATGTGTGTTCTCATGTGTGTGTTGTTCTCATGTGTGTTGTTCTCATGTGTGTTGTTCTCATGTGTGTGTGTGTGTGTGTGTGTGTTGTTCTCATGTGTGTGTGTGTGTGTTGTTCTCATGTGTGTGTGTGTGTGTGTTCTCATGTGTGTGTTCTCATGTGTGTGTGTGTGTGTTGTTCTCATGTGTGTGTTGTTCTCATGTGTGTTGTTCTCATGTGTGTGTTGTTCTCATGTGTGTGTGTGTGTGTGTTGTTCTCATGTGTGTGTTGTTCTCATGTGTGTTGTTCTCATGTGTGTGTTGTTCTCATGTGTGTGTTGTTCTCATGTGTGTGTTGTTCTCATGTGTGTGTTCTCATGTGTGTGTTCTCATGTGTGTTGTTCTTGTGTGTGTGTGTGTGTGTGTGTGTTGTTCTCATGTGTGTGTTCTCATGTGTGTGTTCTCATGTGTGTGTTCTCATGTGTGTGTTCTTGTGTGTGTGTTCTCATGTGTGTGTTCTCATGTGTGTGTTCTCATGTGTGTGTTCTCATGTGTGTGTTCTCATGTGTGTGTTCTTGTGTGTGTGTTTGTTCAGATGGACTCGTCCAGTGGCAGGACGCTCCAGATGCCCGCTCTGGGGCGCCCCTTTAACCTGGGCATGTTGTACGACTGCAGAGAGGACGCCGTCGTCCCCGGTAACAGGCCACGCTTTGTGTTTAACCTGAAACTGTTTAAAGTCTGTGATTCGACTCAAACAGAACGAACCTGATTCTGTCTCAGATTTAAACATTTGTCCAGTTTAAAGTCTATGATGTCACTTCCTGTTGAACACGACACAAATATGACAGAGTTAGAGGTGATTCTACAACTGTTACCATAGCAACCAGACTGTAAACAAGGGCCAACTGTTACCATAGCAACCAGACTGTAAACAAGGGCCACTGTTACCGTAGCAACCAGACTGTAAACAAGGGCCAACTGTTACCATAGCAACCAGACTGTAAACAAGGGACCACTGTTACCGTAGCAACCAGACTGTAAACAAGGGCCAACTGTTACCATAGCAACCAGACTGTAAACAAGGGCCAACTGTTACCATAGCAACCAGACTGTAAACAAGGGCCAACTGTTACCGTAGCAACCAGACTGTAAACAAGGACCAACTGTTACCATAGCAACCCGACTGTAAACAAGGGCCAACTGTTACCATAGCAACCAGACTGTAAACAAGGACCAACTGTTACCATAGCAACCAGACTGTAAACAAGGGCCAACTGTTACCATAGCAACCAGACTGTAAACAAGGGCCAACTGTTACCATAGCAACCAGACTGTAAACAAGGGCCAACTGTTACCTAGTGTATTTGTAGTAATAATATTGTAGTAGTAGTAGTAGTAGTACTTGTAGTATTTATAGTACTTTAGTATTTGTAGTAGTAGTAGTAGTACTTGTAGTATTTATAGTACTTTAGTATTTGTAGTAGTAGTAGTAGTACTTGTAGTATTTATAGTACTTTAGTATTTGTAGTAGTAGTAGTAGTACTTGTAGTATTTATAGTACTTTAGTATTTGTAGTAGTAGTAGCCACACATATTTCTGACAGTTTAAACCATCATCAACAAAATAAAGTCTTATCAGGGATTATTTATTGTCAGCTCTAACTATTGTGTCGTGTGTGGATGTGGGCCTTGTTTACGGTCTGGTTGCTATGGTAACAGTGGTCCCTTGTTTACGGTCTGGTTGCTAGGTAACAGTTGTGGAATCATGTTCAACAGGAAGTGACATCATAAACTTTAAAGTGTCACACTGGTCGGTTTTCTGCAGAGTCTGATCTTCTGTTTCAGGGATAACGCTGTGGGACCTGGACCATCTGAAGCAGGACACAGGGACACAAATAAAACCCAACAGTGAATTTGAAATCGTGGCTTCAGAATCCATCGAGGATAAATCGTCAGCCTTAAACGTGGAAGCGTCGCTCAAAGCCAGCTTCCTCGGCGGCCTGGTGGAAGTGGGCGGTTCAGCCAAATATCTGAACGACCAAAAATCGTCTAAAAAACAGGCCCGAGTTACTCTCAAATACAACTCCACGACCAGGTTTGAAGAGCTCACCATGAAACATCTGGGAAGAGGAAACGTGAAGCATCCCGACGTGTTCGACAAAGGCATCGCCACGCACGTGGTCACTGCCATCCTGTACGGCGCGCAGGCCTTCTTTGTGTTCGACCGCGAAGTGTCGAAAAGCGAGAACGAACAAGACGTGGAAGGAAACGTTCAGGCGATTATCAAGAAAATACCAACTATCTCCATCGAAGGGAAAGGAGACCTGAAAATGAACGACAAGGAAAAGGCCGACGTGGATAAATTCTCGTGTAAGTTTTATGGAGATTTTAATCTTGAGAAAAGTCCAGTTACTTTTGCTGATGCAGTGGAGGTTTATCAGAGTTTGCCCAAACTGCTCGGAGCAAACGGAGAAAGGGCTGTTCCGGTGAAAGTCTGGCTGCTGCCGCTCACAGCTTTGGATTCAGCCGCCGCCAGAATCGTGCGAGAGATAAGCGTCCGTTTGGTGAAAGAAGCTCAGAGTGTCCTGGAAGACTTCAATGACCTGGAACTGAGGTGCAACGACGCACTGAAAACACAAACTGTGCAGATTTTCCCTCAGATCAGCAAAAAAATCAAATCTTTCAAAGATTTTTGTACAGAGTTTAGGTTGAATTTCCAAAAACTTTTGGCAAGAAAGCTTCCAGCGATCCGTGGAGGCGGAGAGGAAGAGGCGGAACTCGCTGACATCATCAAGGAGAGGACTTCGTCTCCGTTCAACAGTTCAAACCTGAGTGACTGGATGGAATTTAAAGAAAGAGAAATAGTAATCTTAAAATCTTACACAAACATGCTGAAAAACATGACGGTGGTCCAGCCCAAAGGGCTCGATGAACAGATCCTGAAGCGGGACAAGTGCGTTTGCTTCGTCTTCACGTCTTTGGGGATCAAAGAGTCGTACCTGGAGTCGTTGGAGAAGTATTTAAAAGAAGGAGGAGCTTCATCTGCTGCTCGCGCGCTGGAGACGCAGCAGTGGTTTCTTTCAGTGGACGTGGCCAACGCCATGAGGCACAAGGCAAAGCTGTTCAGTGATTTTGCCGAAGCCAACAAAGAAAACAAGAACATCACGTTTCTGATAATGGGCCAAACAGACGAGGACCATAAAGGTTCAAGCATTTACCTCTACGACGCGAGCAGTCTTCCCGATAAAGATTTTGAACCAACGTCAAAACCTGAAAAAATAACCGTTAGCGACATCGACTACAACAATGTGACGTTACAAATTTCTCCTCCTAGATTTGGGGCTAAAAGCGTCCGCTCTTACAGCGTCGAGTTCAGGGCGGACGCAGAAGACGAATGGCGTCAAGTCTCTGCTTCAGCCGAAGAAGTCGTTCTGACAGATCTGGACCCAAACACATGGTACAGAGTCAGATGTCGCGCAGTGACAGGAGTCGGTGTGAGTCCAGTGCATGAAATGGAGGAGCTCATAAAGACTTTACCCTGCAGCGCGCCGAGGAAACTCCAAGTGGAAGTCACTTTTACAGAAATGTCAATCAAGTGGGAGAAACCTGCTACATTTGGTAAAAATACAGCCATGGTGGGCTTCGTGGTGGAGTACGCTCAAAGTGACGTCGGGCAGGAGCTGCAGTGGAACCAGAAGTACTCGGTGGTTGAGCGCCTGGTCGTCTCAGAGCTTCAGACGGACACCAAATACGCCGTGAGGGTCCACTGCGACTGTGGCATTTCAGGGAGAAGCAAAGACACCGAGATAACGTATGTGGTCACCACAAAATGCCAGTTTGACCGAGTCGCCGAGTACTTCAAACACGTCAGCAAAGAGATCCTCCCTGGATCACACCCTCCGCTCTTCAAACTGCCCCTGACGGAGGAGGACCTGGACATCGACGGCTGCCGCATGTTCAGCGTCGGGAAAGAAAGCACGCGACAGAATCGCACCGTGATGGTCCTGGGAGCCACGGGATCAGGAAAGTCCACTTTGATCAACGGCATCGTGAACTACATCGCAGGCGTCGAGCGCAACGACAACTTCAGGCTAAAGTTGGTTCACGAGGATCCATCGAGATCCCAGGCTGAGAGTCAGACCTGCGACGTCAGCGTCTACAAGCTGCACTTCCACGAGGGCTTCAGGGTCCCCTTCTCTCTCACTCTCGTGGACACGCCGGGGTTTGGAGACACCAGAGGCATCCACAGAGACGAGGAGATCACCGAGCAGATCCGGAAGCTCTTCAGCTCCTCAAAAGGCGTCAGCCACATCGACGCCGTCTGCTTCGTGGCGCCGGCCTCGCTGGCTCGCCTCACGCACACGCAGAAGTACGTCTTTGACTCGGTGCTGTCCATTTTTGGCAAAGACGTGGCAGAGAACATTCTGCTGCTGTTGACTTTTGCAGATGGAAAACAGCCCCCGGTCCTCGAGGCCATAAACGCCGCTGGAGTCCCGTGCCCCAAAAACGAGCTGGGCCTCCCAGTGCACTACAAGTTCAACAACTCTGTGCTGTTTGCAGACAACAGGGAGACGGGAAGTGAGGATTCAGATGACGAGTTCGATGAGATGTTTTGGCGCATGGGCACGAAAAGTATGCAGAAGTTTCTAACTGACTTAAATAAAATGGAAACCAAAAGTTTACAAATGACTAAAGAAGTGCTCAAAGAGCGGAAGCAGCTGGAAGCAGCAGTCGAAGGTCTGCAGCCCCAAGTCAAAGCTGGATTAGCAAAAATCCAAGAAATAAAAACCACCATGGAGAAAGTGAAAGACCACGAAACGGAAATAACGTCCAACGAAAACCATGAGATTGAAGTGGAGGTGATTCAGCCGGTGCAGGTGCCGCTCACCAACAAAGGGGAGTATCTGACCAACTGCCAGGTTTGTCACGTGACGTGCCATCACCCGTGTGCCATCAAAGAGGACAGCCAGAAGGACCGCTGCGCCGCCATGGACGGGACAGGAACCTGCACCGTCTGCCCGGGAAAGTGCCACTGGAGCGCCCACCTCAACCAGCCCTACAGGTGGAGCTACGCCGCGGTGAAGCAGAAGCAGACGCTCCGACAGATGAAGGAGAAGTACGCCAAGGCCAAGGAGGAGAAGCTGAGCGTGGAGCAGGTGATCGAGCGACAAGAGGAGGAGATCGACAGCCTCCAGGACGTCATCGTGTCCCTGATCGACCAATCGGCTCGGAGTCTGACGCGTCTGGGCGAGATCGCTCTGCGGCCGAACCCTCTGACGGCCCCGGACTACATCCACATGATGATCCAAGGAGAGAAGAGCGAGCGCAAGCCGGGCTACGAGGAGCGCGTCCGGGCTCTGGAGGCCATGAAGGACAAGGCCACCATCATCTCCAAAGTGTCCAAGAAGAACAGAGTCAGGAAGCAGGACGAGGGCGCGGAGCTGCAGCCCGACAAGAAGAAGAAGATCTGGAGCCGGGTTTTCAACATCTTTCAATGAAAACATCACACGACGATAAACATCCACAAACTCCTAGATTCTTCGTAGTTGTGTTTTTATGTTTTAAAATCTGAGCGTTTTATTATCTCTAGAATGAATCACTTTTAATGACAGCGTGGATTTTAAAGCCGATGTTCAAAGGTGAGGCCTGAACTTAAGACACACAGAGCTGGAGCGCTCGGCTGGTTAAAGGAGCCGAGCTGCTGAACGTCCCTCTTGAGTCACAGAGCGACGCTGATTTGTGCAAAAACACCGTCTGTTACTGACGCTCCAAAGGCTCAAATAAAGACAATGAATAACCCGTCGACGGCTGTTGGTTTTGATTAACGTGTGTGTGATTGATGCTCACAAATGAAACACTTTTGTCAAATAAACGACATAACTTTATTGTCAAAGTGTTGTGGATTTTCTTTACACGTTATCAAAGTAATGAGAAGAAGCTCTATCCATTTCAAATGATCAGGTTTATTTCACATGTGCTCAGTGAAACATCTCTCCCTCTCCGATTCCAAAAAGTAAAAAGGAGCCCGAACAACAATAAAACACAGACTTAAAGACACAGAAATGGAGACATCAGACATAAATAAGATGAACATGAGGCCGAGGTTTTGTCTCAAACATCAGACGATCAGAGACACAACCTGTGACCTTCAGGTGACAGTTCAAACCTTCACACTTAAAACATACAGAGACACAGAGACAATTTGTCCCACAACAAAAGCAAAATAACTTAATCGGTCAATGCTGTTTTATTAATCTTAGAAATAATGAACAGAACGAGGTAAAAACTGGAGTAAAATCAGAGAAAACATGACAAAGATGTGACGGGACTCGATCGCTCTGAAGACACTAATGACCTCATCTGAACAACTTTATTGTTTTAAAGGTCCCATATCATACAAAATGGACTCTTCAGAGGTTCTAACCTTCCTCCAGGGCTCTCTGGGCCTCGTCTGGTCCTGGACCTGGTCCTGGTCCTGGTCTGGTCCTGGTCCTGGTCCTGGTCTGGTCCTGGTCCTGGTCTGGTCCTGGTCCTGGTCCTGGTCTGGTCCTGGTCCTGGTCTGGTCTCTGGTCTGGTCCTGGTCCTGGTCCTGGTCCTGGTCTGGTCCTGGCTCTGGCCCTGGCCCTGGTCCTGGTCCTGGTCTGGTCTGGTCTCTGGTCTGGTCCTGGTCCTGGTCCTGGTCCTGGTCCTGGCTCTGGTCCTGGTCCTGGTCCTGGTCTGGTCCTGGTCCTGGTCCTGGTCCTGGTCCTGGTCCTGGTCCTGGTCTGGTCCTGGTCCTGGTCTGGTCCTGGTCTGGTCCTGGTCCTGGTCCTGGTCTGGTCCTGGTCCTGGTCTGGTCTCTGGTCTGGTCCTGGTCCTGGTCCTGGTCCTGGTCCTGGTCCTGGCTCTGGTCTGGTCCTGGTCCTGGTCTGGTTCTGGTCCTGGTCCTGGTCCTGGTCCTGGCTCTGGCCCTGGCCCTGGTCCTGGTCCTGGTCTGGTCTCTGGTCTGGTCCTGGTCCTGGTCCTGGTCCTGGTCCTGGCTCTGGTCCTGGTCCTGGTCCTGGTCTGGTCCTGGTCCTGGTCCTGGTCCTGGTCCTGGTCTGGTCCTGGTCCTGGTCCTGGTCCTGGTCTGGTCCTGGTCCTGGTCTGGTCCT